>JARQOC010000005.1:137387321-137880047 GCA_033576535.1 Allobates femoralis | reverse complement strand
TGCCTCCGTGGCAAAACCTGCCCTGCCTAACCATTTCTCTGCCCTGACTGTCTTCTCAGACCTATCACCCGGTACCTTGGCCCTCCGTCGGGCATTTCATCCATACACCTCTGCTCTGCGTACTCAGGACATACAGTATATTTGGGGTTTCCCAACTAAGCTCATAATACGCAAAGATGGCTCCACACATGTCTGCATCTCTCCGGGCCATGCAACTAAAGCTCAATGGGGTATAAAAGTCGCCAACGGATCTGCTGGGGAGATCCATCCCCCGCCGCACCCAAGAAACGGGTGGATTCTGAGTGGTCCACGGTCTGAGTTCATTTGTTCACTCTGTGGGACTTTTTTGTCTTTTCCTGGATCTAATGACACCTAGATTTGTTTGCTCCTCTACTCTCTTTTTTTTTTTTTTGGAGGTAACGATCTGGTTGCTCTGATTAGAACTCCTATCTCAGGGATAACACTTATCCCTGGATTAAAGCCCCAAGAGCGTATTTTTGTCGCTCACTGTCTCTCTTGGAGAATATGATGTTCTCTCCTAAGACTGTTTATGGTTTGTGTTGCTGATCACATGTGTTGCTGACATGCTACTATTGAGACCTGTTCACCCTGCATCCCTCCCTCCACCCTCCTACATACTTTCCCTTCCCTCCTCCCTTCGACCATACTGTTCTTGGATTTGCAGAGAGTTCCTGTTATTCACTACTAGTAAAAAGGCCCAATGCAATTGCATCGGGAGCGCGGTGAAATGAATTGTGTGTATACAGGCGGGTCAGGGGGTAGCAGAGTATACAGGGGGCTCTGTGGGTAGCAGAGTATACAGGCGAGTCTGTGGGTAGCAAAGTATACAGACGGCTCTGTGGGTAGCAGATTATACAGTACAGGCGGCTCTGTGGGTAGCAGAGTATACAGGCGGCTCTGTGGGTAGCAGAGTATACAGGCGGCTCTGTGGGTAGCAGAGTATACAGGCGGCTCTGTGGTTAGCAGAGTATAGAGGCGGCTCTGTGGTTAGCAGAGTATACAGGCGGCTCTGTGGGTAGCAGAGTATAGAGGCGGCTCTGTGGGTAGCAGAGTATGGAGGCGGCTGTGTGGTTAGCAGAGTATGGAGGCGGCTCTGTGGGTAGCAGAGTATAGAGGCTGCTGTGTGTGGGTAGCAGAGTATAGAGGCGGCTGTGTGGGTAGCAGAGTATACAGGCGGCTCTGTGGGTAGCAGAGTATACAGGCGGCTCTGTGGGTAGCAGAGTATACAGGCGGCTCTGTGGGTAGCAGAGTATACAGATGGCTCTGTGGGTAGCAGAGTATAGAGGCGGCTTTGTGGTTAGCAGAGTATAGAGGCAGCTCTGTGGGTAGCAGAGTATAGAGGCGGCTCTGTGGGTAGCAGAGTAAAGAGGCGGCTCTGTGGGTAGCAGAGTATAGAGGCGGCTGTGTGGGTAGCAGAGTATAGAGGCGGCTGTGTGGGTAGCAGAGTATAGAGGCGGCTCTGTGGGTAGCAGAGTATACAGGGGGCTCAGTGGTTAGCAGAGCATAGAGGTGGCTTTGTGGGTAGCAGAGTATAGAGGCGGCTTTGTGGGTAGCAGAGTATAGAGGCGGCTTTGTGGGTAGCAGAGTATTGAGGGGTCTCTGTAGATAGCAGAGTATGATGTGGCGGGAGGCTGGAGGGGTGAGGAGAGATGCGGCTGGATCGGCAACATCACCGCTTGGCGGCAGGACATGGCTGCGTGCTGGGGCTGATCGGCGCCCCAGTCACGCCATTGTCCTCTGCGGCGGGGTGGGGGCTGCAGAGAGGGATCAGTCCCTCCTCTCAGGTCACATGTGTGACCTGAGGGGAAGGAGCGGATTGGGCGCTCTGTGGTAAAGACAGGACGGGCATCCGATTGGTTCAGGACGCCGAGTGCAAAATAGGCCCGATGCTATAGCATCGGGAGTGCGGTGAAATGAACAGGTGCCGTAGAAATAGGCGCTCAATAGTACAGTCCTCTCTGCACAAAGTACACTGTTGTTGCGGGATTAATATGGTGTATATGGTGGGTCAGTGGTTAGCACTGTATAGTGGGTCAGTGGTTATCACTGTATGGTGGTTCAGTGTTTAGCACTTTATACAGTGGCTGTGTGGTTAGCACAGTATAAGCTGGCTCAGTGGTTAGCACACTATACGGTGGGTCAGTGGTTAGCACAGCATATGGTGGGTGAGTGGTTAGCACAGTATATGGTGGGTCAGTGGTTAGCACAGTATATGTGGAGTGGGGGTAGAGTGAAATGGGGCAGAGCGGAGGCAGAATGGAGTGGGGCAGAGTGGAGTGAGGCAGAAGAAGGGTAGAATGTAGTGGAGCAGAACAGGGGCAGAATGGAGTGGGGGCAGAGTGGAGTGAGGCAGATGAAGGGTAGAATGTAGTGGAGCAGAGTGGGGGCAGAGTGGAGTGAGCCAGATGAGGGGTAGAATGTAGTGGGGACAGAGCAGAGGCAGAAATGGAGTGGGGGCAGAGTGAAGTGAGGCAGAATAGACAGAAGCAGATCAGGGGTAGAATGTAGTGGGGGCAGACAGGGCCAGCTGCAGGTTTTTGGTGTGCCCCGGGCGAAACAGTATGAGTGGGCCCCTTTAGCACAAACCATGATACATAAATATAATATAGAAGCTGCAGGCAGTGTATATATAATATAGAGGCTCGTGGGTGGGCTGTATATATAATATAGAGGCTGTTCAGGGCTGTATATATAATATGGAGACTGCGGGGCTGTATATATAATATAGAGACTGCGGGTTGTATATATAATTTGGAGGCTGTGCTGGCCTGCATATAGTATTTGGAGGCTGTGGCAGGCTGTATATATTATTTGGAAGCTGTGGCAGCACAGCCGCAGGTTTCAAATAATATATACAGCCCAGCACAGCTTCCATATTATATATACAGCACAGCAGCAGGCTCCATATACCACAGCACAGTCTCCATATACATCAGCAAAGCCTCCATATACCTCTGCAGCAGCCTCGATGTAGCAGAGCAGCAGCCTCTGTATACCCCAGCAGCAGCCTTCATATGCCGCAATATACAGTCAGCACAGCCTCCATATACACCCAGGACAGCCTGTATATACCCCAGCACAGCCTCTATATACCCCAGCACAGTCTTTATATACAGCGGCTCTGTATACCGCAGCACAGCGCTTCTGTATACCCCAGCACAGCGCCTGTGTATACCCCAGCACACAGCGGCTCTGTATACCCCAGCACACAGCCTCTGTATACCCCAGCACACAGGCTCTGTATACCCCAGCACACAGGCTCTGTATACCCCAGCACACAGGCTCTGTATACCCCAGCACACAGGCTCTGTATACCCCAGCACACAGGCTCTGTATACCCCAGCACACAGCCTCTGTATACCCTAGCACACAGCCTCTGTATACCCCAGCACACAGCCTCTGTATACCCCAGCACACAGCCTGTGTATACCCCAGCACACAGCCTATGTATACCCCAGCACACAGCCTGTGTATACCCCAGCACACAGCCTCTGTAACTGTATACCCCAGCACACAGCCTGTGTATACCCCAGCACACAGCCTTTGTATACGTCAGCAACACAGCCTTTGTATACCCCAGCAGCACAGCCTCTGTATACCCCAGCAGCACAGCCTCTGTATAACCCAGCAGCACAGCCTCTGTATACCCCAGCAGCACAGCCTCTGTATATACCCCAGCACACAGCGTGTGTAACTGTATACCACAGCACACAGCGTCTGTATACCCCAGCACACAGCGTCTGTATACTCCAGCAGCACAGCCTCTGTATACCCCAGCACACAGGCTCTATAGACCCCAGCACACATCCTGTATATACCCCAGGACACAGCCTTTGTATACCCCAGCACACAGCGTCTGTATACTCCAGCAGCACAGCCTCTGTATACCCCAGCACACAGGCTCTATAGACCCCAGCACACAGCCTGTATATACCCCAGGACACAGCCTTTGTATACCCCTGCAGCACAGCCTCTATATACCCCAGCACACAGCCTCTGTATACCCCAGCAGCACAGCCTGTGTATACCGCAGCACACAGGCTCTAAATACCCCAGCACACAGCCTCTATATAGCCCAGCACACAGCCTCTATATACCCTAGCACACAGCCTCTATATACCCGAGCACAGAGCCTCTAAATACCACAGCACAGAGCCTGTATATACCCCAGCACACAGCCTCTGTATACCCCAGCACACAGCCTTTGTATACCCCAGCAGCACAGCCTCTGTATACCCCAGCTCACAGTCTCTGTATAGCCCAGCACACAGCCTCTGTATACCCCAGCAGCACAGCCTCTGTATACCCCAGCACACAGCCTCTGTATACCCCAGCACACAGCCTGTGTATACCGTAGCAGCACAGCCTCTGTATACCCCAGAACACAGCCTCTGTATACCCCAGCAGCACAGCCTCTGTATACCCCAGCTCACAGCCTCTGTATACCCCAGCAGATTAGGGGCATAATGGAGTGGGGGCAGAGCAGGGGTAGAATGTAGAGGGGCAGAATGCCCTCCCCCCCGGTGTTTCCCCTGGCCTGTATTTGCCCCTGCAGTGTGTTTGGTGCCCCTGCCCCCTCTGTGGCTTCATACCCTTCTTGGGAGCAGTGATCGATGAACAGAGGGGCTGTAGTGATGTGTGAGTCATGTGAATGATCACATGACTCTGACATCACCAAAGGTCCTTTAGACTTGGTGATTGTAGCAGAAAGATGCGGGAGTGTGACAGGAGGGCAGCATGAGAGGTAAGGGGTGTATGAGAGGAGAGCTGCGGGGCAACAGGACAGGTGGAGGGGCAGCAGGAGAGGTGGGGGGTCTATTGGTGATAGGAGAGCTGCGGGGGCAGCAGGAGAGGTGGGTGGTGTATGGCTGATAGGAGAGTTGCGGCGGCGGGTGGGCAGCGGAGACTGCTCGCGATGACGCTACGCGTCATCGCTCGCAGTGGTGGCGCAAAGCATTTTGGGATTGGGCTACAGTGCCCGAATTCCAAACTGCCAATTATATAAGTAGATGTATATAGTGCAGTCCTCTAATACCCCACCATGAGCATATCGATACTGTCGATTAATGTGAATGGACTGAATTCACCAACCAAGAGATCAATTGCTTTGAAGCATTTGCATAGATCTAAGAGTGATGTGATCTTCATCCAGGAAACGCACTTGTTGGCTAAAGATAATGATAGAATGCGTTCTCATGTTTACCCACACCAATTCTATGCCAATAGTCCCAAAAAAAAAAAAAGGCAGGCGTGGGTATCTTGGTGCGGAGCACGGTCTCCTTCCAACTAGAACATACGGTTTCCGACCCAGAAGGCCGGTTTCTTATTTTAATTTGCAAATTGAATAATGTCACCTACACTTTGGTGGCGGTGTACGCCCCTAATGTTGGACAAATGAAGTTCCTTAGGTCTCTTCTGGATGAGATTTCTTTACACACTCGAGGACGCAGACTTATAGGTGGTGATTTTAATATGCTTATGTTGAAACGTTTGGATTGCTCGGGTCCGTCTCAATCTCGTGGTGAAATGAACGCATTGGTTCTAGAGCATGGTCTACATGATGTGTGGCGGTATCATCATGGTGAGGAGCGTGATTACACGTTTTTCTCTGCTAGATACCAATCATATAGCCGTATTGATTTAATATTGGTGGATGGCTCTCTTTTACATCAGTGCAAACGGACTGGAATTGGCAGCATAACATGGTCAGACCATGCTCCCACCACTTTGCAAATTGACGACCCTTCCGCTGTCAGGGCGCCTTATACATGGAAACTTAACACTAGACTGCCGAGACCCAATATTCGGTTCCCCTCGCCATGCAATGATTGAGACCACAACGTTGTAAGTTTTCAAAGCTTTATTAAAACACGCAACAAACCCGATAACTATAAAAAGGAAGGCGGGAAGTGGGCGCTCGCTAACCATGGGACTGACGGGACTGTTAGGAATTATGAAAGGGGGGTGGATTGATTTTGGCCGCAGCTACTTTGTTGTTTTAGGCATAACAGCCTACCGGCTCACTTGGAGGCTTAATAGCCTTGAGGCATATCAGCCTAATAAGGCGTAACAGCCTTGAACGGCCTACTGGCCTTGAGCGGCATATCAGCCTTAGATCCTAGGGAGAGGCAAAAACGGATGCCCTGGCCGTCCTAGGCCGGTTGACGCCCTGTAGGAGGGGCGCCCGATGCCTAGGCCGTCCTGGACAGGTCGAATTTTACCAACTCCCTCTTCCACCGGCCAAGGAGCTGCTCTGAACAGAGCCAGAGCTGCGAACCCCCCACACGTGCTTCTGACCTTCCACCACCCCGTCTAGGATATCCGGCAGGAATATAATCAACCTTATCTCATTTTGGCTGCTTCCATCTGAGGTTAGAACACCTTTTACTTCGTTCTATATAATGTCGTGGTGGACTACCACGCCATACCTGACCGCCACTCGCTACGCAATTCGTGCGTTGACCTGTGTCCTGGACCGTTCAAACCGCTGACGGGTGTCTTTGCTCATAGCCCCGTACCTTGGGCAGCGTAGCGGACCATATTATCGCTGTGCGATTAAAAGAGATCCAACCTTTCTGAAACTTTCTTCATGATCTGTAACAGTTCTTGAATCCTCAAGGGCACCAACTCGTCGTTCCCGGTATGCATTACTAATATCACTGGATCCGTTACTCCCTTCGGAGTGGCCACTGCCTCTGGGAGCACCTGCACCCATGTCGAGTCTATTGCAGTTTTCCAATGGACATCATGATCCCGCAAACTGAGGTTTTCACCTCTCCTGGCTTCTTCCCCGCTTGTCTGCCCATGTCATTTCTGATTGACACAAAACTCTGCCGGCGCCTATAAGAAAAATTACACTTCCTTGTTACCGGGGGGGGGGGGGGTAAATGCGAAAGAAGAGCTTTAAAGGTAATGAGGAAAGGTGGGAAGGAAGGCGGAGCCGAGGTGGAAGAACCAGCTGATGTAAGAAAGGGGAAAAAGGAGACTGGAAGCGGGGAGCCGGAGGAGGAAGGAAGAGGCCGAGAGGAGAAGAGGAGTAGAGTAGCGGAGTTAGGAGAAAAGAGGGGAATGCTGATTCTTGGCAGGGGACGCCCGTGCATCGTCCTGCTCACAGTAAATATGTTGTTACATACCGAAAAGGGGTCTGCCTTCCATCTTTTTCACCTGTTGTCTCTTCGTGGTTTTGCCTCCGTTGCTGCACCGATCTAAAAGGAATGTGTGCCATACTGGCTTGGTTGGCGACCCGCTTTCTTAACGGGAGTTTTAGCAAACTGGCGAACTGCGCAACGGTAAGCGGGGCACCATCTACATGCCCGAAAACATGATTGAGGAGTGGAGAAGCGCAGTGTTGCTGTATGTTCTCCAAGGGGTATGGAGGACCTCTGGATGAAAATGGGGGACCATATACCTTGGCTTGTTTGGACCCCTGATGCGAATTCTAAACCCTTCGTTGCATGTTATTGCGTCGTCATGCCGTAGCCCCCCCCCTGGGCCGAGGGCTGACTTGTTAACTGGTTTGCTAACGTGTAGCGCTCCCAAAAGGCAACAGCGAATGCTGCAGTGACCAGCCCACTTAGTGGTGACTAACACAATATTGCAACCAGCCCTTTGCCATTTGAATGGAAAACAGGCTGACTTAGTGCTACGGGACATTGGTGCCCTATTGCAGGAATGCCTGCTGACCATACCAAGTTGCCGTCATTCAACTGTTAGGATTTCCAGGAGGTGCCCCGGGGGGGGGAGGGGGGGCTCCAATTTGTGGTGTGACAATGCACTTACATTTCTTACATGGGGAAAACACGTCGGTCCTCCTGCACAGCTTTGCGGGCTGATATTACGAGGCCGTATATATGATTATTTATTTAATTATAATTTACTTATATATTTATTATTAATTGTGTCCCCATATTTTTTTTTTTTTTGCCGGTTTGTGTTATATTGCCTTGACGCTTAGCCAAGCTGTCGAATCGCCTCCTCGACCCTCTTGTAGAACCAGGCTTTCCAGGTCCTGCTTCCCATGACCTACCTTGGCAGGGCCTATGTCTAATGATATCCTTGCTAATAAGAGTACTGCGAGGTGTCACAGTGTGGACTGTGGGTGCGGGATACTAACAGGTGTGTGTCATAACAACAGGATAGCTTCTATGCCATGGTTGAGTAGTGGCTTGCGAACTAGCCCGTACCCTCATTATGGTTGTACTAATGTGTATGCTTACCCATTGCATTGGGAAGTGATGTGTGTCTTCTTCCTGTAGAGCTGGAACTTTTTTTTTTTTTTTTTCCATAGATCTGGTGTCCTTAATTAGCTTTGTTTTTATTATGCTCACGTGGTGAGCTGCTACCTGTTAAATTATTACTTGAACCTTGTGGTGTTATTATTTATGTCTATATATATATAAGCAGTTGGAGGCGGCACTTTCTTCAAAATTCAGTGATATGGGCATTATTCCCAGCGACCGCAACGTATCAACCGTATGATCTATCTTAAACAGTGTCCACCAGCAGTTACAATTTTTTTTAAACCTGTATAGCTGCTCAATCCGTCTCGGAGGAGCGGCTGTCAAAACGAATACTGGCCCTTATACAGGAGGTGGTAACTAGCACGCTAGGCGGGGTTATGTACCTAAGCATGAAGCCGTGGGTGAGAGGTAAACTAACGACCAATGCCCGATGTGTGCCATCTGCTGAGCCTGAATTTAGTTATCTACCTAACGAACAAGAAAGGATGGGAAAATGTGAGGGTGAGCTTCCTTTGGAGGAGCCTGTTTGATGTTCTGCTGTACCCTTCGTGGCTTTGCACTAACACAGCATGTGAAAACTCTTATTTAGTCAAGAATTGCAGGCAATATCCTCCTGAATTTACTGTTACATTAACTCCAATAAGTCATGAAAGTCAGTCTTGGAATTACTAGGATATGTAGAAGTGTTCCAGAGATATAACCTCAGAAGGGGACGGTAAAATTGCAAATTGAGGCTTGGCCCTTAAGGGGTTAATATAGGCAGGGAGCTGAATACCTGTTTTGCGTACCCGACCAGCGAGACTCACGATCACACGTACCAATCCGAGCGGGCCTCACCATCCCCGTCTTGGTGGAATGTTGCGCCTGGATTGTGCCAACCTGTACCTGTAGCATTCTGTGGAAATAGACACTTACATGATGACTGGCAGAGATGGTGTAGGTAAATGTATGTATATGGCTGAAATGTGAATAGTTTCCGTGATCTCATTACCATGTGTGTTAACCATTGCAGAAACGCTTGCATGTAATCTTAAAGGGGGAAGTTGAATCTATTTGGTGTGTTATACACGCATATTTATTTACTCTTTGCAGGTATGTATATATCGACCTGCCTCCAGTGTGTATACGCTTGTCCCGGTTATGGGGGAGTGACTGGTACCACGGTATAAGGAACTAGGCAGGGATACGTGGCTTGAATTAAGCAGCTGATACATATGACAGCAATTGATCGCTACAGGCTTTGTGTATAACTATATTCTGATACACGCTGCTACGAGGTGTATGATGATTCTGAACAGGATCTGGGAAAGCTGGGTGACTAAGGGTGGTGACGTCAAAGCATCTTTCAGTGACAGCGAAAACATTGTTGGCGGTGGTGGGATCCGAACCCACGCCTCCAGAGAGACTGGAGCCTAAATCCAGAGCCTTAGACCGCTCGGCCACACTACCAGATGGGAAGAAGCGCCCACATCACACACTATGAAATATGAGGTGCCCTCCATATATGTATATTTTACTGGTGACTGGGCTGCTATGGGCGGCCATGTTGTGTATTATGAGACAGGATGTGACATAGGGGCCGCGATTTATGTGGTGAAGCTACAGCGTCTCTAAGTAACGGGATTTGGTGGGTGCGCAGTGACCGCGGAGTCGGGCATCATAGCCCCGCCCACTTTCCGTTCAAGCGCGGGAGATTGCAGGCTGGGCTGCAGGTGACGCTGGCTATAGATCAGTTTGAGGGGGCGTGTCCTGCTCGCGGTAAGCCCGCCTATTGGGTGAAGTAATGATTGACTTTCTCCAGAGCCAATAGCAACGCTAGACGGCTAGGAGGCTCACCCGACTAGTTTGAATGCAGCAGAACCGTTATGGTCGGAGGGCACAATTACTTGGTGAGCAAGGCTGGCCCGGAAGTGACGCGCCCACATCAGGTGATAGGTGGACATGCAGGCCACTTCAACACAGTTTCCTATAAAATGGATCCATATAAGTATGTAATACATAAATAATCTGGAAATATCAATGTTGAATATATCTATTAATACAGCTCTGTTGATATATGTAGGCCACCTTCTATTAACAGGACAGAGAGTGACCATTTATGCTGATTCCTCATTCTTAGTATTGGCTGCTCCAGATGTGCAGCTTCCCCAGTGATAGATGCAATTGGACGTTGCCGCACGTGTTGAGCGGCTGGCGGAAGCCGCGCCCGACTTCCGGTCACATGACGGCCAGCGTCACTGCCGGCCGCGTCACCGGAAGTGACGCGATGGGCCGGCAATTGGAAGCGGCGATGGCCGCGCCACAGGAAGTGACGTGGCGGACCGGGGACCAGGCCGCGGCTCTCGCGGGACCGCGGACCCCGGTGGAGCAGGGGCTGCGCGAGAAGCGCGCCTCAAGGTGGAGGGAGCGCGGCGGCGGCGGCCCCTGCTCCTGGATGGCGGCTGTGCTGGGCGAGGAGAGCCGGCTCCTGCGCTGCAGCGGAGACCCGCGCGGTGAGTGGGCGGCGCGACCACGGGGCCCCGGGGGGGGGATGGAGCCGTGCCGTCCCGCGGCCGGCGAAGGCGGGGGGGTACCCGCGACCGGGCGGCGCAACCCGAGTGCATGCAAGGGGGGGGCCCACCCGCGTGGCCTGTGCCTGTGTGCGGGGGCCCCCCACGAGGGCGCCAGAGGGGGCCGCTGGGTGCAAGAGGAGGTGGCCCGGCCCTGCCAGCCCGGGCCCTCCGCCTGCGTCTGGGGCTGTCAGTGAAACTTGCAGGGCTGTATGTGGGCATGTAATGCGCATAACAGAGCTGTATGGGTGGACATGTAATGTGCACCCAGCATAGTTGTATGTGAGGACATGTAATGCGCATAAAGCAGAGCTGTATGTGTGGACATGTAATGTGCACCCAGCAGGATAGACATGTAATGGCTAAGAGTGATGTGTGGACATATGTGCACAGCACAGTTGTATGTGTGGACATGTAATGAGCATAAAGCAGAGCTGTATGTGTGGACATGTAATGTGCACCAAGCACAGTTGTATGTGTGGACATGTAATGAGCATAAGCCCACGCGCTGCGGTGGGCCTGGTGGACCTTACGCTCTGCAGGCCACCAAGAGGGAGCTGGTGCCCACAAGGGAGGCAAACCATTTGGCTCTCTCCCGGCTGGTCCTCTCTTACCTCTGCTCCAGGGTCTATGTTCGGCGTCCATCCACCGTTCGGCGAAGCGATCGTTGTTTGTTCACCCGTCGACGTTGGTGTTCGCCTGGGGAGCAGGAAGGTAAGAGGGAGGTTGCCCTTAGGTAAGGCTACTTATAGCCAGGAGGCAGGCTGAGGGCTAGTGAGGAAAAGGGGGAGGAGAGGAACCTGGGAAGGCAGGCTAAAGGAAGTTGAGAGAAGGGGGGCTTCTTTCCTTGTCCTGCATCATTGCACGAAGAGGGGGATTGTTGTTGCCAGATGAGGGCTCAGCAGTCTAGGGCATACGGCAGCGGCCGAGGTGTCTTCCACTTGCTGACTAATGCTGAGGTTGTTGAGGAGATCTCTGCACATCTAAAATAATTTTTTACTCATAACGATAATGGGGAAGTACAGGACGAGGTTTTGTGGCTTTCACATAAAGCAGTTCTTAGAGGAATTTTTATTAAGTTGGCGGCTTTACACAAAAGACGGTATATGGCGGACCTGACGGACACCTTAAATTCACTCCAATCTCTGGAAACACAACACAAATCCACCCCTGCTCTATTGCAGTCTCTAACTGATACTAGACACCACCTTAGGACTCTACTACTCCAGAAAGCGGAGAACAATCTGAAAAAACTAAAGGCTAAATATTATGGTATGGGAGACAGGGCGGGTTCTCTTCTAGCTCGTAGAACCAGAAGAAAGATGACGCAGTTTAGGATTCCTTATATTGTCTCTGCTGCAGGTAAGCAGATCCGGAACCCTTTGCGGATCGCGGATGAGTTCCGCTCTTATTATGAATCCTTATATAATCTACACCGTTCCTCTGATACCCCTCAGCCTACAGCGGAGACGATATCTGCTTTCCTGGATAGTGTGTGTCTCTCCCTAAATTAACTCCCTCTCAGCTGAGTACCTTAAATGCGCCGCTCACAGAATTAGAGATAAATCATGCACTTAACTCATCTGCCACACATACGGCCCCTGGTCCTGATGGTTTCCCTGTCCAATATTATAAAAACTTCCTCCATGTCCTTTCTCCCTATTTATTACGATTGTTTGAGTTCTGGCGCAACAGGGGGGACATCCGACGGGAGAGTCTAGAAGCAATCATATCCACATTACCCAAACCTGGGAAATCTCCTACCTCACCTGGTAACTTCCGCCGATCGCGCTGCTCAACTGCGATATTAAATTATATGCAAAGGTGTGGGCATCGAGATTGATGGAAATCCTTCCATCTCTCATTGACCCAGACCAGGTTGGATTCGTGCCAGGCCGGCAGGCTCGTGATGGAACCAGAGCCTTATTAATATTTTGGATCTCATGGAACGCGCGGCACCCACGGTGTTCTCCTGTCTCTTGATGCGGAAAAGGCGTTTGACAGGGTGCACTGGGGGTACGTTGAAGCAGTTCTACAGAAATTTGGCATTATTGGTCCTGCTACGTCAGCCATTATGGCACTGTATACACACCCTAATGCTTCCGTCCGAGCCTCCGGCTTTCTTTCGGACTCCTTTGATATTTCAAATGGCACCCGTCAGGGATGTCCTCTCTCCCCCCTAATATTTGCATTGGTGATGGAACCCTTGGCAGCGCGTATCAGGGCGGAACCACAAGTGCGGGGTGTTGTGATAGGGGGAGTGGAGCACAAGGTCGGTTTATACGCTGACGTTGTCATTTTCACATGCGTCAATATTATCCCTCCACTGCAAAAAATTATGGATATTCTTACAGACTTCTCTGCAGCTTCCTATTACCGCCTCAATATACATAAATCTACACTTTACCCGGTGAATATCGCACTCTCAATGCAAGAGGCTATACGTCAACTTTTCACCTTCGCTTGGGCACAGGAGGGTTTTACGTATCTAGGAATTTATATCACCCAGCTTCATAACATAGTCAAACGAAACTGTGACTTGGTCACCAATAATATTAAAACTGAACTCAACAGGCTCTCCCCTCTGGGCCTCTCCTGGGTCGCCAGAATAAACTTGATCAAAATGCTTATCCTCCCCAAACTAAAATACCTATTTAGATGTCTCCCCATGTCATTCCCGCGTAGGTGTATATCTAAATTACAGTCCATGCTTAACTCCTTTATTTGGAGTGGTAAACCACACAGAATTTCTCATAACATTATGGTTCTTCCTTATAAACAGGGAGGATTGGGTGTCCCTGATGTTTTATCTTACCATAGGGCTGCTCTTCTAGAACCAGCCAAACTTTGGTGGACGGGAGAGACCTTTCCTTCCCGCTGGTTACAAATAGAATCTCATTGTGCCCCGTCCGGGTCACTAAGACTTCAGTTGGAGGCCGGCCTTTTACAGAGGCTGGATAGTGGTATTTCCTTGCGCACTATGAGTGCTCTTTTGAGACTATGGTACACATTGGGCAGATCTCGGCTTCCCTTTTTATTTCACTATATCTCCCTCGAAGCGCTAGAATCCCTGATCCCCGATATCTCTCTGACTCGATGGAAAACTAGAGGTGTCCGTTTCCTAAGGGACATCCTGGATGATAATGGCGTTCAGTCACTCTCTGGTCTTGTGCAAACATTTAAACCCCCTAATCAAGTATTTTATCAGTATCTTCAGGTCCGCCATTTACGGAATACAGTGGTTTGCCCCCTCGGGCAATTCCACTTGGGAGATTCTCTTCAACGGTATTTTAAACATCCTCTACTCAAAGGGGTGTCTCATTATATATCGGGCCTTAACGGTCCTTTTGGATGGAGGAAAGCTCCCTACATGAGCCTGGGAGTGCCGTCCTCTTTTAATGCTACTGCCAAGTCTGGAATACTGCGTATCTCCATGCATCCAAATATTCTTCTTGCTTAACATCTGGAACAGGCCAAAAAACTGGTATAAAACCCCTTCGTCTACACAAATTCATCCAGCTCTCTTAGTATGTGCTGGAAGCTGCCAATGTAACGGTACTATGGAACACGTGTGGTTTTGTTCCCTGATACAGGTGTTCTGGAAACAGGTTGAATCCTTAATGATAATGATCCTGCATTCCCTTATCTCTGGATGCTCCAATGGCCCTTTGGGTATAGGTCTGGAGAGTCCCTCATTTATTAGACCCATGTTGTCTAATGTTTTAATACGGCCAGAACATGTATAGCTAGGCATTGGAAGAAACCATCCTCTCCCACAAAGGAGGAGGTGATTCGCAACTTACCTCCACATGCAGCAGAGATTTTCTAGCACATGATTTTAATGCCAAGAATAAAATATTGAATGGTTGGGATCTGTGGTCTTCCTCACCTATGCCAAACAACTATGATATGATTTTACGGTGCTTATCCACTCTGTTTCTCATTACATTATTGTTCGCTGTTTTAAACTTGGTGTTACACTGGAATCCTACTCAACCACATGAATGTTTTGTATATCTTCGTTGGGTCCCTATTTCCCTCCCCTTGTCCCCACATCTCCCACCCCCATCTTTATCCCCCCCCTGCCCCTCTCTATGTTGTGAATTACTATGTTGGTTTTGACAGTTATACTGCTTTTTTTTTTCTGTATGCCTACTGGAAAACCAATAAAATTATTGTTCAAAAGAGTGGGGTAGGGAGGAAAGATCACCCTTATCTTAGTAAGACCCCAGGGCCACGGTCTGGGCATGCCACCGTGACATCCTACGAAGCAGAGGCCAGATACCGAGTCCCATACCTGGGAGAGTAATATTCAGCTCTGCTTGCTGTCATCTGCATTTGCGAACTAGACTCCATTCTCATTGTAACACTGCAGTTAATCTACCTTTTCTGCTGTAATGAACTCCATTGCAATATCAGCCTTTCTACATAGTCTAATGGTAATGTGGCGCCCCACTATGTAGGTGCACAAAAGGGTACTGCACCCATAAAAGCGGTGTATTACCCACTCAAGTGAACATATGGACGGTAAGAGGAACCTATACCACACCCCACACTAAACCACCTGAGGAAGATAGAGAATCTATCGAAACATGTTTGAGTAGAGGGAGCCGAATAAAGGTCTGTTGAAACCATCCCAGTGCCTGCTGCAGAGGACTACACCATCATTGCCGCAATACCATCGACCACCGGATGACTGTGGAGGCGCTGGTGAGCATCACCAGGTACTGCAGGAGGCGTCACGAACAAACTCTTTATTTCATCTTTTCCCCTTATTCATTGACCACCAGGGCCACAGTCAGGGGCGGACTGGGCCAGGTGCCAGGGAGGCATTTGCCCCCCAGGCCGGTGGATTACTAACATTCAGGGCCGTCCACCCCCCTGAAAGTGAAATCATCATTGCGGTAGCACTGGAGAGCGGCCGCCTGCTGCTGAGAGATAATGGCCCCCATTATAAACCGCAGGCAGGCGCAGGTTAAGCGATGCTGGGCCCGCCCTGCCACATGACGTCAGGCAGGACAGACCCAGCACACAGCGCAGGCAGCAGAGTGCTGAAGCCACGCCCACCTTCTCCTGAGAGGACAGAGCTGCTGATGGCTCCTGCAGGTGCAGCCCCTGAATTCCTAAAGCCTCTGTGTGGAGTAGGTGAGCCCGGCTGTTTAGTTTCACTTTGTGGGGCAGCAGATCACTTGCTGCTGCTTGCACTGTGTAACATGTGTGTGTCTACAACTGTGTATGCAGTGTGCCTGACTGGTATGCAATGTGTCTGTC
Source organism: Allobates femoralis (assembly GCA_033576535.1). NCBI lineage: Eukaryota > Metazoa > Chordata > Amphibia > Anura > Aromobatidae > Allobates > Allobates femoralis. Next base: position 137,863,966 of record JARQOC010000005.1, on the reverse strand, counting down.
TGCCACCGTGTATGCAATGTGTGTCTGCCACTGCTATGCAGTGTGTGCCACTGTGTATGTGCCACTGTGTATGCAGTGTGTGTGCCTACCACTGCTATCATGTGTGCCACTGTGTATGCAGTGTGTTGTGCCTTTGTGTATGCAGTGTGTGTGTTATGTGCCATTGTGTATGCAGTGTGTATGTATGTGTGTGCCACTGTGTATGCAGTGTGTGTGTATGTATGTGTGTGCCACTGTGTATGCAGTGTGTGTATATATGTTTGCCACTGTGTATGCAGTGTGTCTGCCACTGTGTATCCAGTGTGTATGTGTGTGCCACTGTGTACGCAGTGTTTGTGTATGTATGTGTGCCACTGCGTATGCAGTGTGCATGTGTATGTATGTGTGCCACTGTGTATGCAGTGTGTGTGTATGTATGTGTGCCACTGTGTATGTATGTGTGTGCCACTGTGTACGCAGTGTTTGTGTATGTATGTGTGCCACTGTGTATGCAGTGTGTGTCTGCCAGTGTGTATGCAGTGTGCATGTGTATGTATGTGTGCCACTGTGTATGCAGTGTGTGTATGTGTGCCACTGTGTATGTACGTGTGCCACTGTGTATGCAGTGTGTGTGTGTGTATGTATGTGTGCCACTGTGTATGCAGTGTGTGTCTGCCACTGCGTATGCTGTGTGTGTGTCTGCTACCGTGTATGCAGTGTGTATGCCACTGTGTATGCAGTGTGTGTGTGTGTGTCTGCCACCGTGTATGCAGTGTGTGTGTGTGTCTGCCACTGTGTATGTGGTGTGGTGTGTGTCTATCACTGTGTATGCAGTGTGTGTGTGAGTGCTACTACATATGCTGTGTGTGTGTCTGCTACCTTGTATGCAGTGTGTGTCTGCCACTGTGTATGCAGTGTGTGTGTGTCTCTGCCACTGTGTATGTGGTGTGGTGTGTATCTACCACTGTGTATGCAGTGTGTGTGTGTCTCTGCCACTGTGTATGTGGTGTGTGTGTGTGTATCTACCACTGTGTATGCAGTGTGTGTGTTACTGCGTATGCTGTGTGTGTGTCTCTGCCACTGTGTATGTGGTGTGGTGTGTGTCTACCACTGTGTATGCGGTGTTTATGTATGTCTGCCACTGTGCATGTGGTGTGTGTATGTGTGGCAGGCTGGATCTAATGGCAGAGGAGTGGGGACATTACTGTAATTATTACAACTTCTGAATAAAGTGTAGATGATGGGAGTACATTAAACTACAAAGAAAATGCCCCTACACACTGTGTCCACCCCCCTACACACTGTGTCCATCCCCCTACACACTGTGTCCATCCCCCTACACACTGTGTCCATCCCCCTACACACTGTGTCCATCCCCCTACACACTGTGTCCATCCCCCTACACACTGTGTCCATCCCACTACACACTGTGTCCATCCCACTACACACTGTGTGCCTCCACCTCGGACATTTTGCTTGCATCATGTTTGTATTTCTATACAATTAGGCTGGTTTCACACTGCCGTCTGTGTCTGCATGTGTATGGCATGCAGACACAAACGCAGTGCAAACGCAACCATATTAATGTGAATGCAGCGGAGAATCTCTACATGCGTTGACATTAGTATGCACCCCGGCCAGCCAATCAGCTGTCTCAGGGGCGGCTGGGAGGAGGGGGATCAGCAGCGGAGATTTCCTCCTCCCGGCACAGCTGATCTCCCGCCGGTGTCAGCGCAAGAGATCTGAAGATACAGCTGATCTGACAGCTGTTTAAATCTCCCGGGCCGACACTGAAGAGGGCGATATCGGTGCAGGAGATCAGACACAGCTGATCACCGGCGGCCACCTGGAGAGATTTCAATGAGATCCGCAGCGTTCTCCTGCGTTATCATGCGGAGGACACTGCGGATCCATTGACTTCTATGCGTGGTTTGTGCGCTTGCAGGCACTTGCAGATAAATCAAGCGACCGCACAAAAAATGCAACAGGGCTGCGTTCAGAGTGCGCACAAGTTGTGTGCATCCGAGCGCAAACGCAGGCACATGTGTTCCCATGTTAAATATAGGAACGCATGTGCGCAAGCATTTGGCTGCGTTCGGTGTGCTGCGTTTGCAAACACCAGTGTGAAACCAGCCGTGTTGGGCATTTTCCATGTAGTCTAATGCACTCCCATCGTCCACATGTTATTCAGAAGTTGTAGTAATTACAATAATGTCCCCCTGACTTTAGATGCAGAGTGCTGCTGCACATTCTGCTTGTGTTTATTTTATACCCTTGGCAGTATATCATGGTCTGCAGTCACACTAGCGTTTTACTCTATGCGTGCATATCCGTCAGTCACAAACTGGATGCACACGCATGTGTTTTCAGCCGTTTTCAGGGTCTAGGTGTTTGCTCCTGCTGTATACAGGGGCTATGTGGAGCTCCTGCTGTATACAAGGACTATGTGCAGCTTCTGCTGTGAGTTCCCTTGGCCTCCAGGGGGCTATGTGTGGGCTCCTGCTGTATATGTAGCGCCCCATCTAGTCAGCGCGCTACAAAAGGGTACTGCACTCCTACGCTACGCTACGACATCTTGCTGCCGTCCATCACCCCAGAGGTTCCCGCAGCGCCGGTGCCATCACCAGTACCTACAGGTGGCGTCACGAATTGACATACTTTATTATTTTATTCCCCATTTTTAATGTCTTCCCAGGGACATGGATTCGGGCAGCATTCCCCTGTACCAGTACGCCCGAGCTCCGAGTACCCCGACCCTTGTCGGCTAGACATATATAGAGTCTCTGTGTGGGGGCGTCTGCCGCCTCCAGAGGCCTCTGTGTGGGCGTCTGCCGCCTCCAGACGCCTCTTTCATGGGCGTCTGCCGCCTCCAGAGGCCTCTGTGTGGGCGTCTGCCGCCTCCAGAGGCCTCTGTGTGGGCGTCTGTTGCCTCCAGAGGCCTCTGTGTGGGCGTCTGCTGTATGCAGGGGACTATGATTTGCCACCACTTCTTTATTAAGTATAGCCCTATGTTATGTATAGCAATGTATATAAGGATGGAAAAAAAGGTTCTGCATGACGCTGTTTTTATTATTTGCTTCTACAGATGTGCACCTTTGTGCTAATCACTGTACTTATCACATGATCTATAAAAAGATGATCATGTGACATGTCACATGGTACATGGTACTTCGGGTTGGGGGGCCCTCGCATTCTAAACAGCCCTGGGCCCTGGCTACTCTTAATCCGCCCCTGAGCAGAGGATCACAGCATGTATTTATATCTGTTTGGTTACATGATTGCTATTTGAAGCCTGGACCCCCGGTCACATAGGATGGTATATCAGGGACAGGATTGTATGTGTGAGCAAGGGGTCAGTGGCCATGCCCCCTGACACGCCCCCTCCCTATACAGAAGTGTGAGGGGGTGTAAATGTAGGGTGATCCTGAAGCTCCCAGCATCCACGCACCTGACACACCTCCTCTTCTCTTCTCCGAGATGAAGCGGATATGCAGAAATCTAGGGTTCCTTTGAGGGAGGCGGGAGATCAAAGGAGCAGGTATGATTTTATTGAATTATAAGAGATCTGTAGATCCTAGAACTGCAGTGTACAGCTCTGCTTCATAATGTAGCAGTCTACTAGGTCTTGCTTCCACCTAGCCAGAATCCTACTCCACACTGATGAGTGGCAACACCCCGAAACAGCTGTCTGTGGATGGATACCTGGTCTTGGTATTCCCTTGTCATATCTCTAAGCTTGTAAAAGAGCTGGATATTGACTAAAAGGGCCACTTAACATGGTGATTATGGTGTTCTCCGCAAGGAGCCACCCCTTGACTGGGTCCTTCCCTGGAAGGATATCTGGCTAGTTCTGTGTTTGAGACTCCTAACCGAGGCTCCACAGACTTATTTGCATATTCATAATGTAGCAGGGCAGGAACTGTACTAGAAAGTTTTCTCTCACTATAGCTCCCCTTTAAGCAACAGACGTCAAGAGTTCAGCAGTGCCTTTAGATGCACAGTGGGCGCAGTTCTCAAGAAATCACATCAACTCTGCTTGATTTATTTTTTCATAAACAAACATCATGTTACTGTAAAAATATTACATTTTATCATTCTCTACTTTATCCTCATTCCTGGCTCCAGCTCTCATCAGGTTAATCAACAACTTTCTCCCCTGACTTCTGACTTCTATTACTATAAGTCCCATCATGCATTGCACTGGACTGTAAGCTCAGAGCCGCCGCTAGGGCCTGACAGGTCTTCCTGGAGTCAAGGGCCTGCCCGTCATTGGAGGGAGCATGGCCATTGGAACAGGGGCAGGGGGGGGTGGCCATTTGGAGCAAGTGAGGCCCCCCCCTCCCCGGCCAGCACACATTGTGGCTGTGCTGGACTTTGTGTCCCACTCTGCCAGTGCCCAGCAGCAGCCGGCAGGGAACGTGGCCATTTGGAGCAATGAGGCCCCGCCCCCCTGGCCAGCACACACTGAGGCTGTGTGTGCTTTGCCACTGCCAATGGGTGGCCAGCGCAGGCGCAGCAGCACAGCAGAGTCAGATCACTAGACCAGCCTGGCTACACAGCCTGCACTTAGTGAGCAACGACTCTGAGCCCTGTCTATCTGCAATACAATCTGTGAGTGGCGACAGTGTGACTCAGTCAGAGTGTGTGTGTGTGTGTGTGTGTGTGTGTGTGTGTGTGTGTGTGTGTGTGTGTGTGTGTGTGTGTGTGTGTGTGTGTGTGTGTGTGTGTGTGTGTGTGTGTGTGTGTGTGTGCGCAGTGAATGTGATAAACTGCAGCAGCTAGTACATAAATGATAAAACAGATGTGGTATACACATTTTCCAGCACTTTCAATACAAGAGAACAAAAAGTACTATGCAAGAAGTCAAATTTTATTGGAAAACATCATTAAAAATAGTAAGGTGACAGGAAAGGCATATACAACAAGTCCATCAAGTTAAAGCGAGGGCTGTAGTATTTCATGATACATCATAGGGTAAAACATAGATATGAAAATACAAAATTCCACAAGTACAAAGGTAAAAGAACCCAATCAAAAGTTCAGTACCTTGTGAATGACAAAAAGCATGATTACAGTGAACATGATTACATCAAAAGTAAAGTGCAAGTGCTCCAATGTCTAGATTATACATGTATATGTATAATCTAGACATTGGAGCACTTGCACTTTACTTTTGATGTAATCATGTTCACTGTAATCATGCTTTTTGTCATTCACAAGGTACTGAACTTTTGATTGGGTTCTTTTACCTTTGTACTTGTGGAATTTTGTATTTTCATATCTATGTGTTTACCCTATGATGTATCATGAAATACTACAGCCCTCGCTTTAACTTGATGGACTTGTTGTATATGCCTTTCCTGTCACCTTACTATTTTTAATGATGTTTTCCAATAAAATTTGACTTCTTGCATAGTACTTTTTGTTCTCTTGTATTGAAAATGTTTGTTTAAGTACCTCTATGCATATGGCAAAACCCTTCTCCACTCGCACTGGCATGTGGTGGGTATTGCCTCATTTATATAAGCCCATTTGGGCGCTGTTTCTAATTTTCCAGCACTTGTGAACAAGAGATATGTTTATTTGAATGTCTTGCATGGTTTTCCTGTCTCATGCCCTGTCCAACTTCCCTGTTTAACTGAGTGACACTAAGGCTACATTCACACTGCGGTAAGGTCCGATCAGGGGCTCTCAGGGGTGACAGCCCCAGACCGGATTTTGGCCCCACAGTATCCTATGGGACCGGATGGAGCCGGATGGCAGCTATCTGCCATCCGGCTTCCATCTCTCCGGAAGAATCCGGGAGAATTCAGATTTTTCTCCCGGATTCAAAAACGTTGCTTGTGTCCGGGGAGAACAATCTCCCCAAAATTGGCGTCTCCCGGATCCTCTCAATTCCCCTGGATCCTCCCCGGGGAATTCGGCGCTCCCTTAACATGGGAGCCTATGGGGCCAGATTGCCCCAATCCGGGAACAGGACACCTGCGGCTGCACGCCGCTGTTATTTCAGGACTGTGGCTAGCTCCCTGCGAGCCGCGGTCCTGAATCATTAGCAGCGGCAGCTGCGTCCAGCTGCACACCGGACCGGAGGGCATATTTGCCCTCCAGTTCTGTGTGCTGATCCGGTCTGGGGCTGTCAGGTTCACCCCTGACAGCCCCGGATCGGACCTGACCGCAGTGTGAAGGCAGCCTATCAAATTTTGCACTTCAACCAAATCTGCACATGTGGCTCCCCCTGGCTGAGTATACACATTTATAGAGAAGTTTGTGCTTAGGTCAAGGCCTAATTTAACTTATTAACAATTAATCAACTGACTTAATACAGCAAGAGGCAACTAAATGCAAAGACAAATAAGCTAGGCCAATATGGAGTCTTTTGAGGAAGAGAGATAACATTAATGCATTTGGAAACAGTGAAATAAAATAGATTTATACCATTTATTGAGCTTGCAAAGATGGACGTGAATATGCAGGCTTAAAAAGTATTCACATACGGCTCTGGAGTCGTAGTCGTAGATTTGGTGTTCATTTTATTGAAGTCATTATAAGGCGGCCGTCACATGCTAAGATATCTAGAACGATATTGTAAGCGATCACGTGCATGCGCGATCGCTTACAATATCGCTCACATCGCTGGTGAGATGTCACACAGACAGACTCACCAGCGATGTGGAGCCGCGATCTCGCTGGTTACTATGGTACACATCGGGTAACTAGGCGCCGCGCGTCGCTTAGTTACCCGACGTGTACCATAGTTACCATCTCCCAGCATAGGCTCTGCCGCTGGGAGATCGTTCATTGTGGTGTTATACACCACGATGAAGCAGATCGCTAAATCGTAAATCGCTAGATCTGAGGTCCGGACCTCAGATCTCGATTTTGCGATTTGATCAGATCTCGCTCGTCGTATCTTGCCGTCACACGCACAGACATCGTTCACGCGATGTTTAATCTGCCGCGTTCAAGCGATATCTTGCGCGATATCTGTGCGTGTGACGGCCGCCTGAAATGGACCGACTCCAACTCCATAGAATATAATAAATTGGGTACAGTTAATTCCCACTTACTGCATACTGTATTGCATATTTACAATTTACTAAAGACTTTTGTACTCTAAAGTTGTTTTCCAATAAATATATATATATTGTATGTTCTACAGTGGAGAGTATTCAGACCCCTTTAAGTCACTCTGTATCATTGCAGACATTTGGTGAATTTAACAGTTTATTTTTTTTTCATTAATGTACGCTCTGCACTCCATCCGGACTATAAAAAACAGAAACGTTGACATTTTTGCAAATTTATTAAATAGAAAAACTGAAATAATAATTTCCTTTATAAACTGTACCCCCCTCTCATTATTCCTTCTCAATAACTGAGACACTTACTTTTAGCATTCCTATTTATTTAACAATAATCTCCGCTTCGGCCTTCTCCTACTTTCTGTTGCTCGATTTGTCTTAATTGCCTTTCCTGTTCCATGAGTTGGAAGTTCAGTCGTCGGCAAGTCCCGCAATAGACAAAGTCGTCTGCTTTATATTAAGTATTGCAATAAATTGTGATTCACTCAATAACATTCACTATAAGGAATAAACAATGACTTTCCATGTATCTCAAGTATTGTATTATTGTATATTGTACATTACATACCCATGTGCTGTAATAAATTGCTAATAATTCACTTAATAACAATCACCATAAGGAAAAAACAAATACTTTACATGTACCCCAGGCGAAGACGCGGCGGGTAGTAAAATATATATAAAACCTAATATATATTTTGTTATTTATATGATAACAAAATATATAATAAATATATATAGGCCAAGGGTTTTATTTTTGCTGTGCTATTGACAACCCACACTGTTCCAGTAACATTTCCTAGTGATATTGCTATTAGCATTATTCATCCTGCAGAGGAAATGCTTCAGTTTACATTTTTTCATGTAGATCGCCATCTGGTGGAGAATAACTGTCTATACAGTACTTGTAATTCTCACACCACCTTACAGACATTCTTATTGTAAAGGATGGCTGGGAGTCTGGGGCATAACTAACATCCTGGGGGTCCAAGAGTAAATTTCAGAGCCGGTTCCCATGTTCATTTTGGCCACAAACACTATGACCCCCTTAACAAGATTGAAGCCTTTCATAGGTGTTTAACATGCTTCTTTAAAGCAAACCTCCAATGATTTGTTTTATCTACCCCCATTAGCCATATGTCATATGTGCACAGTGCATCATGTATCAAAATATGGAAATAAGTGATTGGGAAATACATGTAATGTACATCTAGCTACAGCCAGTGGCGTAACTTCAGGCCAAGGGGCCCCGATGCAAAAGCTCCAATAGGGCCCCCAATTAATGCAAATCTTTAATAGTATTAGTCTTTTTCTATGGGCCAAAAGGACTTTTGGGGCCCCCTAGGCTGCAGGGCCCAGGTGCGATCGCAACCCCTGCACCTATTGTAGTTAAGCCCCTGGCTATAGCTAAGATGGTAAATAATAAAGAAAACTGCTGAAGTGCTACTTTACTCTACCACCAAGCCCAGCTCAGGCCAGTGCCTATGTATATAGTCGGCAGCATCCAGCTGTTATACCTTTTTTACTGCATAATCTGAAGTTCCTTCCTAGGATAATATTAACAGATCTTATTTAGTCTTTGGAAGCCACCACTTCCCTCCTACTGGCTGTATATACACATATAGGGCTTTTCTTGTTCTCCGTTCCCTGCATTAAACTCATAAGGCTACATTCACACACAGCGTAATTGCTGCATTTTGTGAGGATCCATTTTTGGTGCAAAACTACATTGTGTGTGAACGCCGCTACACTTTCTTCCTGCGCTTACTCACCTTGGTGCGCTCCCCCGGTGACCACCGTCAGTGTTATCTGATCCTCCGTTGGGCCGCAGCAGCAGCATGTGACCGTTGATGTCGCCCAGTCACATGGTGCTGTTTAAGGTCCTGCACAAGGTCCTACGGTGCTGGTATGAAGAGAGATCTCCGGGGGAACGCGGGAGGTGAGTAAAAAGCGCAGGAAGAATAGCTCAAACAATTGACATGGTCATTCTGTTTGCAGATGCGCTTTGCAAAATGATGGACCATGTGATCGCATTTCTGCAAAAGCCATTGCTTTAGCTGGGACGTGTTGTAGCGCTGCATTTCACTGCATTTACACAGCACTAAATAGCACTGTGCACATGCAGAAATACGCTACGTGTGAACATAGCCTAAGAGATCCCTTTGAATCCATATGTCCAACTTCAATGCACCCTCACAGACTGGCTAGTATACCCACAAGTAGAGCTAATCTTCTGTGGTGGCTATAAGGACTAGGTCAGATTATATCACAGTACACATAAGCAGCATGTCTGAGAGCAGCTCTTTATTTTTTTTTTAAGGTCAGTAGAATATGGCTATGAGCCTCAAAATTCTTCTCACAGTTTGCATTTTTTTGATCACACATTCGGGACCCCAGGCAAGACGGACTGGACCCTCTGCCAATTCTGGGCTTTGCAATTCCCTTTGTGACCATAATCATTGTGCCTTTGGTGGTAGTTACATCACAACTCAAAAAGAAAAGCGTTTCAGCAATCTAGATAGAAAATATGGCCATCATTCACACCAATTACACCAAAATGCTAGAAACACTGGCCGCCGATCTGCAGTTAGGCGCATAACTATTTAGACAGTGACACATGTTTTGACATTTTAGTTGTTGAACAAAAAATATTCAAGATATAGTTATATATATCTTTTGCGAGGTATTGACTGGCAATACTGTAAATGGCCGGTATGTTTGCACAGACAGATCTGTTGTGATGTAAAACCAGATAGTTTGCGAAATTTTCCTTGCACCTAGGGCAGTTTGTGGTGTACAATGACAGCCGTAGAGTGGTTAAATGACCAGCTGCAAATGGCCTTTGGAGAATGGCGCCTTCAAATGAGTTAGTGAAGCTGATAAAAATGGCCGGGAAGGGAGCAGCAATTCCAAATGAAGCTTGATCCAGTCTCAGCAACAGACATTTGAGAAGAGGCAGCAACAGGAGCTGTCAGTGTGCTGTAACATGGCAGCAGTGAACCAGCTTGTAAGATCTCCTGTGGGACCAGTTTGGAACTTGGTGGGGAGCCCACAGAATTTACCTTAAAAGGGGGCGGTGGCCCTAAATGGGACAGTTGCCCAAAAGGAGGTGGAGTTCAAAAGGGGGTGGTAACCCTAAAAGGGAAGGTTGTTCAAAAGAGGGCAGAGTCCCAGAAAGGAGTGGCAGTGGTGTCACTGGAATCTGATGGGTATTTATTCTGCGGAGAATGTCATGTTGCAGGACATTTAGTAGACCAATGTCCCCAGACCATGGAACACATGAACTGCAGCAGGAAACAATGTGGATCGTTCACACCAATCTATGGCATGAAATGTCCAGACAAAGTGGTGTTCCGATCATGTTCCATGCTGATGGATGGGGAACCAGTGACTGGACTGATCAATCCAAAGAAATAGGTGTCCTTGTTAAAGGCTTTACCCAAATATGGGTTAGTACCTTGAGTCACACTATGTTGACACAGCTGAGATTTCCAGGTACCACAATGTTGCAGTAGTCGCAGATTTACAGTATTCTATAGTAATAGGCCGGTGTTATGAACCGATGACTGAGGAGTAACATTCAGATTCCACAGAAGTCGTTGGTGACTATACTGACTGCAATCCCTGACTACATACTGCAACGAGAAGTAGCTGTGGGATGTAACTAACCAGACCTAGACACCTCTGCACGGAGAACTAACTGCTCCTAAAGATGGATGTAGGAAAAGCCATCTTGCCTCAGTGCAGAACCCTAAAAAAATAGCAAGCCCCCACAGATATTAACTGGGAAACAAGAGAAAGAAAAACAAACACAGGCAGAGTAAAAGGTTTAGCAAAAGAGGCCAAACTAGCTACATAGGAAAGACAGGATAGAATACTATTGCGGTCAGTATAAAACACTATAAAATAAAAACACCAACAGCAGATAGTACAAAAATTACCCTGAGTCACTAAGACTCAGTGCCCTCTATATCTGCAGACTTCTATAAATCAAATGCCAGCAGAACTGGAAATAACAGATAATAGTGAATGGTGAAATTCCTAGGAAGAAAACTTCCTATCTGAGAGCAGATAAACAAATATACAGAATAAATTGCAAACCCGCAACTCAGAATAAGACAAAACATAAGCAGAACCTTAAGCACTCAAAAGTGTGCCATAAAATATAAAAATAAATCCACTTAGCTTGCAAAGAATTCCACAGAGCAGAAGAAACAAGAGAGATATGAACTCCTCCAGGAACCAAAGACAACTGGCAAGGATTGATCCACTTCAAACCATTATATGCTCCAAGAACCAAATTGCCAATCATCACCATCACCTGTGAAGTCCACACAGTCAGCTGCATCACCAGCAACAACCACCGGAGAGAGCTCCAGTGAATTCACAACAGGCCAGCATCTGGAAGCACTGTGGGACGTGTGCTTAAAGAGAGATGTCTCTGTACAAATAATATGTGTGCTGCCTGATGAGGATTTTACATCTCCTAGGGTTGATCGTTCAGAGTTATGGGTGAACAAAGAAAATGGTGGGTCTCCCCAAATGGTGAGTCTCCCCAACATAGGGTCATGACAGTTACAGAGAAACCTGACAGTGTGACTGTTAAAAATGAAGTAGCTCCAGGAAAGGGAGCTGACACCCAAGTAAGAGGTGACTTATTGGTCCACAATACCAAGGAGAGTGACCATGACTCTAAGGGTGACTGTAGCTCTAATACATTAAAGAGTGAGTACAGTAAAGAAGGAACAAGCAAGGACAGCAAATCCTCTCGTCAGCAAAGGCATAAGGGCCACAAAGAAGCTGGACAACTGGCCCTTGCTGACTGAAACGTTAATTGAAGAAAAGGGGATGTTGTGTGCTTCTATTACATGTGTGAGTTCTCTTCCAGACTCTGAGATCAGGAAGAAAGATAAGGGGACGCTGCAAAAACCAAAGTTGCAGAGGTGCAAGAAACCACGGTAGAAGGATGGTTTGAAGAGAAGACCTTCTCGAGTGAAGGAAGCACACTAATCCAGAGGATAGAAAAGCTGAAGTAAGGCAACTCAAAGAGATAGTACAAGCCCATTTTAAAGCGAACCTGTCACCCCCCCGGGCATCAAAAGCTATAATAGCCACCTTCTGCAGCACTAAGGCTGCATTCTGGGAAGGTGGCTATAGGCTTTTGATGCCCTTTATAGTATGAAATATGAAGTTAGGTAAATGCTCACTCTTCTGAAGACCGAAGACCGGGAGGCGGGGTTTCACGCTCCTCCGGCCCGCCCCCTCTTGTCAATCATTGTGCGCGCCTGCTGCTGCCTCCCCTCAGTGTGGAAAATGAACGCGCGTCTCCATTCTCCTGTATGGAGCTGCGCATGCGCTGTGCGCCCGGTGTCCATGAAGTCGACACCGGGCGCACAGCGCATGCGCGGCTCCGTGCATGAGAACGGAGACGCGCGTTCATTTTCCACAGTGAGGGGAGGCAGCAGCAGGCGCGCACAATGATTGACAAGAGGGGGCGGGCCGGAGGAGCGTGAAACCCCGCCTCCCGGTCTTCGGTCTTCAGAAGAGTGAGCATTTACCTAACTTCATATTTCATACTATAAAGGGCATCAAAAGCCTATAGCCACCTTCTCAGAATGCAGCCTTAGTGCTGCAGAAGGTGGCTATTATAGCTTTTGATGCCCGGGGGGGGTGACAGGTTCGCTTTAAGTAAGAGAAGCTTCAGACACAGGCTGTTGAAAGTCAAATGGATGTGTTGGAGAGAGATTTCTGAGAGAACTCTGCTGATAGAGAAGCAGTTGAAGCAACAGGAGCTGCGAAGACAGGTTGCCAAGAGGCACGTAAGCACACTGGAGAGATGTTTGATCTCAGAGGTTACTGGGTAAACCACCAGTTGATAAATAAGATGGCTATGGAAAAGATGAAGCAACAGGTGTCTATCTAGGCCAAACATGTTAGAGTCACTGAATCTCAGAGGAAGATAGCTCCTAGAGCTGATCAAGACAGTCAGTCATCTGGTAACAGCAAAGGAGACTTCCCTGTTTAAGTGCATCTAAAGGGCCAGTTACACACACAGATAATTGTGCAGAGATTGTTTTCAGATCTCTGGTTGCAGTGAAATCATGGACACATTTGTTCCATTTTGTGGCTGTGTACAAATGGAACAATGTGTCCATGATTTCACTGCAACCAGAGATCTGCGAACAATCTCTGCACAATTATCTGTGTGTGTAACTGGGCCTATAGACATACCTGAAGACTTTTGAGAAACCTGTGCCAACAAGTCTATGCATGAACAGAAGGCTGTGGGAACATTTAGTGTGTATTGGGCCTCAAAGATTAAGCAGTTAGTAATACTTTCTACAACTGAAGCCATGGTGAAGCTCTCCTGAGACATAGACTTGAGAATAATTCGTACAATGTGAGTGATGAGCAATGAAGAGGCCGCTAGTCGACTGGAGCATACCAGAAAAACTCAGACTTCGGGAAGAGGTCATACAGGTGTCTTGTGCTCTAAAAGGAAAATTGTTTGGAAAAACGCATGTGGTATACAGGAAATTATCAATAAGTCCGGAGGGGTGAGAATGAGAATCCTAAGGTATGACGAAGCGTTACACCGAGGGAAGAGAGTATGGTTCCGTTCTGCATAATAGGTACGATGGATGCTATTGAAAATACGCGGATCCTGCTAGATTATCGTATAGCGTCCTTAAGAGAAGTGATGTGATAATATGCGAGTTAAGCGACAGCCACGCCAAGGTGGCAGAAGATGGCAGCCACCTTTTACCCAAGACATAGAAAAAAAGAAAGAAGGGGCCCTTCCATTAATGGAATGGCCACAGCGGAAGCTAGAGCCAAAAGAGACAAAGGGTGTAATGGTTCTCTAGTTAAGAAAGGTATCGGAGAAAGATGCCAACAGAGAGACCAACGAAGATGTTCTGAGGAAAGTGGGCGTAGTAGGCTTAGACAATTTGAATCCTCCGTTAACCTAATGCTGAGAATCCCAGAAAAGAGACCCAGTAGAGTACAGGATAATACAGAGTTAGACCTGACCTTAGAGACTGAGGCAAGTGAATCACACTACTGTATTGACCGCTGGGGGGTGCGGGAGGTCTAACAAAGTTATAATTCGGAAATGTCAGGTAACAAAGTACGATACCGCAATGGTCACAAAAAGGAAGTGACAGTGACGGCCTGTAGGTCCCTAAAGAATGAGGTGACAATGATGAATCATGTTCCATGAGCCAACGCTCGTAGTCAACTGAGAAAATCCCCTCGACTGGTAGGGAAAGGCAACATGGATGCACTGTTGCAGGGCCCATATTCGTTGGCAAGTGTTCAACCCTTCAAGTTTGAAAGGAGAGGGAGGGTATGTGAGGTATCGACCGGCAATACTGCAAATGGCCGTTATGTTCGTACAGATGGAGATCTGTGCTATGTAAAATCACATAGTTTCGCTGGGACTTATAGTACCAGGAATCTTTTCTAATGTTAAGGGCTGGTTTTACAGGTTAGTCAAAGAGTTGGGCAGGTCTGGCTAACCACATACCTCCAATGGGTTTGCTGCATCTGATATAATGTGACATCTTCCTGGTCACGTGACCGTGATGTAAGGAAGGTCCTGCAAGTGAGCAGAACTTCCTGTGCAGCACATGAGAGACTATGTGGGCTGTGAGCAGAAGCCAGACAGCCATGCTGTAAGTAGCAGTCTCTCGGAGGCCCTGTGCGGACTGACAGTAGGAGCTGTGTGTTGGAGACAACATGTCCCAGAGTTAGCGGGGCCTGGGATACAAAGAGAGTGCATAGGAGCGCACAGGGATGCAGAGAGAGCACACTGGGGGGCATAGAGAACATAAAGGGGGACCAGAGAGAGCACAAAAAGGTGCCAGAAACAGTGCACAGGGGGCACAGAGAGCGCACACAGGTGGGCCACAGAGAGCGCACACAGGTGGGCCAGAGAGAGCGCACACAGGTGGGCCAGAGAGAGCGCACGCAGGTGGGCCAGAGAGAGCGCACGCAGGTGGGCCAGAGAGAGCGCACACAGGTGGGCCAGAGAGAGCGCACACAGGTGGGCCAGAGAGAGCGCACACAGGTGGGCCAGAGAGAGCGCACACAGATAGCTAACATGTAGCTTCCTCTTTTTCAAAAGACCAAAAGAAATTAGACAATGTGAGGGAAAGAACAGCAGAATAGCTACTCTTTTGCACCCCTTTACTGCCTGGATAATCAGAGAATTGACCAACCATAAGGAAGGGGCCACAGCTGCCCTGTAAGTGCTGATTTATTAAGGCATTCACATTGAGGGGTGCCGGATATGTGTATCACTGGCCCGTCATTGTCCAACGTCCCCCTATAAAACCAGCAAAAAATGCTGCCACCAGTTCCTCGTTTGATATAAATCTGGTGCGTGATCGGGGTTATGTCAGAGCCAGAAAGCAACCCAGGTAGTGTATAATAATAAACGAGCAAAGGGATGTGGCGCTATATCGGATAGAGATGAAAGAACAACCCAAGAATAATTTATGTATTTAATCGCCATAAGGGCACACTAGAGTTATAAAAATATTTACAGATATTACAGTCATTATGCAAATAAAAGGTACATGCCAAGCATATGCAGACAAATGTAATTCAGTTACCAGTTTACTGGCTGCTGGTGGCCACATGGAGGCAATGTAGAGCCACAGGGTTTCCTTGGGCATACTCTTGGCATGTGACAAGTCCTCACCAGGTTAATGCAATAATCCAGCAGCAGTTGGGCATTCTTATTCTGTAAGTTGCCGATCCTCTCCTGCCCATGGGCTGTCCTGCAGTTCCCTCCCCTGTGTGGTGATTTGAAATACCCAAAAAGCTACTATAGGTCATAACTTTCCACAAGGAGATCCCAGGAGAATGGTTCAGGTACCATCGGAACCTGCAGGCTCTGCACAACGATTGAAGAGTAAATACGGCTTTTATAGCTGGCTTCTACTCACCGTTCTGTGTATCTACTCATCATGGGGTGCTAGAATGAATTGAGCGGGATGGGTGTGTGCAGCTGGCTGTCACAATTTCAGTTCTAGAATTTGTATGTGGCTAATACATATAGTAAATTCATAATTTGGAATAATATTCTTGAGTCATTGAGTCTGGATCTCATGACCGAATTCCAATAGGGTTCACAGGTTTCCCGCCGCCATTTCCAGATGGTAGATAGTTAGACCGGTTATTAATTGCTTCCTCACCCCATGGGGCACAACTCACAATGAGACCATTTTTTTTTCTATAAGGAGAATACCCACCTGAAGGTACCAGGGAAGTCACTTCTCCGCATTTTCGTATAATTAACTTTTTGTTTCCTATCTACTAGTAAAAACCATTTATTATAGTTAGGGTGCTTTCACATAGCTATTTTTTCCCTGTCCGTGGGATCCTACATTTTGTAGGACCCCACGGACAGGAAAGGACACCACAGAGGGTGACCTATTCTGTGTCCGGGTCCGTGATTATCACGGATCCAGACACAGCGGGGCACTTTCACTTCTACTATGTGTAATATAAGCACCCGGTCCTGTAAGCACCCGGACGTTGCTGGGAGGCAGCGGTGGATCGAGGATAGGTGAGCATAGTGATTTTTTTATTTTTAACTCTTTCTTTTACTTAATTACACTTCTGCAATGTATATTATGCATTGCAGAAATGTAATTAGAAAGGTTGGAGCAATTTTATCCGTACTGAGCATGCCCAGTACACTAAAATCGGGTCCGAGGAATGATCAGCTGTTTCCTTGGACCCGTGCTCATAGGCCCCCACGTTAAAGGCCACGGATCGGAATTGGCCTAATTGCCATCCGATTTTGTGGGATCCGATTTTTTTCTGAGCCCAAAATTGGACCAGTCTCTGATTTTGGGTCCATCAAAAAATTGGACACAAATCGGATCCCACAAAATCGGATGCCAATTAGGCCAAATCCGATCTGATCCGACCCCCATAGGATAACATGGGGGCCAAATCGGATCCGTGGCTGTCCGTTTTACAACAAACAGCCACGGATGCACAAAAATAATTTAATTACGGTTGAAAAATTCCATGAGTTTGTGGGGAAAGGATATGGGAGACACACTTGATGATCCATCTCAGATTATGACCAGATCGTCAATGTATCTGCCATACCACACCAGTTGATGTAGAAAGGGGCAATCAGATCTATAAATATGCTCCCTCTCCCACACTTCCATGTATAAATTCGCCAGAGATGGAGAGAAACCCGCCCCCATAGGGCAACCGCATAATTATAAATAAAATCGGCCATCAAATTAAAAAAATTGCTCTTAAGTAGAAACTCCACAGACATTATTAAGAACTTCTTAGTGTCCTCAGAGAAAACAGATGCCTCATTCAGAATTATCTAAAGCGCTTGTAAGGCGGCCGTCACACGCTACGATATCTTGAAAGATATCGCTTGAACGCGCCTGATTAAAAATCGCGTGAACGATGTCTCTGCGTGTGACGGCAGGATACGACGAGCGAGAAGTGTTCAAATCGCAAGATCGAGATCTGAGCTCCGGACCTCAGATCTTGCGATGAACGATTTTACAAACAGCTTCAACATGGTGTATAACACCACGATGAACGATCTCCCAGCGGCAGAGCCTATGCTGGGAGATGGTAACTATGGTACACGTCGGGTTACTAAGCGATGCGCGGTGCCTAGTAACCCGATGTGTACCATAGTTACCAGCGATCTCGCTGGTCCACATCGCTGGTGAGTCTGTCTGTGTGACATCTCACCAGCGATGTGAGCGATATTGTAAGCGATCGCGCGTGCACGTGATCGCTTACAATATCACTAGCGATATCGTAGCGTGTGACGGCCGCCTAAGGCTTTATTGCATGGTTTACTAGAATATAAAGCCGTCACGTCGTATGTAACCCAGGTATAATTAGGTTTCCAGGACATTTTCGTTAAACATTGTAAAAGATGTTTTGTGTCTTTTATACGGCCTGTCATGCCCTCCACTAAGATCTGGAGCCTGCTGTCCACCCACCCAGACAACGTCTCCCTCAAGGAGTCAATCCCCGCCACAATTGGTCGCATGGGTGGGGGAAAGCAGTCCTCATGGGTTTTGGGGAGGGCATGTAACATAGGGCACACTGGGTCACAAATGTCAAGAAAATCTCTTGTTTTTTGGTCCAACACGTTCACGGCTGTAACTGCATCTAGGAACCTACGTAAATCTTCTTTAAATTTTGCTGTGGGGTCACCGGGCAAGGGGCGGTAGGTATGTATCAATATCAGAAAGCATTTTTTCTATCTCTTGTTTTTAAAAGAGTGAATCCAGTATTACAACCGATCCACCCTTGTCCAAGGCCCTCACAATAATGTTACTATTTTCCTTTAGCTCCTTCTTGGCATTTTTTTGGGAATAAGTGAGGCTCTGGGGGATCATTTTATCCTTACTGAATACCCTTTTAATTTCTGTCTCCATAATAGTCTGGAAGAAATAGTGTAATAGGATGGATTAGTAGTCCTGAAGGAAAATTGTGAGTTATCTTTCTCTGACTTATCATTAGAGGTCCCTAGATCTTGTAAGGTTTTCAAAGTTATTTGTTCTTTTAATTGCAATGCAAAGGAATACAATCTGTGTATTAACCACTCCCCCAAAAACACATACATTTTCAGACGTGAGAATCTGATTGGATTGAAAAAATTTTTTTTTCACGGTCAAAGTTTGCCTGAATCTATTAATGTCCTTTATAGTTTGGTATAAATCACCCCTGCAATTGGGCACAAAATTAAGTCCTTTGCCCAACAGTTCAACAGCGCCTGAAGAGAGAATACTGGCAGTAATGTTAATCACAGTATAGTCCATTTGACAGTTCTGATTTCCACTTACTTATAACCCTGATTTGAGGAATGCCAATGCAGACCTCCTTTTTCTCCTCCTCCGCCTCTTCCTCCTCTCCCCTGTACCCCGTTTTTTGTTCCATACCTGGTATTGTAGCGGCTAGGGACCTGATCCTGATCATTTGGATAGGGGATTTAGTGGAGAGACCTGAGGCATCAATAGGTGAGGAGAAACTGACATTACAGATGGAATTTTGTCTAGGTTTCGTCAGTATCGATTTAGGACATTTCGGAGTTGACCGAGGTTTATTTTTCCAGGAATACACTGTATTTGTGTCTTAATCTCTACAGTCCCTCTCGAACTTGGACTTCTTTATGTCCATAATGCACTTTTGTAGATCGTCTATCTTTTTATGCAGTGAGTGGTTTAAATCCTTGTACTTACTATGAGATTCAAATGAATTAACCAGAGTCAGTTTTTCCTTAATGTCCAATTCCAACCTTGTGATTTTATATTTCTCCTCGGTGATGATCAAATTTATCAGCTTCAAGTAACATTCTGAAAGGACCTCATTCCACTTCTCCGTAAATCCCTCATTGAATACAGTAGTGGGGAGCTTTTTAATACGAAGTTCCCTAGGAATCATTCCTGGGAATCCAAGGGTGAATTTGATAGAGGTGAGCAGCCTTTCCTCTTCCCAATTCCTTTACGTGAATATGCAAATGGAGTCCATGGAGCCTCGATTAAGAGTCTCAAGCACTCAATTCCTTTACGTGAACTCAATTTCTGGAGGACTGTGCCAGCGGCAATGACCAGTTACACAGATTCCACCCATTTCTAAAGTGTATTTCTTGGGGTACAGGGGGCTAGAGACATGGAGGACCCCTTTCATGCACCATGGGGTGACAGGTCCTCTTTAAGATAGAAAAAGTCTTTTAGAAATTTTTTTGTTATAAAACAGTTTTTGAACATCTCAAAAACCTCTGATCGGAGCCATTTCCTCATTTTCTTTGAGGTAAAAATACAGATCATTGCCCTCTCAGCTTTCAGGTCATTACATAAGGCAAAGAAAAAGGAATAAATACCAAACTCAAAAGTGGATTTAAAAGTAATCTTTTATTTCATAAAATAATTAAAATAGGAACAGCAAATGTAGCCAAGTCAATGAGTTTAAAGAGAATTAAAATGTAACTAAATTACACATCCAATGGTTTAGAAGTGTCACACTGGTACATTTTGCAGTTCTGTAATTTGATTTCATTAAAGAGTTACAAGCTAACCTCAAATATCAAAGCCAAAAGCAGAAGAAAGAACAGAGACGACCAGTTATGGACTGTCCTAATAAAACAAAATAGATATAGCATATACCTAATAGCATACAGTAGGTAATCTAAAAGGCAAAATGAAAGAATGGGGAGGGCGGAGCTCTCATATGTCACATTGACACATCAGATCAGTGATCAGAAAACTTAATACTACAAACCTGACAACATTGTGCAGGGTTAGGAACAATTATCGGAAAGGTTTGGTTGGAAGAAATACATCTCCTGATTGATGCAGACTACAGCCCTGCAGGATTAGGTGATCCTCCAAAAAGGTCAGCTTAGGCTAGTTTCACACTTGCATTCAGGTGTGATCAGGCTGAAAACGCGTCCAACTGCATCCAGGTTTGTTTGTGCAACCAGAATGCAATCCCAGCGGTATTATGCCTTAACAGAGTGTCGGATCAAGCAAGAAAAAATACGCTGTGGTTGCATCGTTTTTTTTTTTAGATGATCCATCAGAAAGTTGGAGATTTACGTAGGACATGCCTAATGGGAGGGTGTTGGGAAAGGCTTTAGGCATGCTCATTGTGAAAGCTGGATCCAATGCTATGGAATCAATAGCGCTATATGAATGAATAAATATTAATTATATCTTGTGAGAAATTCATGTCAGTAGAATCTTTAGAAATATGTTTACCTAGAAAAGTGGTGATGTGTTCAATATATATTTCACCGGCTGTGTATAGTGTGTAATATATATCTAGCTACCTGTTTTTGTTTTATATTAACCATTTTTATTTTCTTCCAACAATGTTGAATCTTTGATATTCCTGCATCTTAAAATCTGTATGTTTTAAGTCAATTACTTTTATTAATCTATTGCTAAAGAAATTCCAGCATTTAAAAAATCTAATTATCATAATGTATCTATAGGATTGTCCAACCCCCCTTGCTTCCTGTACTGCGCTTAAAAAGTGGGAATGCCTTTCAATTGTTTTATTATAACCCTCGGAAATCAAAGTACACTTTGAAGGTCAATCTATCAGACACAATTTCAAGCCTAAGTACTTAGGCATAACCCTTGATAAAAGCCTATCCTTCAAATATCACTTGAATAAGACAGCACAGAAACTGAAAGCACGCAATATTATTATTCAGAAACTCTGTAGATCCTCCTTGGGTTCCTCAGCACTTGTCTTGAGAACGTTTACCCTTGCATTGGTGTACTCTGCTGCAGAATACTGTGCCCCAGTGTGACTAAATAGCTACCATGTGAATGAAATCGACACCCAGCTGAACAACTCAATGCGCATAATATCTGGTGCTATCAAACCAACGCCTGTCCACTGGTTACCTGTTCTGAGCCACATCACACCTGCAAACCTGAGAAGACAAGAGCTTCTACTTAAAGAATACACCAAAGTACTAAAAATGGAAACCTCCCAGTACATCAAAACATCCAAGATGTCCAAATACAGCGACTGAAATCTAGACATCCACCCATCCGAACTGCAATTACTCTGTATGAACAGGATTTCAATTTAGAAGAGAAATGGAGAGAACTCTGGGTCAGTGCAGTAGACGGTGAGCTGCAAATTTTTCCTCACCCACAAAACCCAACACCAGGCTTCAACCTACCAAGAAAAACCTGCGTCACCCCAAATCGCATCAGAACAAACTGTGGTGTCTATGCAGATCTTATGTATAAGTGGGTGGTAGAAGGAAAGGAGAGGAAGAAAGCACACCGATCTAAATGTAAATGTATAATCAGATCGTAGGTGGATGTGGATGGCACTCACCTTTTTTAGGTCTTGTTCACTTGCGTATCGGTCACTAGGGACCATCAAGTATCCAGGCATAGATTTCCTCAGTAGTCTGTATGCTGCAAATCCCTGGTAGCTAGTAAGTAGCTCAGACCGAGTTACTATAGGAGTATAGATCCAATAGAGTTTTTTACCAGGCTATTTGCGCTCCCAGAGGTCTATGATCCAAAACTTCTTGTAATTTCATGAAGAGTTTTTTATTATTTCTTAAGAAAAGCAACGTGTTTCGACAGTAAAAAATGTCTTCCTCAGGTATATTGTTAAAAGTGTTCCAAAGTTGTGGATAGCTTTATAGGAAATAGTATTATGCTAAATAGGGTGTGGACCACTAAGGTTAGTTACTGACACACCTGCTATATAGCTGCTATACAAGTTTGGTATATTCAGAAGCACATACTAATAATAAAAGAACAAACATATTACATGTCTACGGTATATAGAGCATAGTAAAATTTGATTATGACAGATAAAATGTGAAATATAATTTGATCATAAATAGCATAAAATGTTCAATATAGTTATATAACAAACTTAAAATTGTTGTATGTGGCTGCAATCCATTTAAAATACACATACAAAAAAACAAAAAAAAATAAAAACAGTGCTCATTAGAATTGTGAGAAAACACACAGTATCCAGAGAAGGATTAATATTATATTCCCTCAATCACCTCATTTAATCCGTCCGGGTGTAGAGAACCCATTTTAAAAATCCAATAAGATTCTTTACGATTTAATTTTTCAGTGCAGTTTGGGCAGTTCTCCGGAATTTGCTCAACTGGTGTAACTTTTATATTAAATTGTTTATTATGCTTCAAACACAAGTGCCGGGACAAACGATGTTTCATGAGGCCATTTTTCGCATTGTGTCTGTGGCCATTCATACGTGTTCTCAGGGACTGGATAGTACGTCCCACGTACTGAATGCCACAGGCACATGTGATGACATACACCACAAATTGGCTGTCACAGGAAAGTCTGTGTAATTGGGAATAATTCTCCCGTGCTGTTGCAGTGAATTCCTGTCGCATTGTGATCTATGATTCCACAGCAGCAGCACTTTTTTGAATTGCATCGCATTACACCAGTTTTTTTGTTGTCATATTTATTAGTTTTACCTGTATTATTTTTTGTTTGATTAATTTTCTGGTTTCCCTGTGATAATTGTTTTAAATGACTGGGGGCAATAATACCTCTTATTGTTTGTGCCCTGCAGAAAGTGATACTAGGTTTTTCTGGTAGGATTTTTTTCAGATATGCATCTCTTTTCAGTAGATACCAATATTTATTTAGTATCCTCCTAATATCATCGTTGTTTCGATTATATGCTGTTATAAAATTGTATTGCCATCTGTTATTTTTCTTTATTTCCTCACCGTTTTGATCCTTTTTATCCTTCCGGTTTAATAGACATACATCCTGAGTTTTTTTCAAAATTGTTTGATAGGCATTCACAATTAATTTTTTCGGATATTTTTTATCATAAAATTTTTTGAATAAAATTTGAGACTGTTTAATGTAATCATCTGTATTTGTATTATTTTTTCTGATTCTATGAAATTAACTAAAAGGAATATTTGTTTTCCACTTTTTGTAGTGCGCACTGTTATAATGTAGGAATCCATTACTGTCAGTTTTTAAAAAAAAAAGTTTTATTGACAATTTCTTTGTTTTTATGTGACAATTCCAGATCTAGGAAGTCTATTTTTTCATTGTTTATCTTGGCAGTGAATGTTATTCCCCACTGATTAGCATTCATGTCGCTGATGAACTGCTCTGCTTTCTCCTGACTTCCCCTCCAAATAATGATCAGATCGTCTATAAAACGACGGTATAGGATTATATGGTTAACATAATCCTGTTGGGTAATCGGCGATGAGGACTCAAGTAGCCCCATAAATAAGTTTGCGAAACTTGGCGCCACTCGCGTCCCCATCGCGGTCCCAAGCAGCTGTATGTATAGCTGTTCCTGAAATTTTAAAACATTGTGTTCGAGAATAAATTTTAGACCTTTCAGTAGAAATTCTCTTTGGGAGTCTGGCATATCCTCAATACCTTTTAGGTAATGCTCCACTGCTTGTATTCCCAGATCGTGCTGTACATTAGAATGCAAGGCGTTTACATCCATGGTAATGAAAAGAAAATCTTCCTCCCATGTAATATTTCTGACTTCATTTAGAAGCTGATTAGAGTCCTTTAGATATGAGGGCAAGGGCCACAGACACAATGCGAAAAATGGCTTCATGAAACATAGTTTGTCCCGGCACTTGTGTTTGAAGCATAATAAACAATTTAATATAAAAGTTACACCAGTTGAGCAAATTCCGGAGAACTGCCCAAACCGCACTGAAAAATTAAATCGTAAAGAATCTTATTGGATTTTTAAAATGGGTTCTCTACACCCGGACGGATTAAATGAGGTGATTGAGGGAATATAATATTAATCCTTCTCTGGATACTGTGTGTTTTCTCACAATTCTAATGAGCACTGTTTTTTTTTTTTGTTTTTTTTTGTATGTGTATTTTAAATGGATTGCAGCCACATATATAACAAATTTAAAATTGTTATATAACTATATTGACCATTTTATGCAATTTATGATCAAATTATATTTCACATTTTATCTGTCAATCAAATTTTACTATGCTCTATATATACATGTAATGTGTTTGTTCTTTTATTATTAGTATGTGCTTCTGAATATACCAAACTTGTATAGCAGCTATACAGCAGGTGTGTCAGTAACTAACCTTAGTGGTCCACACCCTATTTAACATAATACTATTTCCTATAAAACTATCCACAGCTTCGGAACATTTAACAATATACCTGAGGAAGACATTTTTTACTGTCGAAACGTGTTGTATGTGCTTTTCTTAAGAAATAATAAAAAACTCTTTATGAAATTACAAGAAGTTTTGGATCATAGACCTCTGGGAGCGCAAATAGCCTGGTAAACACTCTATTGGATGTATAAGTGGGGAAATCTGACTCTCCTGCCTGTGACTGTGGAGGTGACCGTCAAACAATTCAGCACATTGTTGAAGAGTATCCGCTCAGATCTTACACTGGTGACAAGAATGACTTCTACACTGGAAATGACAATGCAATTGGATAAATAGACAACCTCATCATCCAACTCTGATCTCTATACCTCTGTTCCTTTAAATCACTGTATACTATCTGTTGTTTATTCTTATATGATGTAAAATAATTGTTCATATGATTAATAATATTATTATTATTATAACCCTCCCAGATACAGGTGTACTTAACTGTGAAGGCTTCTAGTTGTACTTGATAAAAAAAAAAAACTGCTGACGTTGCAGTGTCAGCATCCAAGCACAATGATTTTAAGAATCAATATCCATTCAATAATTACACCTTGTGCAAATTTTTCCCAGGCAGTGCCTGATTTTTGGATTGTACCCACACGGTCATTTCCTCCTCATACAATAATTTATGGCAGATGGTGATCTTCTCATAGGTTCATAAGGATTTTTTTACCGGTTTTAAATTTAGCAGATTTGAAGATCTTGGATCAGAACGCCGTAATGATGGATCACAGCATCACATTCTATTACTAAAGTGAACAAATTGGACAATTCTATAGGCCCCATTACACGCTGCGATGTCCCAGCGTTCCCACCAACGATCGGGATCGCTGGGACATAGTTATCTGATCGCTGGTGAGCTGTCACACAGGCAGACTCATCAGCGATCAGCAACCACGCTGGTAACCAGGGTACACATCGGGTAACTAAGCATAGCAATGTGCTTAGTTACCTGATGTTTACCTTGGTTACCTGTCCCAGTGCGTACTGTTCGGCGCTGGGCATTGGCCGGGAGGTCGTTGATCGTTGGTCTCCCGCTGTCACACTCGCTGATGCTGGCAGCCCAGCGGGAGACCAACGATCGAAAAACAGCCCTGGCCATTTACCAACTATTAGCGAGCTGATCGCTGGTACATGTCACATGCAGCGGCATCGCTATGAGGTCGCTGCAACGTCACAAAACTGGTAATGTTGCAACGATATCATTGCGTGTAACCCGGCCTTATGTTTTAACATGGTGCTATAATCTTGCTCCCATTTACAGAAAATATACATTTATTATTGGATCATTTCACTTATCAATTATGTGATTCGCTTCATTTGAACTATAATAAGTAAAAGTAGACAAATACTGGGGCATTTTTAAGGTTAAAAAAAGACCAAACAAGAGCTGGGATAATGGGCTAGTTCAAAAAGCTTGTTCACACACTACATTTTTGCAGTGTTTTACAGTACCAGCAAGGGGAGTGAGATTTCTGTCATCTCCTGCACATTCTGCTTATTCTTTTCCTTGCAGATTTGAACCAAAGTGTTCTTTCAAATCTGCATCGTGTCAATTATTTCACCGTTTTTACTCATTCAAATAAATGGAATAAAAGATAGAATCTAAAAATGCATAAAAAAACACATGAAAAAAGCCCCAGTATTTCATGCAGCTTTTTGTCTGCCAACTCAGTAACAATCCGGAATGATACAGAGATCGTTGGGAATGTGTCACTCTCGGGCGTAGTATTGAGATCGTTGGTCGTTGTCCCTTTCAAACACAGCGATGCAGCGTTCAATGTGGGAGACCGACGATCTAATTATGACCCAGAGCACTTTGCAACAATCAGCATTCTCACAGCGGGCCTGATCGCTGCTAAGTGTCACATATAACGAGATCGTTAGCAAGATCGCCGTTACGTCACAAAATCTGGGACTTAACAACGATCTCGCTAACGATCTCGTTATATGTGACAGGGGCTTTAGACATCATCATTGATTTCCTGCAGTTTCTAAAGTTAGATGATTTAGGAAATCCTGAGGATTCAAAATCCTGTAGCCCCCATAGACTCAGGACTAACGCAGTTCTCTGTACCAAATGCATATACAGTATTAAAAGATGTAAAATACATAAATTATTAAAACTTATTAAATGAACAATATTAACAACGCTATAATAATATAAAATTAGTAACATTCAAGAGAAATACACTCAAATGAGATTATTTCCAGTGTAACTTAATGGCAAAAATAAAATAGCTTATAGAGGACCTGTTGTTAAGTAAAAAGAACTACCGTAAGTACCGTATGTACTTTGTAAAAATCCCCAAATTCCTTGATTTTACCACTTTTTTTAAGTTTTGCACTGCTGCATTTCAGAGATATTCACATTTCTTACTTTAGGAACACAGAATGCAAGAACTCTACTTGAAGTGCAACTGGGCCTTTCTCAGTCTCAGGCTACATTCACACACACAGTTTTTGCATTTTTCAGCTGCAAAATTGATATTTTCTAAAAAAAAATGCATCATCTATTCGCACACACTGCGTTTTTTATCTCTACGTTTTTTTTCTCTATTCAGAATGGTTCCTATGGGAAAAATGCATGAGAAAAACGCCATAGAAAATAACATGCCCTTTTCTTTGACAGATCACATTTCCAGAAAAAAAAACGGATCACTCAACAAATTCCCCTGTCTGAATGGCAAAAAGTGAAAATTCATTGGCTTGGCTGGGTTTCGATTTGAGTGATCCATTTTTTCCAGTGCACTGCACAAAACAGAAGAAAAAAATGGATCAAAAACAAGGTGTCTGAATGTAGCCTTATCTGGGCGTAAACATAATCACCCCACCCTCCCACATAGTGGCAATCACAGCTCTGCAGCACCTGAGAATGCTAGATCAGCTGCAGAGTGGTGATTGGCAGCATCTGAGAGGGGTGACACTGCACGCCCTTGTAAGAACTATGAAAATGTGCCCTGTTGCACTACAAACAGAGATTTCACATATTCCACTCCAAGAGGAGTAAAAGTGCATTTTTCTGCAATGGAGTAATGAAGCACAAAAAAAAAATGTGGTAGAATCATGGTAGATTCGAGATCTTTACAAAAGGTATTTAACTTGTCTCAAGATGAATCTTCAGGAGTGCACTGCTCCTCTGCCACTCAGCTACCTGCCTTTCAGTGCACTCCTGCAGATTGACAATTTAAAGGGATCCTGTCACCTCCAAAACACCTCCTAAGCTATCAAAATATGTCCCTGCAGCATCCCATCACTAATCTCACACTTCTTTTGTCTCCTAAAAGCATCCTGTGAAAGTGCATAAAAACGTTTTAATACTCACTCATTAGTGATTATAATTAGCAGAGTGACTATTCTTTAGTCACGAAGGCGGGCTGTTTTGCAGCTCCAGGATTCACTCTGTCTCTGTGTGTTCTGCTGTGATGTGCAGGCATTGCCCTCCCCCCTCTCTATCACTCACAGAATGCAAATCATTAGTCCTGCCTTCAGTTTCAGTTTCACAGCAGCACAGACAGAGAGAGGGTGGATTGTGGAGCTGCAAAAGAACACCCCCTGGTGACTAAAGAATATGGCCCCTGCTAATTATAATCACTAATGAGTAAGTATTAAAACGTTTTTATGCACTTTCACAGGATGCTTTTAGGAGACAAAAGGAGTGTGAGATTAGTGATAGGATGCTGCAGGGACATGTTTTGGTAGCTAAGGAGGCGTTCTGGAGGTGACAGGATCCCTTTAAAGCAGGGGTATAGTCACACTATTGCTTCAAACTGAGCAATCTTCTGCTTTTGTGGAAGTGCAGGAGACTCAGGCTGGTTGGATCGGATCCAGGAATCTGGCCGGCTTCAAAGCAGCGCAAGCAGAATGTAAATTATAATGTATATAAGCGGTGTGTGCTCCTTACGTAGGTAACTGGATACTCAAACACAGTACAGGTGGCTGGTAACTCAGGCAACAAGCTGTAACCTATAAAATTACAAATCCAGGATTTTTAATAAGGATTAAATTCCAGAGTAGCTTTGTTAAACATGCACTTTGCAGTTTTAATCATTTATGAAGTTGAGATAACCCTGTTAATGGTAAGAATGCAGCCATTCTTTTCACATAAGCTTGCCATACACAAGATAGCAGGCAGCTGACCATGTGCATCTCTGAGGGTACCTTTACACACCGCTACTGGCGGGTGGATACAACCAGCTACATGCGACAAATGTAGCTTGCATCGGCAATATACCCCGTAGTAGCGGCGTGTGAAGACGGTAGTAGCCACCTGGCAGTAGCGGCACCTGTTTCCGAGCACTGCCCTGAAACAGGTGGCTACACAGCCGATTGTAGCGACCTGTATCGGCGTGTAAAGAAGCAACAAAAGGGATGTGTCGACACCAGGCTATGTACCTGGTATGTAGCTGGGGCGTGACACAGGCTCCGGGTTACCGCGCCCCATCAGCGATCATTGGAGGAAGCTCCTGCATTACGATTGGTAGACGCTGCATAGGGAGGCATATTTAAGGAGCTGACCAGTCACACTACACAATTGCTCGAGCGTCATGTATTAAACAGCCTCCTGCGATGCCTGGCCAATCATGATGTCCTTGCTTTGTCCTATCAGCGTACGGACGTCTCGTAATCCACAATTGTGGCACGCCTATGTGTTGTCCCTGCTGCACCAGGTCCGCCCATATTAGCTTGTTGTAGCGGTGTGTAAATGAGGTAAGGTGAGCTACCGAAGGTAACTTGTGGCACCCGGCGGTGTATCCAGAGATAGATGTAACCTAGCGTAGCGCACCTTGTTGCGGCGTGTAAAGGTGGTGCGATTACCGTTTGCAACCATTTGTGCGTGCTTGTGCACGTGAAGTAGCTGGTTGTATCCACCCGCCAGTAGCGGCGTGTAAAGGTAACCTGACAGTTACACTATATCCACCGACTTGACATGTAATCTTACTGCATTTGGAAGAGGGGGAAAAGCCAAAGTGAACCACTGTGGGGAAAAAAGGTCAGGCATTTTGAAATCATAACCACTACCAATTCCCCCCCCCCCCATGCCAGATGAAGAACCATAAGACCATGTGCCCACTGGATTTTATTTTTGTGCTGCGTTTGTCAGCTGCAACAGAAAACCAGCTGTAAAAAAAAAGCAGCACAAACGTATTGTGTTGGTGTTGTTTGTGCACATACAAATGCAGCACAAATAAAAGGACAGACAGACACACATACACAGGCTGACACACTTTCCCCCCCCCCCCCCGGTGAGCCCCGATGATTTGTTTCTTCGTGGCATCAGTAGGACCTGCGAGTATGGCTCTTCCAGGATCTATGACAGCTTGAGTCAACTGGCCAGCCACATGGCGCAGGTCCTGAAAGTCCATCGCACAGCTTGTGCTAGTGCACAGAGGAAGAGATACATGTGGGATCACCAGGGAGGGTGTGTATTGCAGTATTTTTGCTTTGGAAATTGCATGGAAAAAAGTATCACAAACGGACTGCGGGAATACCAATCTGTTTGTGATGCTTTTTTGGAGGTTTATAATGGAGTCAATGGAGAAAACGCAGCCCAAAATTGGGCATGCTAATAAACTGGAACCTTTATTAATGCAGGCAATTCCTGCAGCACAAACGCACATGTGGGCACAGCTTTTTGAAAGTCACATTGACTGTAATGATAAAGCTGTGGGTAATGCGTTTTTGGTACAGAAATGCAGCAAAAAATAACCACACAAACACACAGCGGGCACATAGTCTAAAACAGTCATACAGTAGGTTTCCTACAAAATTGATGGTATAATATGCAGAGATCTATCTATGGGTTATGACAAACTGTAGGGAAAGGATGCATTCACATATCAATTTCAATTTTTTTTCCCTCAAACGAACTGATTGTCCCTATGTGGCATCCATTCTCTTTATGGTTTTTCATATGTCTGTTAAGGTACTGTCACACGGGAAGACATCCCCGGCGACGCAGGGGCGTGGCTTAATTGCATCGACATCGCCGGAGAGTTGCCCCGTGTGACAGGGCGATACTTGGGTGATATATCGCCTGAAAGTGATAACCAGGTTTCACTGCAATGTAGTGAAACCTGGCGATCACTCTCAGGCGATGAGTACGCATCGCCCTGTGTAACATGGCAACAGCGTGACTTGAGCCATAGGCTCCCATTATAATCATCGCCGCCAGGGTGGATTTTAACCCTGGCAGCGATGTTGCCGGTAACATCGCTGTTACGGTGCCGGTGACATCGCAGCGTGTGACATCTCACCGGCGATGTCGGCGGGATGCGCGGTCCCCGCCAACATCGCCGGCGATGTCACCCCGTGTGACGGTACCTTTAACCTCTAATGGCCCCTTTACACGCAGCTACAGGTGACAGGTTTTCCACAGGTAACTTACTGGTTGCAGTGAAATCATGGAGACATAGTTCCATTTGTACACAGCACCAAGATAGAACTATGTCTCCATGATTTCACTGCAGCCAGTAAGTTACCTGTGGAAAACCTGTTACCTGTAGCTGCGTGTAAAGGGGCCATTAGGGACACAGAGATTTTAGTGCTTTTATTTTTTTTGCCTTTTCAGCCAAGAGCCATAATTTTTTAAAATAAATCTCTCAACATAGCTATACGAGGGCTTGTTTCTTTCTGGGAGAGCTGTAGTTTTAAATGACACCATTCACTTTACCATATAAAATATAAAAAATTCAAAGTTTTGAAAGGGTTAACTGATCTAAAATGACAAGTCTTCAGTAACTCTACATTACCGACTTGTGAATCCTCACATCACAGGGAATGTGAGCTTTGAGGATTTTCCAAATGGGGAATGGCAGTCATGTGTCCACAAATACTTCATGTGCAGAATATTGACTAGAAGGGTGTGGCCTCACTCAATACACTTGTATTAAGGTACCGTCACACGTAACGATATCATTGCAGATATCGTTCAAAAGTCACGTGTTTAGTGACGCTTGAACGATGTCAAAACAACATTGTTGCGTGTGACACTACTAACGATCAACTATCAGTTGGCTGATCGTTGATCGTTTGATTTGAGGACAGGACCTCAAATCTATCGTTGGTCGCCCGGTGGACACGCAGCATCGCTGCATGTGACACCAGGAGACCAACAATGAACGAGCTCCCAGCACCGCATAGCCTATGCTGGGAGCTCGTATCCATGGTAAACATCGGGTTACTAAGCGCCGCTCTTAGTAACCTGATGTTTACCATGGTTACCAGCAATCTTGCTGGTCCACATCGCTGCCGAGTCTGCCAGTGCAACAGCTCACCAGCGATGTGAACGATGTTGTTAGCGATCTCGCTTGCATGAGATCGCTAACAACAAATTGAAGCTTGTGACGGCACCTTAAGGCTAAGCTGCATCCAGCTAGTCGGTGCACAAGACTGCCGCTCCCAGCTCTGAAAATCCTTATAGCAGACTGTTCAACCCCTTTAAAAATGGTGAAAGGTAACAAAGGCTTTCACGGGTTTTCTTTTATGGTTTTTATTTTACTCTAAAATTGGCCGTGCAATAAAATTCTCCAGGTCAGTAGGATTAAGGGGGGTTGTCTTAAATTATCTGAGGAGATCTGTCACTGCATTTTTGTATTGGAATCTGAGAGCACCATAATGAAGGAGCAGAGACCCGGATTACAGTGATGTCTCACTTACTGTTTTGCAGTTTAAATACAATCAATGTTTTATCAACAGATTATTATAGGACAGACTACCTCCTGCCTGCTAGTCTAACCACACCTCTAGCCCAGATGATCAGCTTCCTGTCACTATTCATTGTATACAAAAAGCTGCCAATAATGGATATGGGTGGAGGTATTATATGATCAACATCTAAGCTCTGCTAAATTTGCAACAGAAAAATATTCTGGCTCCATTATGACAGCATCCACTAAACGAAGTGTAATCATTCTGTTGTCAGATTACATAGTAAAAACCTGCTGACAGGTTCATGGTAAATGAATAAAATTGCAAAGTGCTTGGAAAAAATGCAACTTTGCAACTCACCTTTCATTAAAAATCCTTTCCATTTTCAAGAATGGAGGGATTTTTAATTTTATAGTAGCTGTTAAAAGTAATGAAAATGTTTTTTCAATCCAACAAAGTGAATTAAAAGCAAAAAAAATCTTTATAGTGACCTCATTAAAATAGTTGCACGGACATAGAAAACGGACACATTTCATCTGGCTGACTCTTAATCCTGGATAACATGCAAAAATGACAAAACTACGGGTATAAAAACACAAAGATCAGAATTACATGACATTACTTTGCTTTTCAATAGATTATAATCACGGAATGGGATGTTGTAACAATCATTGATTGCTCTCAGTGGGAGAAACACAATAATAATCTTGTAGTTGTGATACCTTTTAATGGCTAACAGAAATATAATAATGTTACAAATCAAGCTTTCGAGACTTCATGCCTGACGAAGAGACGTGAGAAGTCTCGAAAGCTTGATTTGTAACATTATTATTTTATTTTTGTTAGCCATTAAAAGGTATCACAACTACAAGATTATTATCTGGTTTCTCCCACTGAGAGCAATCAATTTTTTTTTCAACTGGCTAAGGGCCACTTTACACACACCAACTTATCTGTCCAACTTCTGACCAACTTACTGGTTGCAGTGAAATCATGGACACATTGTTACATTTGTGGCTGTGTACAAATGGAGCAATGTGTCCATGATTTTACTGCAACCAGTAAGTTGTTCAGAAGTTGGACAGATAAGTTGGTGTGTGTAAAGTGGCCATAAGGCCGGCTTCACACCATGGTTTTTGGCATCAGGTTCTGTCCCGCTTGAACCGGACAGAACCTGATCCTGTTTTGTCTCCCATGTATCCCTATGGTGCCAGATTGGTTATATTTGGCCATCAGGTTTTGTGTCTTCTGTGCCTGATGCGGTTTTGTCCGGTATTTCACCATGCACAAAATCGGAGACTGCAGTGGTTTTGGGCTCTGGTGAGAAAAAAAAAAAAAAAATCTGACAAAATCTGACAGTCCCAGATCCGGGGTGATCCGGGGCCTATAATGTGGGAGTCTATAGGCGCCGGATCCGTGAAAAAAATCTGATCGTTTCCCAGATCTGATTTTTTGCACAGAGCATCCTCAGAAATCCTGCCGTCCAAATTACAGCACCATGGACAGCGGCAGAGCAGACACAGGCAGACTTCAGGACTATGGACAGCGGCAGAGCAGACACAGGCAGACTTCAGGACTATGGACAGC
This sequence comes from Allobates femoralis, assembly GCA_033576535.1. Taxonomy (NCBI): domain Eukaryota; kingdom Metazoa; phylum Chordata; class Amphibia; order Anura; family Aromobatidae; genus Allobates; species Allobates femoralis. Next base: position 137,829,939 of record JARQOC010000005.1, on the reverse strand, counting down.
AGCAGAGCAGACACAGGCAGACTTCAGGACTATGGACAGCGGCAGAGCAGACACAGCCAGACTTCAGCACCATGGACAGCAGCAGAAAAAAAATAATCCTGCAAAAAGCAGGATCCAGGACCATATCTGGCCACACTTTCTACACATCCTGACCTGTCAGGTTCTGTCCAGGTGGTCCTGCAAAAAACAGGATCCACTCTCACAGACTAAATCCGTGGTGTGAAGCCAGCCTAACATGGTACCAAAACTTTTTTTCTTCAGACAATCATGTAACAAAAAAAGTATAGTGTGATTAAGTCTTGTTTGTCAATTATGTATATAAAAAGGTATAAATTCCTGTGATCCCAATGTATTGTTACCCCTCTATTAATCACTGGTAAAGAGGCATCTCGAATATGGGATTCAGTTTGGGGCTCCACATTTTAAACAGGATATTCAGGAGTTAGAGTAAGTTCAAAGGCAGCAACTAGATGTGACAAGGGATGGAAGGCTTCCGATATGACGAGAGATTGGAAAGGTTTGCCATGTTTTGCTTAGAAAAAAAAACAGATGTCTCAAGAGACCTCATTTCTATGTATAAATACATGTGTAGTCAATACAAAGGCCTGGTACATAACTTATTCCTTCCAAAGACCATACTAATGACCAGGGGGCACTCACTGCAGGTGGAAGAATGGCGATTCCAGCAGCTAAATAGGAAAGGGTTCTTTACAGTTAGAGCAATGAGACTATGGAATGCTGAACATAAGGGTGGAGGCACACTGGCGTGAGACTCGTGCGAGTGCAATGCGTGAAAAAAACGCATTGCACTCTGACCAGTGTCACCCTATCAGGCAGGGCACACTGGTGCAAGTCCCACGCACCTAACTCACACTGCGAGTCAGAAGCGAGTGCCAGTAGACAGTAACATAAGCCAGCTTTCTCTGTGAAGTTATAAACCCGACAGTTCTATTAACCCATTATACATAAAAATTAACCCCTTCACACACATGGTGTAATGACACCATGTCTGCACAGAGTGAGGACACTCTCCACATACATGGTGTCACTACACCAGCTGCATATTAACCCCTTCAGCACTGGGTTTAGAGCCTCTCAGCATCCTCTGTGCACACATGCGGTCCAGAGGATGCTGAGGGGGTTAATCAGTAAAATAACCCCAGACTACATTATTTTACTACAATCATCATTGTCTTAGCTAAACATCTTGTACCGCTGCTGTCACAGTGGTACAAGATGATAGCTTACTGTACAGCACAGCGGGAAATGTAAACTTGCCGGCTTTGACAGCCAGCGAGTTTCTATTCCCGACAAATGCTGTCTGCGGTCCTTCAGGACCATGGACAGCAGCACACACGCACTCACACCTCACAATCAGAGCACACTTGCATACATACAGCCAACCACACTCACCACACGCACCATACTCGCACCATACACACCCACAAACACGCACAGCACTCGCATCACTGTCATGCATCAAAAACGCGGCGTTTTTGATGCATGATAGTGTGCCTCCACCCTAAGAGGTAGTAATGGCAGAAGCTAACAGCTTTTAAAAAAGGACTGCAGATTTCCTCAACAAAAATGGCATTGTGGGTCATAGATAATTTAGTGACAAAAAATGTATAATGGTGAAGAAAGGTTGAAATTGATGGACCTAGGTGTTTTTTGTCCACCTATGTAACTATAATTATGAGTTTAGCAGAGGCAATGTATCATGTCGGTCTAAGAACCACTTCATGTCAGTATAAACCTACAGTTCAGTACACCAGCTATTACAGAGAATTGTATTGTGTCAGTACACACTGACATCGGCTATCTTTTGTGAATACTATGCATCATTAAAACCTGTTGTGCACGAAGATTATTAATTATAGCTATTGCAAATAGTCTATTGTGTCAGTATAACCTAACATTGGCTTTCTTGTATGAATACTTTGTAGCAATGTGAGCCTCTTCACTAAGGGAACTGTCCATTCTGCCCATTCGGGTTAGTAGATGATGTTAAATTATTATTATCACATATAATAAGCTAAAGTCCAATGTGGTCATAGCACCACCTGGTGGCGTTTGGCTGCATTACCTAATGTTTTTCTGTAAAGTAAGGGCTCATTCACACACAGCGTTTGTGCTCTGCTTTTTGAAAAAAAAAAAACATCACAAACCCATTATTTGTTTGTGTTGCTTTTTTGCTCTGTTTTTGTGGTGCACAGACGCACTTTCTTACCCTCCCCGGTGATCCCTGGGCGAGCCCCGGTGGTGTGTTGCTTCTGGGCACCAGCAGGACCTGAGAGTTGTGTGAGTATTTATAGAACCTTGGTGATGTGACACTCAGTCCGAGTCACATGGGCAGGACCTGTCAGTACTGGACCTGAAGGTCCGGAAGGAAGAAATCACCGGGGAAGGTAAATAATGGAGCGCTAACTGACACTCATTTTCTGGATGCGCTTTCTGCACCACTAAGGCTGCCTTCACATTTGCGTATGGGAACGCAGCGTATGCTGCGTTCCCATAAGCATTCACACGCATGCGCACTGCGTTCCTATGTATAACATAGGAACGCATAGTGCCTGCGTTTGCTGCGTTCGGGTGCGGATGCGGACGATATCTGCTCCTTCCGGTGTCCAGCATCCGCACCCGGGACGCAGCTTGCAGCATTTTTTTGTGCGTTTGGGGACCTTGGAAGATCAGCAAGCGTCCCCAAGCGCACAAAAAATGCATTGCCGTCAATGGGTCCGCAGTGTTCAGCGCTTGACAGCGCGGGAGAACGCTGCGGACCCATTGAAAAATCTCCCGGTGGCCGCCGGTGATGTCACAGGAGCTCACCGACGGCCACCGGGAGATCAGCTCAGCCTCTGCTGTCCTCCTTCTCCCCGCCGCCTGTAATCTCCTAGCGATGTCGGCGGGGAGAACAGCTGATCTGACAGCTGTTTGAATCTTCCCGCGCCGACATCTCCTCACAGTGTCGGCGCGGGAAGATTCAAACAGCTCTCAGATCAGCTGTTCTCCCCGCCGACAGTCCCAGAGCTTACCGGCGGCCGGGGGGGCGGAGATCTCCGGCGCAGATCTCCGCCCCCGGCACGCCCCCGGACAGTGCCGATTGGCTGCCGGGCTCCATAGTGATGTGTCCGCAGGCGGACATTATCCGCTGCGGACACATCATTTGGACACTGCTTCTGACAGCGTTTGTGTCTGCATGCCATCAGCATGCAGACACAAACGCTAATGTGAAGGCAGCCTAACACAGCAGTCAAAAACGCTGACATCTGTACAGTAAAATGAAAAGCCCATTCACCTTGCTGGCAGACATAGGGACTGATCCGTTTTTGGTGCAATTTAAAAAAAACAAACAAAACAAAAACTAAACAACAACACAGCGCCAAAACCAGATCAAAAAAGGCCAGTGTGAATACAGCCTAAGACTACTGCATTGTGGGAGAGACACTGAAGATGTAGGAAGACAGAACAGGAAATACTAATGGAACACGTCATGAATTAATGTGATCAGGGCTGTGTAAGCCAAATCGCAGACTCCTTAAATAGGACCTGTCACCAAACCAGGCATGGTGATCTAATTACAGCACTGGATACAGCATGTCTGCAGCATACAGGCAAGGGGTCCCCCAGCACTCGAGCAGCCCTGTACCCCGAGATAATACACTTAGACAACTTACATGCTACAGCCACTAAGGAGGTGGCTAGGGGCTGCAGCCAAGGGCAGATTCACACCCCCTGCATGTGTAATCTGCCCACCGCTGCCAATCATTGTCTCCCTCTTCAGCAGCATTTAAACAGAGGTTTTTTTCCCCCCAAAACTTGCCGTTTGGCTCCGCCCCTCAGGGGCGGGGCTAAACTGACTTTCTGGGAGAGAAAAAAAAAATTTCTGTTTAAATGCTGGAGAAGAGGGAGACAATGATTGGCAGCGGTGGGCAGATTACACATGCAGGGGGTGTGAATCTGCCCTTGGCTGCAGCCCCTAGCCACCTCCTTAGTGGCTGTAGCATGTAAGTTGTCTAAGTGTATTATCTCGGGATACAGGGCTGCTCAAGCGCTGGGGGACCCCTTGTCTGCATGCTGCAGACATGCTGCATCCAGTGCTGTAATTAGATCACCATGCCTGGTTTGGTGACAGGTCCTCTTTAATTTCCCGCACTCCAACTCCATGTCTAACTCCTTCATATATGGCACGTGATTAAGTGATACATTTATTGTAGTATAGTACATTAACCATTTATAAAGTACACAGTACATGGAAGCACTCCACTACTCGTGATGAACCACAACTCCCAGCATGCCATTGGATTTACAGGACATGCTGGGAGTTATAGTTCCCCCATGGGAACTTAAAGCAGCACTCCAGTGTTTTTTTCAGTGCTGGAGTGGTGCTTTAAATATAATCCCCATACCCTCATTCTTATACTCGCCCTCCAGCTTCTTCATATGGTATTTTAGCGACACTCCAGTTCCGCAGCACCATCTGCCCATAGCTTCTAACTAAATAACATACTATGATATATAATATCATAACATATAATAAAACATCTAATAACATAAATAAAATACTATCACATTTCTTGCTTCAAATAATTTTTTCCCTATTTTCCACCTATAAAACTTGGATGCATCTAATGGTCTGAAAAATATGATAAATGTTAAGTGGGTACTTATTGTAATAGGGGCACTCAGGTTAATATGACTTTCAAAAGGGGTCACACGGGGGGCATTATTACTTGCTAGGGGCAAAATGTGGGCACTTGTGCAGGTCATTAATATATTCTAAAGGTTTGTTTTACCATCTAGGAGGTCACACAGTACCACATAGCAGGTGCAGTAGTAGGGACCCATACGGCAGCAGTGACTCATTTTGGAATCAGAAGGATGAGGAGTTTGTGCAGGTTGGGAATAGATGATGATGGTGTTGGAAATGTGAGAAGTAAAATGTGTCTTTGTTAGCTCTGTAGACGAGTTGTGCCTGGAGAAGTGGTCATGTCAGTCTGGGCCAAATGTAAAAGATGGAAAAAGTGAATAATTCCAAAGAATGTCAGAGGTAAGTCACCATTTATTGTAATCTATTATATGTTGTGCAGGACTGGTATGTGACCATATATTGGTACCATATGGTGATATTGTTAGGCCCCCTGGCACCGCTTCCCAGCTCACCTCTCCTGGGTCGGCATCTCCTGCTCCTCTGCTGACCGGGCGTCCGGCATCCAGGCGTGCTGTGTCTCAGAGCAGTCATCATGTTCCCTGTCAGCTGACCGCCGGGTTCGCACATGAGCATATTACTATGGTCATTTTCATGAGCCTACTCAGCGGCGCACTAGGTGCACTCCTTCCCTGTGACTCTAGGGGCCGGCAAGGTACAACTTGACACTCCCCTTGACCAATAGCTGCTCTTCCCATGGTATATCAGGCCACCTCTTCTGATGGGAGGTGGCTGATTATTAAGTCAGTTTGCTTCTGCCTTGCTGACTGTTGGTCAGGCCTTCCTTGTGCTCTGTGTCCTGGAACCCTTGCTGTGCTCTTCCCCGGTAGCACCATTCCTGGTCTCCTAGCCTTGTGCCCTGTTACCTGGAATATTTCTCTATTCCTTAGTATAGGCTAACCTTACGAGCCGTCCCCCTGGTACTAGCTGCTGTGGTATTTAGAACCCCTGGGCTTGCCCCTGACAATCCCTGTATAGGGGTTGGGTAAACTAGGATCAGCTCACCCAGGGGAGTTCAGTACCACGGCCCAGTGGGTCCACTCTAGGGCGACTTCCCCCGGAAGCATGACAGATATCATTGTTGTTTTTTGTGTAGAGTTTTTTTTTTTTAGTAACAGCCTGATCATCTACTGAGGTTACCTGGTTAGGGGGCCCACTCAGATGTTTCGCACCCCTCTGGCTTACGGTAATGAATAGAGACATAGATGTATAGACTCCTTTCTAGAAAACGAAAATCGGGCACTATCCGTGATTAAGACTGGTATCGTTAAGTCTTTTTGACCGATGGCAACAGCCTTATGGAGGTGCACACTATATGCAAGTGCGAACATATCACATAGAAGTAATAAGACCAGTTGCACTCACCATTAAGGAATCTTCTGCTTTATTTACAGTTCCAAATGTACATTCAGGAGTTCGTGCGGTGTGGGAGGGAGGAGCGTAGACGTCGGATATCCGACCTCTATGCACCTCCCTCCCCCACCGCACGAACTCCTGAATATACATTTGGAACTGTAAATAAATCAGAAGATTCCTTAATGGTGAGTGCCACTGGTCTTATTACTTCTATGTGATAGAGACATAGATGTAATATTCTATTTTATTTTTTAAATAAATCTTAGATAATCCTTTTGCTATTACCGTAGTTATTTATGGATATTCCTGAATTCAGGTGTATACATTGTAGGTGGCATGGTGGCTCAGTGGTTAGCACTGCAACCTTGCAGCACTGGGGTCTTGGGTTCAAATCCCACCAAAGACAACATCTGCAAGGAGTTTGTAATGTTCTACCCGTGTTTGTGTGGGTTTCCTCTCACACATGAAAGACATACTGATAGGATATTTAGATTTTGAGCCGCAATTGGGACAGTGTTGCGCCCCTGCGTCCAGGAGGCCACAGAAGGGAACTGCAGCCAGGCAGGTAGGACATTGTTAAACACTAACACCCTCACAGCCCACACAACCCACGTGTCAGAGAGGTTACATCCAGCCCTGAGATTAGAGACTATATGAGATCAGAGGGGTGGTGGATGAGAGGAGTGGGTTGGGCACACCAGAGGTCAGGTGACTGACAGTATATAGAGAGGGGGAGGAGTGAAGGAAAGGAGTAGGCTCAAGGTGCCGAACAGCAAAGACCTAGAAGTAGGCCACAGTGTGCTGAGATGTAAAGACTGAAGGACATCACGCTCTCTGGAAGTGTAAGGCCGAGGAGTGCAGACCCGTACTGAGCCAGTGTGAGCCAGATGGGGGGAAAGCCCGTCCGACGCTGAAACCACCAGGAGTGTGACAGAACCGAGAGGGACGTTGTACCCGTGCCCTAGACAGCAACTGAAGCCACTCACTGCAGGTGGAGAAGCCCTCCTATAATACCAGAAGGAACAGAGAGAAGGAGCCTGGTAGTCTAATGCTGTGGACTACTGGAGGCTGGGCTAAAGTAGAGTGTCGGCTCTAGAGGGGAACGTAGTTTACCCGGTATCCCCAGATAAACACAACGAGGGGTCCGAGTTCCAGATTGAGATCCCTAACCCAAAGGACAGGCAGCTCAGTGACGTACTAGGACTCACAGAAGCCCGAGTCACCGCCAAACTGTCCGACGTAGCACACATCATCCGTACAGACGGAGACCGTAAAAGCCCGGAAAGGGACATTAACAGACTGTGTGAGGGGTCACAGGAGAGAGAGGCCTGGCTGCAGAAGGGAGAAAGCACCCGAGTGTTGAGAGCTGTAACTGTGCTATAAGAACTGCAAATGACTTGTAACCTGCTGAGAGAGAACAACTAAGAGTAAAGCTTTGGAAACCCTGAATTGCCTCTCGTGTCAGTCTCTGCCTTCAGACCATTGCTCCCCTCATACAGATCCGGCCTGTCAGCACCAGCCAGGAGGAGAGATCCCTGCAGCCTGCAAGTAAGTGTGCTACAACTACACACACAATACAGACTTAACTCCTTACTGCCCCGGGGGATACAGTTCTTCCCACTGGAACTACACCATCTCCGCTGCCATTCCATCACCCCCGGAGGTTCTGCAGCAGCGGCGGCCCCCATCACTGGCCGCACCAAGTGGGTGGCGTCACCCGTGACATCTCCCTTGTAAATATTCCCCTTTATTTGCCGAGCCAGGGACACGGTCCGGACCAAGCCACCTGTGACATCCCCAGTACCGTCCGGTCCGGTACCGAGTACCCCAGTCCCGTGGGGCCCGACATAAGTAAAGTGCTATGGAATAAATGGCACTATATAAATGAATAAATATCATTATTCTTATACAATGTTATTTTACCTTTTTGTAGTGACTCTATGAACAAGGCTCAGTGAGCCGAAAAGTCTGTTCTTTATTACTGTTTGCAGCATAAATATCTATGGAACTTGCATGACAGAAAAATAAATACTGTATATATTCGTGTATAAGCCGACCCGTGTATAAGCCGACCCCCTACTTTTGCCCCCAAAACCTGAGAAAATCTATTGACTCGTGTATAAGCTGAGGGTGGACCCCAGCACAGGTATACAGCCCCCAGTAGTGTGGTATACAGCAGCCCCAGTGGTAGTATACAGCAGTAGCCCCAGTGGTATATACAGCAGCAGCCCCAGTGGTATATACAGCAGCAGCCCCAGTGGTATATACAGCCCCAGTGGTAGTATACACGCAGCCCCAGTAGTATATACAGCCCCAGCGGTATAAACAGCCCCAGTGGTAGTATACACGCAGTCCCAGTAGTATATACAGCCCAGGTGGTATATACAGCCCCAGTGGTAGTATACACGCAGCCCCAGTGGTATATACAGCCCCAGTGGTATATACAGCCCCAGTAGTAGTATACACGCAGCCCCAGTGGTATATACAGCCCCAGTGGTAGTATACACGCATTCCCAGTAGTATATACAGCACATGTGGTATATACAGCCCCAGTGGTAGTATACACGCAGCCCCAGTGGTATATACAGCCCCAGTAGTAGTATACACGCAGCCCCAGTGGTATATACAGCCCCAGTGGTAGTATACACGCAGCCCCAGTGGTATATACAGCCCCAGTGGTATATACAGCCCCAGTGGTAGTATACACGCAGCCCCAGTAGTATATACAGCCCCAGTGGTATATACAGCCCCAGTGGTAGTATACACGCAGCCCAGTAGTATATACAGCCCCAGTGGTATATACAGCACCAGTGGTAGTATACACGCAGCCCCAGTAGTATATACAGCCCCAGTGGTAGTATACACGCAGCCCCAGTAGTATATACAGCCCCAGTGGTAGTATACAGGGCCCCCCTCAAAGATTGGTGCCCCCACCTCACATGATGGCCCCCCCGCATGCAGCGCTGCGCACATGCATTACCAGGATATCAGCTGTAACCCTCCGGTGGCGGATCGCGGCTCCGGGCTCCATCTTTCTCTGTGTCTTCCTGCTTTGTGGCCGTCGGGCTCATCGCGATGACGTCATCGCGACGCCGGCCGGTCACGTGACAAGCAGGAAGACACAGAGGAAGATGGAGCCCGGAGCCCAGGAGCCGCGATCCGCCACCGGAGGGTGACAGCTGATATCCTGGTAATGTATGTGCGCAGCGCTGCATGCGGGGGGGCCATCATGTGAGGTGGGGGCGCCAAACTTTGAGGGGGGCCTGTATGACTCGCGTATAATCCGAGGGGGTGACTTTTCAGCCCAATTTTTGGGCTGAAAAACTCGGCTTATACGCGAGTATATACGGTAAATAAAATCACAGTAAGTGCTGTCTTTTGCCAGAGTTTGATGATGGGAGGTGCTTGTCAATGGCTTCAACACAGAGTACGGAACATTTACATTCAACTTATACGAAGCTAGTCCCAGACTCCAGGCTTCCCAGTCTCTCATATGATGCTTTTATGGTCTCAAATATTCTGTCCCAAGTGACCACATCACAAGAGTTCTTACAAATTTCTTATCATGAACCAAGATGAAAAAGAATCATGCAAATGCTGATCACATGAACTTCATTGTGCAAATCTGGTCAAGTACCACAAAATAAGCAGTACCTCTAGAGGTCTGAGAAGTAACTTACAACAGACTTTCTTCCACAACAATCCGGAATATTGTGATACATTTCAAAGCATACTAAACAAATATTCACTTGATGTTATTAGAACGACTATTCATTTTCTACAGATTCAATCTGTTTCAATTTAATCGATTAAAGAGAATTCCCACAAACTAGAAGCGATTGAAACCCAATTGACCTCCACCTTATCTCCTGCCAGGGCCCTCTTTGGATCTTTAGATCAAAGAGACGTATGGCATCACAGCCACATATAGCCTATGTTTCTTTGTAGAATTAAAGAAAAGAATGTCACTCACCAATTTGGGATCTGTAGAAGTGTCGAGCTGATACGAAACAGCCGTCATCCATATACTAAGCTGTGCTTGTCCACCAGCCATTGCATGTAATTTTAAGATGAAATAAAGAGGATTTTATGAGGCAAAGACCTGGTGAGTGCCATTTGTTCTTTAATTCTACAAATGGATATACCTTAATCTTGAATGAGCACCACCAGTACACCTGTTTTTTCACACACAACACTCTAAAATACCATGTTTTGTATGCCCAGAATAGCCATTTCTTAAAACAGATTGGTGCAGAACTTGTTTCTTATTCTTTTTGCTGTATAGCCTATGTTTCGGCTGTCCTTGTTAGGATTTACTGTGGTCTGTATTTTCACTGTCTCACTTCTTTATTATCTCTGGGCTCTTTATAAAGCTGCTGATTAAGTTTGCTATGAGGTTTTTAATTTGATTAGTTGTAACGGTATCTGGGCATATGTTAAAGCCCCCCTTTGATTGGTGGTTCTGAGGTCACGTGCATCAGCATGAGAATGCTGTGATTTTAGCTGTTGGCAGATATTTGCTTTATAGGTGTCTCTGATTGGACAGAAGAAAGCGGCAGGAAAGCGTTCTCTGTTAAATACCTAGTGTTCAAAAGGTTTCGGGCCAATCTGAGGAAAGAAGAAGAGGAGCAGTGTCCGCCCACCCTCCATTATATTTTATTTTTGTCACAATGTTTGTTGAAGCGGGGTTAGGTCATCTAGCTATGATTATGGGTTATCTTCACCATTTATTGATTAATATTTTTGTTTATTTTTCAGTTATTTATTTTTGTAACCTCATAAATAAACATTGTGGTCTACTCAATCCACAATTTTGGCGTCATTTTATGCTTGTGTGTATTATGGGTATGATGGATTGTGACTTGTGATACCATGTAAATGAACTACATTTAAATCCATGAATTAAACTTGTCTATTAGAATTCCTGAAAAGTACAGAGAAAATAAAATGTATGCGTGATACCCAAAACTACCGTAACAATCAGATTAACCGATGGCAAGACCCATCACCTCCTTACCAACCAAGAAACACATTTGGCACAAGCCGCCAGAATTACACCTGAACCAGCCCAGGTAGTGATACTTCATCTTTTTCCAGACCAACATTGCATTTTTTAGGCAACACTTAGGTGGATGCAGTAGGCTGGACAGAAAGATTACAGGAAAAACAGAATGGATCCAGACCCAATCCCAGGTAATGACAATAATGTAGTTAGTTAAAGGGAATTTATCATCAGGTGCCATATGCCCTCCAACCCAGAGCAGTGTCATGTGTACCCCAAAATTGCCTGTCTAATCCCATTTGCTAAAATCAATGTTTATAAATAGCATTTATAACCTGTGTATACTCTATACTAATTAGATCTATGATTAGTCGAAGGGGTGTTGTTTCCCCAGACTAGTTGGCCTCTTTCCATGTCATCACTCCCTTGTGGGTGTAATAACATGATTTCCAAGAGCTGGCTTCACTGCGGCTCCTGGAAATATTGCCCATGTGCTCTGCTCGTTTTGCCAGCTTCAGAGCGCCTCTGAAGCCAAGTGTACAAGTCCCGGTTTTAGAAAGGCGCACCACGCATGATCGGTAGTTATTCCGATCATGCACAGTGGGCCTTCAGACAAAGATGGCCAGCTCACCTGATGTTGCAGCCCTCGTGGAGGTAGCACAGGCAACACTCTGACAAGCAAGGAAAATCCAAATAACAAGGTAAAAAAAAAAATTAAATAAAAAATAAAGTTACAAAAAACAGCTAAAAGTCCAATAGATTTATTGACAAATTCTTAAGCCTGGACAAAGGACATCTTTTTTTTCATCTGAAACGTGTAGCCATGGGCCATTACTGCACAAAAGGGACAATTTGTTGTTTTTATAATGGATATTTTTTTTGTATTTTAAGAACGTCAATAAATCTATTGGACTTTTAGAGCTGGATTTTTTTTCACCACGGTATTTGGCCAGTTATCAGACTCCACCACATATCAAAGACTGATCAGATCCAACCAGCCTGATCAGGCAGAAGATCAAAGTACTTTTACAGAAATATCTGGATTTAAACACAATTGACAAAAATACAGTCAAATTACTCAACAATCCACATCCAATTGTGCTGGTCTTCTACATCCTACCTAAAATACACAAGTTACTTGAGAAACCAACAGGCAGACCCATGGTTGCGTCTACTGACTCCATCTGGCCTCCTCTTGCAGTGCTCTTAGAGAAAATTCTTACACCACTTAACAGACAAAATCCTTCCTTCTTGATACAAACCATTTTTTAAGAATTATCCATTAATTAGGATATCTAGATCAAAGTTGTTATTTAATCACCTTTGATGTGGCGAGTCTCTACGCCACCATTGCTCGCCCTGAAGGCATTGATGCAACAGGAAGTATATAAATACCTCCTCATGGTCACCAAATACTGTACCTTTCTGGTTGGACTTGTTACATCTAGTTGAATCCCAAAAAGAAAAAAATGGGTCTAACTGACGTTAACAGTGCACTAAGATAAATTTGCCGAAACACAACTTTCACAAACAGTAATATGTTGAAAAAGCTACCGTATATACTCGTGTATAAGCCGAGTTTTTCAGCCCAAAATTATGGCTGAAAAGTCTCCCCCTCGGCTTATACACGAGTCAATACAGTAGTCGGGCCTGGGGAGGCTGGAGGAGGCGGGGGGGGGGAGCCTGCTGTATGAGCGGCCCCGTCACGTGGGGCCGCTCATTATATATGCACTGCTTCCCCGTCAATCAGCGGCAGGGGGAAGCAGTGCATATATGCCCCCAAATGCAGGCACTCGCCCCCTTATAAGGGCCCCCCCCCCCTGCAGCTTATCTTACCATCCCGGTCTTCTGCACAGCGCCGCTCCTCGGTGCTCTGTCCTCCATGCTCCCATCCTGCTACATCCGGGATCCCCGGCCGTCGCAGGCATATGACGTCATCGTGCGACGGCTGGGGATCCCAGATGCAGCGAGGACGGAGCATGGAGAACGGAGCACCGAGGAGTGGCGCTGTGCAGAAGACCGGGATGGTAAGATACGCAGCGGGGGGGGGCCCTTACAAGGGGGGGCGAGTGCCAGCATTTGGGGGCTGTTGTATAGCCCCTGGGGGAAGCTGTATACCCCTGGGGGTAGCTGTATACCCCTGGGGGCCGCTGTATACCCCTGGGAGCGGCTGTATACCCCTGGGGGCCGCTGTATACCCCTGGGGGCTGCTGTGTACCCCTGAGGGTGGCTGTGTACCCCTGGGGGCCGCTGTATACCCCCTTGGGGCTGCTGTGTACCCCTGGGGGTGGCTGTATACCCCTGGGGGCCACTGTATACCCCCTGGGGGTGGCTGTATACCCCTGGGGGCCGCTGTATACCCCCTGGGGGCTGCTGTATACCCCCTGGGGGCTGCTGTATACCCCCTGGGGGCTGCTGTATTACCCCCCTGGGGGCTGCTGTATAACCCCTGGGGGCTGCTGTATAACCCCTGGGGGCTCTGCTGTATTACCCCTGGGGGCTGCTGTATAACCCCTGGGGGTTGCTGTATAACCCCTGGGGGGTGCTGTATATACTGCTGGGGCCTGTATACCACTGGGGCTGCTGTATATACTGGTGGGGTCTGTATATACTGGTGGGGTCTGTATATACCACTGGGGCTGCTGTATATACTGGTGGGGTCTGTATATACCACTGGGGCTGCTGTATATACTGGTGGGGTCTGTATATACCACTGGGGCTGCTGTATATACTGGTGGGGTCTGTATATACCACTGGGGCTGCTGTATATACTGGTGGGGTCTGTATATACCACTGGGGAGGCTGCTGTATACCACTGGGGTTGCTGTATATACTGCTGGGGCCTGTATATGCCACTGGGGAGGCTGCTGTATATACCTCTGGGGCTGCTGTATACCACACTGCTGGGGGCTGTATACCTGTGCTGGGGTCCACCCTCGGCTTATACACGAGTCAATAGGTTTTCCCAGGTTTTGGGGGCAAAAGTAGGGGGGTCGGCTTATACACGGGTCGGCTTATACACGAGTATATACGGTAAATTTTATTTAGGAAAGGATTAAGCACAGCAAGATAAAAACCTAGTACATAGTATGGTAATTTACATGTATCAAAAGGAAAAGGGATTAAGTTCCAAGGAGGACAGATTGGTGGATTTATTTTAGTACATTGTTAAACGCATTTGTTCTTTTGGGGATTCATGCATCTTTCCATGGGAGTTGTGGATGATTGTTTAATAATATGGATCCAAGTAGGTTCTTTCTTATGTTATTTATACCTCTTACATCTGGTGCTAAATGAGATTTTTTTTCTATTCGGCGACGAGTCCCATGGTCAAATCTGTGGGAGCGCAATGGGCTCAAATGTAGCAACCCCCCTCCATATTAATGGATACATGGGCTGTTTTGAAGATCACATCTATAACAATGCCATACTATCAGATTTAAAACAAACATACACACCTCCTTTTTCTTCTGCTTCTTTCCTCCTTTTCTTTTACCTCTCATGGCACTCTGCCATTGCTTACATTTTCTCTTCCCTTGTCTGTCTTGTCACCTTGTGACCATTTTTTTTTTCTCATATCGATGCCCCTTAAACCGATTACCATGCTCCATTTGTCTACAATAAGGTGACTCATACTATTGATACTATATACATGCCCCCCCCTCCAAACAGCTTGTGATGATAATCAGCAACATCACTTCTCATTCTTACAACCCTTCACCTCGCAGAGTGTTTACATAATGACTTGCTGTCTATCATCCACACCATCACCATGCATCCTCCCCCTGATTGTGCCTATCATAGCATCATCTATTGATCGTGATGCTCCCCCTTCCCCCGTAGGCTTTTCCTGGTTATCCCTACCGTGTGTAGATGCAATTTGCCCCATTGACACTTCCCTCATCCCCCCAATACGTACACTCTTTTATACTTTGTGCACATCTAATGTATATTTACTGAGACACTTTACTTGTTGCAGAAACTTTAACAACAAGACTCACACTCAGGTCTTTCATGAGGCACAAACAGATTATAAACCTGGCAGTCAAGCTCACCCATTCCACACCAACCTCCTGCCCTTGGATTCAAACAGCTTCAATTTGCTTTCTCCCTCATCACATGCTGCTGCCACATACCTTTAGCCTTGGTGAGTTTCCCTACGTTACAGCCCCTGGCATCTATCTGGAGCTTTATCCTGTGTTACACGCTGGTGAGTCCCATCTTAGACCAGGTATTATGTTTGTACTTCAATTTTATTCTGTCCTTATCTACATTCTCAAAGAGGACCTGTCACCAACCACACATGGTGATCTAATTACAGCACTGAATGCAGCATGTCTGCTGCATCCAGGCAAGGGGTCCCCCAGCCCTTGAGCCCCCCTGTACCCCGAGATAATACACTTTGAAAACTTACATTGTGGAGCCAAATAGGAGGTGGCTTGAGCCAAAGGGCAGTTTCACACCCCCTGTATGTTTAATCTGCCCACCGCCAACTCCCTGATGCCAATCATAGTCTCCCTCGCCTGCAGCATAACACAGAGCTTATTGCAGTGATGACCGCTTTGCCCCGCCCCCTGCGGTGATGTCACCGCCTTTCCCCGCCCTGCTCCATGGTTAACATGGAGCAGGGCGGGTATAAGGGGTGATGTCACTACAGGAGGCAGGGCGGCCGGCCTCCTGCTCTGACATCACCGCCTTTCCCCGTCCTGCTCCATCCATGGAGCACGGCAGGTATAAGCGGTTATGTCACCGCAGGGAGTGGGGCAAAGCGGTCATCACTGCAATAAGCTCTGTGTTATGCTGCAGACGAGGGAGACAATGATTGGCATCAGGGAGGCGGCGGTGGGCAGATTAAACATACAGGGAGTGTGAATTTGCCCTTTGGCTCCAGCCACAAGCCACCTCCTATTTGGCTCCACAATGTAAGTTTTCAAAGTGTATTATCACGGGATACAGGGGGGCTCAAGGGCTGGGGGACTCCTTGCCTGGATGCAGCAGACATGCTGCATTCAGTGCTGTAATTAGATCACCATGTGTGGTTGGTGACAGGTCCTCTTTAAAATTATAGTCCCTCTTATGTGATATATTCTCTGATGATTCACAATACTCCTTTTAACCTATTGAGAATCTATAAAATAGCTTACTTAGACATTCAATTTTTTGTATGCGCAGTTCATATATTACTTATTAGAGATTTGTCCATTTACTATGGCTTATGGAAATGAATAGACACACAGATGTTATCTTCTATTGTTTTATTTTTTCTGAAAAAGAGATCATCCTGTTACTATTACCTATTCATGGATATTTTTTAATTAAGTTGTATACCTTAAACTTGCAACGTTATTTTCTCCTTTTTTTAATGAATAAGGTTCAGCAAGCCAAAACATCTTCTTTATGTCAGTTTGCCCCTTAAATATCCAAGTAACTGGCATCATACAACAATAAATAATTGAAATTGCAGCAAGTGCTGTCTTTTTCATGATCTTGATGAACCAGTTGACAATCACCTCCCATCAACAGAGTGCTGAACTTTTACGCTTAACTTAATAGTCCACATTGTTGTCCAAAACAAAATCAGATGGCTATGCATGTGATCTAGTGTTCGATGGGAACTGTTGGGCTATGTTCACACTGGATGTTTTTGATCAGTTTTTTGCGTTGTGTTCTTTTTTTAAAACAGCACCACAGACATGTCAGTCACTGCGTCTACAGCAAAATGAATGGGATTTTCAATTTGCTGTGCAGATGTCAGCGGTTTTCACTGCTGCATTATTGGTGCAGAAAGCGCATCCAGAAAATAATGAGCGACAATTATTGCTCCATGTTTCTGCTGCACTTTTCACACCACACGTGCTCCAATTACTTACCTTCCTAGGCGATCCCTCAGCAAGCCCCGGCGATAGCGATGTCTTCCTTTAGGGCATCGGCAGGACCTGTGGGTAAGGTTCTGACAGGACCTGGACATGTGATTTAGCCTGAGAGTCACATGGGGCAGGTCCTCTCAGTTCTCGTACAACTCACAGGTCCTGCCGATTCCCGGTAGGCAGACATCATTGGGGTTCAGCATAGCATCGCCGGGGAGGGTAAGAAAGCGTGTGTGTCTGACTATGTGTCTGTCTGTGTCCCTTAAAAAAAAGGAGTAAAAACACAGCACAGATGATGCGTTTGTGATGCTTTTTTTGCACAAAGAGGATACATTTTTGGTGCAGAAACAGCACCAAAAATGGAGCACAAACACTATGTGAATGAGGCCTTAATGTGCGAGTGGTGCAGATGTGTGCAGAAATGGAGTTTTTGAAAGAGAGGTGGGACTGTGGAAGGATCACGGGATGGAGGTGGAGCTTGGGTTGACCCTGGGAAGAATCTCAAGGGGACCTGAAAATGTTGCCAGTGTGGGGCCCTAAAATTTCTGGTGGCAGCTTTGGCATCAGGTATTTTTCTATGCCCATGCTACTATTTTTATGAAGTTACAATAAAGAATGTTTTGCTTTTAATTCACTTTGCTGGATTGAAAATCTTTTTCATCACTTTGAACACAACTACTTCATACTTTACAAGTCTTTTCCGTGCACAGGGGAGTAGATTGCTAAGAAACTAGATTGAACAACATACATACATACATATAATGAATAGGGTCAGCTTACACTACACATCTTTTTGTTTACTGGCTACTCTGTGGTCTCAGAGTGGAAGGTTACCTAGGTAAGTAAGTGCACCCCTGCTCATACTGCTCTGAAGCTGATCAGATTGCTTGATCCAGCCAACATACGTAGTCTTCCTGCACTTCTTCCATGACGCAGAGGCAAGGCTGCGTCTATTAGAAGCCTAGAAGAGTGCTCAGTTTGCATTAGGAGCACTCCTATGTCACCGGTCAGGGGTAAGCAGGAAGCTGTGAGGCAGAGAAGTAGTGTGCATTTGAAGACATATGAATAGACCCCTTTAAGAGGTGAAAAAACATCAGATATTTGCAAAAAACTAAGGTTGGCTTCAGACTGCGTTTTAGATCCGATCCGTAGCTGTCCGCTTGAAGCAGACAGCCGCGGACTGGATCAGCACACAGGACCGGGGGGCTATTATGCCCTCCGATCCTGTGTGCAGCGCACACAGTTGCAGCCGCTGACAGGTCCTCACCTATCAGCAGCAGGAACTGCGTGCGGCTGCACACAGAATCGGAGGCCATAATAGCCCCCCGGTCCTGTGTGCTGATCCAGTCCGCGGCTGTCTGCTTCAAGCGGACAGCTACGGATCGGATCTAAAACGCAGTCTGAAGCCAGCCTAAAGGTTAAACTAAAATGAGCAGAGGTAGCTCGTTACTGTCAGGTGCCGGCTATGTAAAGCAGCCGACATCTACGCTGCATTGACTGGGCTCAGCTGAGCCTCCTGTATCACGTGATAGCCACAGTCACCGCACATGTATGACAGTTGTCGCTAAAGGGTTAAAGGACATGAAACGTCTGAACTTGTTTTCTCAATGTCGCTTTACACTTCATATGGTTAAACAGATTAGTGGACATATGGATTTCTTAATAAAAACACTGATGTGTGAACATGTCCCTAAATACGCAAATACAAAATTCCTAAAAAGAAACCTGACACGAGATTCATGTTACCTGAACCTCGGACAGCGCGAACCAGACACTGGCACTGTTATTACGCTCAGGAATGCCTTACTTTGGAAAGTTGCAGCATTTCAGAGAAGAATACACTTTAATTTAAAAGTCGTCAGGAACCAAGTCACATGGGAAACTAGTTGGAAAGGTCGTCATCAGCGGATCTCCCCGCCTGCTGCCAGTGGCTGCCAGCTCCCGAAACACAAATACAGGGAGAGACATCTATGTAAAAGGGAAGCAGAGGCCTTTGAAGTATGTTTATCTCTGAAACACTGCAGAATTTTAAAGATAAAGATAAAGATATATGGCTGAAATTATGCATCCCTTTATGTATTGGAACGCTGGACATATTTTACGTCCCACTCCCTCTTTACAAAACATGCTAGATAGCTGCTTTGGTATACACGGTAAAAACACTATTGAAAGTCAGTGCATAAAGAGAGTGGATCCACCTAATAATATGTGCAAAAATTAGAGATATAAAAGAAGACACACAGAAATTAATATATATTATATATATATAAGCTGAGTGTATGTGTGTATGTGGCATAAGCCCTGCCCACTTCACAAGCCCCACCCACTGCATTTGGCCCTGCCCACTCAGCATAGCCCCACCACTCAACATGCTGCATAATAGCCCCACCTACTCCACATAGCCACACCCCTTCATAGCTCCACCACCTTTATGGACCTGCCCCTTCATAGCTCCACCATCTTTATGGACCTGCCCCTTCACAATGTATGTATGTCCACTAAAGGAATTTGCACGGTTGCACCTTCAATCACAAAAGATTGCACATACACCCCATTTAACTCAGGGTTAGTGGGGTCAAGGGGGTTGCAGATGTGGAGGGGCAGATTTGGGGAGTGCGAGTGCAGTAGGAGCATTTTTAGGGGGAGGTGGGTGGTGTGGGTTTAGGGGTGTGTGGTGCTGCTGGTTCGAGAAGGTGTTGTCTTTGGAGGTTCTTCTTTGGGGCGGGGGTGCCGGTCTGTCATTTTTGCGTGGGGGAGTGCGGGTTTGAGGGGCAGGCTTGGGGAGGGTGTGAAGGAGCAGATATGGGGGTAGGGGAAGTTTTGGGTGGGGGCTGAAGGGTAGGTTTGGCTGGAGTAGGGGTGGGGCGAGGCAGGTTTGATGCATATAGTGGACATACAAACGCACAAACGCACACACAGAAACACTCAGCTTATAAATAAAAACAGTTAGTTACTATGCGCAGGCAACGCCTGGCTCTACAGTTAGTATATACATAAATAATAGTAAGTGCAGCACAGAGAATGTGAAATACTGTATGTATATTGTTCTTCATACTGGGGCAAGCTCCCATGTAGCTTAATGCTGCGTTTCATCCGCTGTGTTTTCTTGTACAGAAAACTTACTGTGTTGAAAAGCGTATGCACAGTGCGTGTAGTTTAATGAAAACACATGTCCTCTGTGTGCTTAAAATACACAAAATTAAAAAAATAAAAATTTAATTTTTAAGTGCAGAACTCAATTGTGTCTACACTTAAAGAACATATTAAAATACTATGCATCAAACCCACAACAAAATACGGTAAATCATAAAAATGTGGAAAATGCATAAAAAAGCAGAAGAGACTATTATTGCATCCATATTTGCTTGGGACAGTTGCAGTAAAGATGTAGAAAAAATGTAGCATTTTCACACTATAGCACCGGCCTCATTATATGACCTAGTTCAGTGTTTAGCTAGAGAATACTGCTTGATGGTAAATGTGGGCGTCCTCCGTGATGGTCACAGTCAGTGGTTTGTGGACTGTCACCAGCAGCTCACGCAGGACGAGCTTTTCTTCAATTCTCTCAAATTCACCAGATTTTGATTGATTAATACAGACGACCTCTGAAAAAGAAAACATTTGAAAGGATGAAATTCTGGATAAAACTGAAGACTCGGATTCAAACAAAGGTGGAGAAGAGGATCAGACGTTTTTTCATATTAAGGCTTGGAGCGAGCAGTAATACAGAAAGGATTAATGTAATGAGAAAGCCCTATTGGTCATACAATTCAATCCCTCAAAAATATGGAATTTAAAAAAAAACAGCCATTAGAAAATAAGGCATCATCCAAAATAACAGCAATTTAACACACATGGATTTTAACGATGCAATTAATTTATTAGATGTGGAAAGACACATAGGGCAAATACAAATACAGAAGGTATATGGATTATTGCAAAAGGAAACATGGATGCCAGGTAAAGTTCCTTGAGGCCTCATTCACACATCCGTGCCTCTGGCACGTGTACTGTCCGTGCCGACACATGCCAGAGGCACGGACATACGTAGCCACATGTTCTCCTATGGCCCCCTTCACATGTCCGTAATTCCACACGCACAGTGTCGCCGTGTGGAGCACGTGTGTCCGTGTGCTCCACACGGCGATATGTCCTTTTTTTTGCAGAGGCACGCACCGCTTTTGGCTGAAAACATCCATGCACACAGATGTCATCCGTGTGCATGGACCATGGACAAAAGTGACGAGCCTAAAAATAAAGTATTTCATACTCACCTCGCTCCAGCGCTGACAGCTCCTCTCACTTCCGATGCCGCTCATTAGGCTCATGAATATTCACTTCACTGAGTGACAGCGGACCGCAAGTGAGAGTAGCAGCGGCGCTGAAGGAGAGTATACGAGGACAGCTTGTCCGTGTGCTATCCATGGATGCACAGATAGCACACGTCACATGTCCGTGACACATGGATCTACACCCCACCCCCCAAACAGCCTTGTCTCACACATCCGTGGTGTCACGGATGTGTGAACAAGGCCTTAAACGGTGTACTATGCATATAAAGCATCACTATATATCAAAATTGTAATGTACTTTGTATAAAGGGCACAGTGCATTCAGAGGAAAAATATCCCCTCTACAGTTAGAATATGGTAAATTGAATAAATACATCAAAAATGCATAAAACTTTTAAGTTTAGCATTGGCATGTAAGATAATATGGAAGTTGAATAACAAAGTCAATGCGCTATAGCAGCAATAACCATAGGGTATATACAGTCCTCAAAATAGGGGTTTAAAATGCAGAAGGATAAAGAAGATTATTATCACCGCTAACCTAAAAGGTTTACCTAAACTAATGGGAAGGCAGAGGGTGCAGAGGTAAGGGAGCCCGATGTATGTTTCACAGATATGACCGCCCACTTCTTCTTGGGGCTAAGGATCTGGCAGACATGTGACTAGACCATGTGACCCAGAAAGCGGGTAAACATCATACTGATGTCTGTACTCTCTGGATACAGCATCACATCAACAAGCACATGTATCAAGTGACCAGGGTCGCGTCACAACGGCCATAGCACATGCGCGCTGAGATCCTTATTGCTTACTTATGGAGAGTGTATACCACAGACCCACATCATACATTGTGTTTAATGATTTTGCTGGAACATGTTTCATTGTTGGTAAGAAGATTATGCCCAAATTCCTAAATGCGTCCAATTACTAAAGCAGAGTCTTCTCCACCTAGAGCACATGTGCTGTGGCCATAGTGACACGACCCCGGTCATGTGACACATGAGTTCAGTAATGTGATGCTGTATCCAGAGAGTGCGGACATCAATATGATGTGTGTGCGCTTCCTGGGTCACATGGTCTAGTCACGTGTCTGCCAGGTCCATAGAGGTCCTGCCAGATCACACCATGAGGGATCCCCCACGAAGAAGCAGGCGGTCATACCCAAGAAACATACATCGGGCTCCCTTAGCTCTGCACCCTCTGCCTTCCCATTACTTTAGGCAAGTCTTTTAGGTTAGCAGTGATAATAATCTATTTTATCCTTCAGTATATTAAACCCCTATTTTTGAGGGCTGTATATACCCTATGGATATTGCAGTCTATAGCGCCCTGACTATTATTCAGCTTCCATATTATCTTACAACCCAATGCTAAACTGGTGTTTTATCACAAAGTTCTCATTGATCTCAGGGAGACCAGTTGAGGAAAACACTGCAGGCAGCCGGCTAAAGCGCTGAAACACAGTGAAATCCATGGTGCATGGCCCCCTGGGAATTTGAATATGCAAATGGAGTCTGTGGAGCCTCGTTTAAGAGTCTCAAATACGGGACTAGCCAGATATCCCTCCAGGGAAGGACCTAGCCCTGGGGTGGATTCCTTGTGGAGAACACCATAACCACCATATTAAGTAGCCCTTTCAGTCAGTATTCCGCTCAGTTACGAACTTAAGGACATGACAAGGAAATTACCAAATCCAGGTATCCATCCACAGACAGCTGTTTGGGGTATTGCCCCTCATCAGTGTGGAGTAGGATTCTGGCTAGGTGGGAGCAATGCCTGGTAGACCAACATCACAAAGCACTCACTGATCTCAGGGAGACCAGTCAAGAAAAACACTGCGGGCAGCCGGCTAAAGCACTCAACACAGTGAAATCCATGGTGCATTGCCCCCTGGGAATTTGAATATGCAAATTGAGTCCGTGGAGCCTTGTTTAGGAGTCCACAACAGGGCTAGGTCCTTCCTTGGAGGGATAGCTGGCTAGTCCCGTGTTTGAGACTCTTAAACGAGGCTCCACGGACTCCATTTGCAAACTGGTGTTTTATGGATTTTCCATTCCATTTATCATATTCTAACTATAGAGGGGATATTTTTGCTTAATGCACTGTGCCCTCTATACAAAGTACATTACAATTTTGATTTATAGTGATGCTTTATATGCATAGTACTCTGTATAAAGGAACTTTACCTGGCTTCCATGTTTCCTTAGGCTTGGGGGTGCCCTTCCATATACCTTCTGTTTTTGTATTTGTTCTTTATGTGTCTTTCCACGTGTACAAAATTAATTGCATCATTAAAATCCATGTTTGATTCCTTACGTTCGATGGTTTAATGTGTAGTTGTGCCCCAAGTTGAATAATTTATTATCTGTACCTAACTTTACATGATCAATTATTCTCATTGGTCGTACACAATATATTTACATTTATTTTCGTGTATGTTATGCTCATCTTGTGATTTTTGTCAATTTCTTCCCTCATGGGGGCTTTCCTTTTGGTTTGTCTTTGTGTCTATTATGTTATAAATGCACACTTTACTCACTTCTATTTTATCAATGCACTGTTTATAGTACGGGCTATTGAGATGTAATTTTTTTTATGTATAGAAGCAACATTACTACATTTAAGATTTAATTTAAAATAACATTTATACCTGCTTTTTTTAAGTTAATTTGACATTAAATTAGTTTTTAGTGTCCTTAGAATAACTGGATAACTCTTACCTTTGAGTATATGGCCTCTGACAACATATGAAATGGTTTCTCAATATTAATATTTTCTTTAGCACTTGTCTCAAAAAATGGTATCCCATATTCCCAAGCCAACTAGAAAAGAACAATCTGTTAGGTGGCAACAGTATTGTGGGAATATTTATAATTGCAATACATACACTTTATACAGGAATCGTACGCACTAGATAACAAATAACAAGCACTTGGCTATTTTACCCACTTAGGAACCTGGGACAAACCCTATAAGGTGCTCTACCTTGTCCACAAGTGTTACTAATGAGCTCAACGTCAAACTCAAAATAAAATATCAATAAGTATGAAAAATAAAAAATAGAGGACAATAATAAGGATAAGGCAAAGGCTACAAACTACAGAGTCAATGTAACTTTGACATGTATATAATCAGCTGAACTTTTGTCTAATTTTTCATATACAGGTACATCTCAACAAATTAGATCATCATTATTATTATTATTATTATTAATTTATATAGCGCCATTATATATATGGCGCTTTACATGCTAAAAGGGGCAGACTAGGACAAGTAACATACTAACAATACAAGTAACAATAAATGTGGATAATTCGGTCGTACAGATGCAAGAGGGGAGAAATCCTGTCGCGAGGGCTCACACTCTACGAGGAGCGGGAGGGAATACACAGTGGGAGGGGGAAGTTCCAGTCGTGAGGCAGTGTGGTGGACCGGGTCTTATTGCAGGTGGTAGGCCTGGTCGAACAGGTGGGTCTTCAGGCTTCTTTTGAAGGTTCCCAGGGTAGAAGAATGTCTGATGTGTTGGGACAGTGAGTTCCAGAGTACGGGTGAAGCACGGGAGAAATCCTGTATGCGTTTGTGCGAAGAGGAGATGAGGGGGGAGTAGAGGAGGAGCTCTTGGGAGGATTGCAGTTGAGGGGACAGGTTGTGAATGGCTTTGTATGTCACGGTTAATGTTTTAAACCGGGATCTCTGGGAAGTAGGGAGCCAGTGAAGGGCTTGGCAGAGGGGGGAGACAGGGGAGTAGCGGGGGGACAGATGGATTAGGCGGGCAGCGGAGTTCAGGATAGATTGAAGAGGTGCAAGGTAGGTATTGGGGAGGCCGGTGAGCAGGAGGTCGCAGTAGTCGAGGCGGGAGATGAGAGTTTTAGGGTTTTAGCAGTGTCGTGGTCAAGGAAAGGGCGGATCCTATAGATGTTTTTGAGCTGGAGTCGGCAGGAGGTGGCGAGGGCCTGGATGTGGGGCTTGAAGGAGAGGGAGGAGTCAAGGATAACCCCGAGGCACTTGGCGTGGGGGACTGGGGAGAGAGAGCAGTGGTTGATGACAATGGATAGGTCAGGTAGTGAGGGGGAGCATCTTGGGGGAAAGACTATGAACTCGATTTTGTCCATGTTCAGCTTAAGGAAGCGAGCAGAGAAGAAGGATGAGATGGCGGACAAGCAGTGTGGAATTTTGTATAGAAGGGAGGCGATGTCAGGACCAGACAGGTAGATTTGGGTGTCGTCGGCGTAGAGGTGGTACTGGAAACCATGGGATTCAATGAGTTGCCCTAGGCAGAGAGTGTAGATTGAGAACAGTAACGGTCCAAGAACCGAGCCCTGGGGGACCCCGACAGATAGGGGGTAAGGCGAGGAGGATGTGTGGGAGTGGGTGACGCTGAAGGTCCGGTCCGTTAAGTATGAGGAGATCCTAGAGAGGGCAAGGTCCGTGATGCCAAGAGATTCCAGGATCTGAAGTAGAAGGGAGTGGTCAACAGTGTCGAAGGCGACGGACAGGTCGAGGAGGAGGAGAACAGAGTAGTGGCGCTTGCTTTTGGCAGTCAGTAGGTCGTTGGTGACTTTGGTCAGGGCCGTTTTAGTGGAGTGGAGGGGTCGGAAGCCAGATTGCAGGAGGTCAAAGAGGGAGCAGGAGGAAAGGTGAGAGGGCAGCTCAGAGTGGACATGCTGTTCAAGTAGTTTAGAGGCGAAAGG
Source organism: Allobates femoralis (assembly GCA_033576535.1). Lineage (NCBI taxonomy): Eukaryota > Metazoa > Chordata > Amphibia > Anura > Aromobatidae > Allobates > Allobates femoralis. The sequence continues at coordinate 137,804,023 of JARQOC010000005.1, read as the reverse complement.
GAGGAGAGATATAGGGCGGTAGTTGGAGATAGTTATGGGGTCGAGGGAGGGTTTTTTGAGGATGGGTGTGATCAAGGCGTGTTTGAAGGCTGAGGGGAAGGTGCCAGTGGTAAGTGATAGGTTGAAAAGATTAGTTAGGGCTGGAATGATAACGGAGGTGAGGTTGGGAATGAGGTGGGATGGGAGCAGGTCGTGAGCGCTGGTGGTGAGGTGTGATTTTGACCGGAGGGAGGATAGCAGGTCTTCAGTTATGGGGGAAGCAGTTGATGGAAGGAGAGGGTAGTATAGGTGAAGGGGAGGCTGTGGGGACAGTGGATCAAAGCTGTCTCTGATTCTGTCAATGTTTTCTTTGAAGAAGGAGGCAAAGTCTTCTGTAGAGATAAGGGGAGAGGGAAGGGAAGCAGTCGGGCGGAGTAAGGAATTGAAGGTTTTGAAAAGTTGTTTGGGTTTGTGGGACAGGGAGGTTATTAGGGATAATAAGGTTTGTTTGGCGGTAGCAAGTGCAGTCTTGAAGGCGATGAGGGACTGTTTGAACAGCGCAAAGTGCTCAGTGGAACGTGATTTTTTCCATCGCTTCTCGGCGACCGTGGATGCCTGTCTTAGGTCTTTAGTGAGGGTGGTGTGCCAGGGTTGCCTGTTAGTGCGTGGAAAGTGAGGGGGGCGGCTAGGTCGAGGGCCTTGGTTAATGTGGTGTTGTAGAGGGTGGTGGCAGTGTGTCACGTATAGATGTTATGTTGGCGAGAGGGAGAAGGGATTCTGAGAGTGAGTGTAGATCAATGTGTTCTAGGTTTTTGCGGGGATGATCAAGTTTGTGGAGGGGAGGTGGTGTAGTAGGGGAGGTGAGGGAGGAGAACGTCAGCAGATTGTGGTCAGACGGGGGGAGGGTTAAGTTTGTGAGGTTAGTAAGGGAGCAAAGGTGGGTGAAGATGAGATCCAGCGTGTGGCCATCTTTGTGGGTGGCAGAGGAGGACCATTGAGAGAGCCCGAAGGAGGAGGTCAGGGAAAGAAGTTGAGAGGCGGTTGGGTGGCCAGTGTCAATAGGGATATTGAAATCGTCCATAATGATGGTGGGGATGTCAGTAGAAAGGAAATGAAGTAGCCAGGTGGTGAAATGGTCGAAGAAGGTGGGGATGGATCCAGGGGTGCTGTAGATGACGACTAGCTGGAGGTTACAGGGGGAAAAGATGCAGACAGAGTGGGCTTCGAAAGATGGGAGAGTAGCAGAAGGGGGTAATGGAATAGGTGTCGGAATAGGAGTATGCCGACACCTCCGCCGTGTTTGTCAGAGGGGCGGGGGTGTGTGGGAAAGATTGAATCCGCCGTAGGATAGTGCAGCAGGGGAGGCAGTGTTGGAGGGGGTGAGCCAGGTCTCTGTGATGCCAAGGAATGAGAGTTTATTAGAAATAAAGAGTTCATGGATATCTGGGAGTTTATTACAGACTGAGCGGGGCGTTCCAGAGTGCGCCTGGCAGCGAGATTAGAGGAGCAAGGGCTGGAGGGATGGGTCTAAGGTTGGTCAGGTTGCGAAGGTGGGAGATGGTGAGGTTATGAGAGTTGGTGATGGGACGTGGGGGTGGGGTGTAGGTGACTGTGGGGATGTGTCGGGGGGGCCGAGATTAGGGGAAATGTCGCCAGCAAGTAGGAGGAGCAGGGAGAGTGTTAGCAGGTGAGAGCAGGAGAGTTTAAGTGGTGGGTGTGCCTGATTGGAGATGTAGGATTTAAAGTGTAGTGAAGGAACAGTTCGGAAGAGTGGGTGAGGTCATATCATCAAAAAGTTAATTTATTTCAGTAGTTCAATACAAAGTAAAACACATTATATAGAGTCATTACAAACAGAGTGATCTATTTCAAGTATTTATGTTAATGTTGATGATTATGGCTGACAATGAAAACCCATAGGTCAATATCTCAGAAAATTAAAGAAGGGAGGATGCAGGGTCTAAGAGATAAAAATATTACCTAAATAGGTATCAGAGGCTTCACCTTGAGTGGTTGTGAGAGTCACAACCACTATAAAAACATATCACTGCTGCTGCAGTCCCAGCGTAGGACATATAGAGTAGGGAGGATGAAGGGTTAAAAACCGTGCTGCTATATTCCACGAGACATCCAAGGGCGAATATAATATTGATTTATTAGTCAACACATTTCAGGGCTCCCTGGCCCCTTTCTCAGGACAAATCAATATCATATTGTCATGTTTTAATTTTCTGAGATAATAACCTCTGGGCTTTCATTGGCTGTAAGCCATAATCATCCACATTAACAGAAATAAACACTTTAAATAGATCACTCTGTTTATAATGACTATATAATATACACATTTCACTTTTTGTATTGAATTACTGAAAAAAAAATAACTTTTTGATGATAATGTAATTCATTTAGATTCACCTGAATGTTTCTATCAAGCCTGGAAAAATGTTTGCTACTTCCTGGAACCACCTGTAAAGGCAACCAACTACTCTACGGTATCAATACAACCAACTACTCTACGGTATCAATACAACCAACTACTCTACGGCATCAATACAACCAACTACTCTACGGCATCAATACAACCAACTACTCTACGGCATCAATACAACCAACTACTCTACGGCATCAATACAACCAACTACTCTACGGCATCAATACAACCAACTACTCTACGGCAGCAATACAACCAACTACTCTACGGTATCAATACAACCAACTACTCTACGATATCAATAAAACCAACCTCAAAGCTGACTGATGCTCAAAATTGCAGGAATGCGCATGGCCACATCTTTTAATTTTTTGCACACCAATCGCCATCACAGAGCTTTCCTCGTTGGTGGTGCAGGGATTTCCTGCCTGCTCTCCTAAAGACTTTCCAGCAGCACTTTTCGTTAAAATGTAACAAACTGTGCTTTGCTCACCCTCCCACAGGTCCAGCACTTAGTTTCCTCCACTGCTCAGTGATAGCAACCAAAGCAGAGCTGAGTGAGGAGTGAGTCTGCCCGAGTTCACGGCAGAAGGCGCTGAACTCACTGATTAACTGCTACACTGTCGACATGAGGTCAGTGATTCAGACAACGAGAACAGTGGTGGAGACTCAATACTGGACCTGGGGAGGAGGAGTATAATGGATAGTTAGTTAAAGGGAAACAAACTGCAGCCAAGGCATGAGTTTTCTGAAATCGGAAACCCGTCTATCACTTTTCCACTTTCCCTATAGTTACAGCAGTCCACCTGCCTTAGTAGTCATACACGCCCTTCCAAAATGTCCCTTTAGGCCCTCCTCCACATTTGGCTGCTGTATATAAAGATCCTTGTGGTGAATGGCCTACAGAATGTGTTAAAGAGGACCTGTCACCCCCCTGCTGCATAGCAATCTAAATGCAGCACTGAACGCAGCATGTCTGCTGCATTCAGGGAAGGGGTCCCCCATGTGTCTGTGTGCTGTGTACCCCGAGATATAGGCTTTGTAAAACTTAGTTAGAAGCCATGGAGATAGTCACTGTGGCTGGAGTGAGCTTGATTGACTGTGGCCATTCTCTCCCCTTACGCCTCAAGCAAATGAGCAAATGTGCATAGCGCTCTGCATATCTGCTGGAGAATTTAGGTAGAGCTGAAGGAAAAAGCTTAAAAGTTGGCAGGAGAGCTGTGGTGATGCTATGGTTGATATGTATGTGATGCACACTGGGTGCTGGGTTATCTGACACAATGTTATGAATGTCTGAGGTTCGTACATACAGGTGGGTGTCTAGTCTGCCTTGATCTGCAAGGCTGGGGTCTGTGTAAAGAAGGTTTGGCGTGTGGTCGGCTTCTTGTTAAGGTGTCTGATTGTGTTCTGTATTGATTTTGAGGTCAATTGAACTTTTGCCAAAGGTTAGTGGGTGTTCTAAACAGGAGACAAGACAAAAAGGTCTGGTACTACAGTAGTCAAAACTCTAGTTTTGTCACTATGGGGTACTTGGCTTGGGAAGGTCAGAAACACTGCACTAAAAAAGAAGAGTAAATGTAGCCTAACTACTCCAAGATTTAATAGGAGGTTATCCAATTCTATGGTGGCCACGCTCCCCGTGGTAATGATTTTAAGAACTTCTTGTCCACAAAAAATTATTACTCAAAACATGTGAGAATATAAAAAATGGATACAACGCGTTTCGGCGGAGACAACCGCCTTCCTCAGGTATCTCATGAGATACCTGAGGAAGGCGGTTGTCCCCGCCGAAACGCGTTGTATCCATTTATTATATTCTCACATGTTTTGAGTAATAAAATTTTTTGTGGACAAGAAGTTCTTAAAATCATTACCACGGGGAGCGCGGCCACCATAGAATTGGATAACCTCCTATTGAACCTTTATGCCTGTGGGATTCCGTGGCAGGATACAACACAGGATCAATTCAAGGCAAGCAGCAGACCCGGATAAATATCCAAAGCCTGAGGAGGCTTTGGAAAAACCATATGCTTGAAGTTTTATGGCAAGAGGTGAGTGCATAAAACTTCATTAAAAGGGCACCAGAGAGTTACATTGGTAACGCGCTGAGATTGGTGCCGCATGTTTTTTTTTTTTTATATACCCTACAGGTAATCACCTTACTCCAAGATTTAGTTGCTGATTGCATAGAAGTTAGAAATACACCGTACTTCAATTATCAAAGCAGTCACAACCTGAAGATATCAGAACTGGTCCTTACACACCTACTTTCAGCTTTAGTGTCAGCCCAAGACCAGAGATGGGTGATCAGGGCTCTAGCTGACTGATTCATCTAATAAAGCAGCCTCCATCACTAGGTCTTTGAATCAGCCATGACAGATAACAGTGCTACTTTACCTCTTGATTACATAGCCAACTCCCCTCATAGACACCAATGATCAGATGATCACACGGAAAGATCTCACCTGAGTCAAAAAAAGTGGATCAGCCAGGATCAGTGCTGACATCTCAAGATCTGGGCAGAACACCATTAGGTTTTTCAAACTGTGCATAAAAGGACCCGTTCACCGACTACCTAAGAAACTGAAAGCGCTCTGCACCAAATAGAACGATCTTTGACGCCAAATAAAGAGCTAGTACGACAGATGCATTTTCTTTGTTGAAGTCAAACTTTCTATGAGAACTCTGAGTGAAGAATAAGAACTACGGTAAAGGTTCTCAGTAATATGTGTGGGTGTATAGATCTCCGCATTTCACTCATCTCTACAAGAAGCATGTTTGTCTGTGATGACTGGGCAGAGCACACAACTATAGGAATGATAATAATGGGAATGAGAAGGTTCTACTGCTGTGAGGCTAAGAGGAAACAGTTCAGCGGTAAGTCAGAGGCCGACATCCAGCTATGGTGTTATTTTATGACACATTCACTATGGTACTATACTGTGCTAGTCATATTTGTACCGAGAAAGTTAATAATAAGTTGTCAATGTGACCTTTCAGTTTTACATTAAGCATAAAGTCATTATCAGCACTAATCAGGTACTTATAAAACGTTTTTATTCAATGTCACTTACTGCATTTAGGAGGTAAAAAGAGTGTAGGGATAGTGTTAATATGCTCTAGGGACAGGTTTTAATAGGTTTACATGCGTTTTGGGGGTGACAGGATCCCTTTAAGTTAGATGACCTTTCAAACTTCACTTGCTCTATTGGCCAGGAGCTATAATGTAGATGTAACTCAGGGGCTACTGAAATGGATCCCCACATAGGGGTGAAAGGATGAATAAGGTTATCCATTAGATTTGCTAAGGGAAGTGGCTACTGTCATGTCTAATCAGGAAGTCCTGTTTGAGAAAACAACCTCTGACTGGCTGCACTGATCACCTGATGCCCATCCAGAAAAGTAAGTAAGGTGACTAAAGTGGAGGGACATAGGAAGTCACGGTTGCGTGACCCAGCTCCATGGCCCTGCCAGTGCCGTTAATTGGGGAATATGTTGGGGAACACCCGTGGTGTTCGACAACAGATGGGCGACGCTGTAGTTCATGTCCACTGGGGCAGTTGGTGACACAGCAAAGATAGTACAGCTCCCCACGGGTAGCGCGGGGCCCAAGGGCATATATAGAGTCTACTTGATGATGGTGGTAGATTTAGCACAGGGCAGGGGATGCAAGAAATGAATTGAGGACACAGCAGGGTGCAGTCTTCACGCTTTACTCACAGTTCTCCAGGTTACAACAGCCAGCCAGGTGCTGTGTCCTCTGGGTCGGTGATCCAGCCAACTCTCAGGTAGATTAGTTGCACTTTACCGGGACCCCCTTCTGGTGTAACCTGCTCAGGTTGTCTCTTTGCGCTGGCTCTCATCCTCCTGACCTGCGCTTCACACACAGTGTCCTGAGCCAGTGGCCTCGGGCCCTGTTGGCCAAGTCTTCTCTGTCACCTTGCCCTATGTGGCTGCCTTTTCAGCGATTGTGTGTGGATTTGGCTGCTACCCCCTTACCTACTCCCTCCTCCAGCCTTGAGATGGGGCCCTCCCTCAATAGGGTCGGCCCAGATTCCCTGGCCTGGAGTGGTGTTGTATGCGGGTGTGTGTGGGTACCGGGAAATGCCACCTCCTTAACCTAGAGTGGGCTACCACACCTCTGGCTGAGGTGCAGTACCTCTGTGGTGACCGGACCCTCAGGGGCACGACAGCAGCAGTAACAAGGAGATGCAGGTTCTGGTAGACAAGTACTTGATTTATTTTATTTTTTGTGGCCTAAACTGTGCGCTCTCCAATGCTGCACGCAACTTTGCCTGTGTAACATCGGAGGGGCACTGAAGCTGGCTGAATCCAGCAATCTGGCCAGCTTCAGAGCAGCGCTTACAAGCTTTATTCGAAAGAGCTTATAAGTACAGCACTGTTTGCTTAGAACAGAGACCACCCACTTCTGATAAGGTGCAGTGGCAGCCAGTGACTTAAGCAACAAGCAGTAATCAATTGCAATGGAACAATTATTGCTGAATCTATGGGAAGATAACTTCATTCATTTTTTTAAATTGTATACAAATAGAATACAACTTAATAGAAGTAGGGAACACTTGCATTTATATTGTAGCCACTTTAAAATTAACCGCATGATATGGGATATATCCACGATCAGGCTAGGACTGCGGCATATATACATATAATCCGCTGCACACTACACACTACAAGATACAAGTATAAGGTATAGCATAATGGCTAAGTGTAAAAAGCTACTGAAATTTGGATGAGGAAAATTGCACTAACTGCTAAGAGTCTACATAAGCAAAATGAGAATTTTAGTTAATGTAATGCATTACATATAAGCCCGATAACCAGTCTTCAAGGTATTCTCATGTATATCGGGTCCTACCGTATGTTTTTTGACTTGAGCACCCTTCATTACCTGATAGCCAGTCCAGTTTTCCATCTAGTTCATTCCTTGTTTTATCAAGTCTCCACCACACCCATACACGCAGGTTTTAAAATGCACCTAGAGGCACTCACATCCTCAGATGATTTTTACCGCAGACAGAGGCATACGGTAGGACCCGATATACATGAGAATACCTTGAAGACTGGTTATCGGGCTTATATGTAATGCATTACATTAACTAAAATTCTCATTTTGCTTATGTAGACTCTTAGCAGTTAGTGCAATTTTCCTCATCCAAATTTCAGTAGCTTTTTACACTTAGCCATTATGCTATACCTTATACTTGTATCTTGTAGTGTGTAGTGTGCAGCGGATTATATGTATATAGTAATGTTTTTTCTCTTGCTAGCACCTACACTGGGAGGTGTGCTCGTCATTTTCCTAATGTTAATGTTACTGTTTTTTGACTTGAGCACCCTTCATTACCTGATAGCCAGTCCAGTTTTCCATCTAGTTCATTCCTTGTTTTATCAAGTCTCCACCACACCCATACACGCAGGTTTTAAAATGCACCTAGAGGCACTCACATCCTCAGATGATTTTTACCGCAGACAGAGGCATACGGTAGGACCCGATATACATGAGAATACCTTGAAGACTGGTTATCGGGCTTATATGTAATGCATTACATTAACTAAAATTCTCATTTTGCTTATGTAGACTCTTAGCAGTTAGTGCAATTTTCCTCATCCAAATTTCAGTAGCTTTTTACACTTAGCCATTATGCTATACCTTATACTTGTATCTTGTAGTGTGTAGTGTGCAGCGGATTATATGTATATAGTAATGTTTTTTCTCTTGCTAGCACCTACACTGGGAGGTGTGCTCGTCATTTTCCTAATGTTAATAGGACTGCGGCATATGTCATTAGACCGATTGTTATGTGGCGCCCCACCATGTAGGTGGCACAAAAGGGGTACTACACCTGGAAAAGCGGTGTAGTCACCCCACTGCAAGTGGAACTATGGCCAGTAGGTGGAGCCCTAGGACAAACACCCACACACTAGATTAGTGGGTGGGAGGGAACCCGGGAGGGAATATAGTGACCTCCAGGGGGAAACCAGTCGAGTCCAGTCAGTCGAGAGTGAGTAGAGTCGGTTGGAGCCAGGCAGTCGGCCTGGAGGGAGCAAGGAGGGTCTCCTCGGCTGAGGGACCCAAAACAGTACAGATCCCAGAGAAGAACAGAAGCAGGGAACAAGAGGCTCAGTCGCGAGTTAGTTCCAAAAGGAAGAAACCGGGTACCGGAGCCCGCAACTGTGATTACCTTCACGGCTCATAGAGAATCCGATGACTGGGGATATTTTAGATACAGCCCGGACTCCCAAAGAGCCTAAAAGAGGGGAATCAGTTCTGCAGTTGGATCCTGCGAAGGACAGTAAAAGATTCACCCGATGGGTATAAAGGAGACGAGACTAAGACACAGCAGGAGGTTAGATTGTCTTTAAGAAGTCAGACTTCACCGCCACTGGGAGGAAAAGGGAAAGAAAGGCATAAGAAAAGGTACACAAGGAGGGATCCATCTATCAGCCAGAAGCTCTACTTGCAGCATCTGTAGCATTTGCCATTGAAACATCTTGCTGAACTGTAATAACTTTGGAGACATTTTCAGTAAAGTACCCGGTGAAGTAAAGGTCGGACTCTGCTGCATCCTTTCTTGCATAAACTGTTTCCTTACAGAAACGCTGCCCCGGCGGTCCAGTCCCGCCTGTGGGGGACTACACCAACCTGGCCGCAACACCATCGACCACCGGAGGACTGTAGCGGCGCTGATGAGCATCACCAAGTATTGCAGGTGGCGTCACGAACTTGTATATACTTTATTTCACCCCTTATTCATTGACCACCAGGGCCACGGCCTCGGGCCGCCACCCGTGACATCCCAGACCGAGAGCCTGAGAGCAGAGTACCCGAGCCCTGGGTGCGTGTCAGTTACATCTGGATTTGCAGTCTGCAATTGTGTGCATTAGGCCTAATGGTCAATGCACTGCAGACAGAATACCAGGTGAATAATAAAAATTAATAGACCTGATATCATTTGGAGCAGTGGTGTAGGTTATTGTTCTGGTATAGGATAAAACTGCTTAGAGGGGTATGGCATTGCAAGATATAGTGCCAGCATTCTTAGGATTCTTTTAATCCTTGGATATCTATATGATCCTGTAACCTTCTAAATCAGGGGTCTCAAACTCGGTTGGGTTGGTGGGCCGCACATAGAAAAAAAATTATATCGGGGGCCACATTCCTTGTAGGACTAAGTGACATTTTAGCAATGCCAGAATTTTTGCTCAATATGGTAAAGTACAAATCCTGATCATCATCTTGTAGGAATGTCCCCACCCTAACCTCCTTTATGTAAGAATATCCCCGTCTTGTAGTAATGTCCCCATCCTGATCCTCTTTTTGTAGTAATGTCCCCACCCTGGTCCTCTTCTTGTAGGAATGTCCCCACCCTGGTCCTCTTCTTGTAGGAATGTCCCCATCCTGGTCCTCTTCTTGTAGGAATGTCCCCATCCTGATCCTCTTCTTGTAGGAATGTCCCCATCCTGGTCCTCTTCTTGTAGGAATGTCCCCATCCTGGTCCTCTTCTTGTAGGAATGTCCCCATCCTGGTCCTCTTCTTGTAGGAATGTCCCCATCCTGGTCCTCTTCTTGTAGGAATGTCCCCATCCTGGTCCTCATCTTGTAGGAATGTCCCCACCCTAACCTCCTTTATGTAAGAATATCCCCGTCTTGTAATGTCCCCATCCTGATCCTCTTCTTGTAGGAATGTCCCCATCCTGGACCTCTTCTTGTAGTAATGTACACCAACATGGTCCTCTTCTTGTAGTAATGTCCCCATCTTGGTCCTCATCATGTAGTAATGCCCCCTTCCTGTTCCCCTTCTTGTAATAATGTCTCCGTACTGGTCCCCATCATATATTAATGTACTTTAGTAATGTCCCCCATCCTGACGCCATTTTTTAGTGCTGTCCCCACATCCTGATCCGCTTTTACGGTGATGTCCCCATAACCTGGTCTCTGTTCTTTTTGTTCTCTCTCTCACACACACTCACACATATGCACACACTCACATATACACACTCATACATATACACACACACTCATTCACATGCACACACATACACCCACACATTCTCAGACATATAAACACATACACACTCACACATACACATACATACTCATACATTCACACACAAACACACACACTCACATATACACTCACATATACTCACAAATATACACATACATACTCATTCACACACATACTCACTCACATATACACACACATACGCACACTCAGACATATTCACACAAATACATACACTCACATACACACATTCACACACTCAGACATTCACACACACACACTAAGGGCCACTTCACACTGCAGCATGATCCGGTCCGGTTCTGTCCAGGACGACTCAGACAGTTGCGGACCAGATCATCACACAGGACTGGGGGGCTATTATGCCCTCCGGTCCTGTGCGCAGCGCACGCAGCTGCAGCCGCTGACAGGTCAGGACTGAAGGGCATAATAGCCCCCCAGTCCTGTGCGAGGATCCGGTCCGCAGCTGTCTGGGTCCTCCCGGACAGAACCGGACCGGATCATGCTTCAGTGTGAAGCGGCCCTTACACATACTCACACATACACACACAAACACTCACACATACACTCAGACTCACATACACGCATACTCACACACATACACTATCACACCTGCCCCCTCCGTCCTCCTCACAATCACACCTGCCCCCTCCGTCCTCCTCACAATCACACCTGCCCCCTCCGTCCTCCTCACAATCACACCTGCCCCCTCCGTCCTCCTCACAATCACACCTGCCCCCTCCGTCCTCCTCACAATCACACCTGCCCCCTCCGTCCTCCTCACAATCACACCTGCCCCCTCCGTCCTCCTCACAATCACACCTGCCCCTTCTGTCCTCTTCACCATAGCAACTGCCTCCTCCGTCCTCCTCACCATCACACCGGCCCCTTCTGTCCTCTTCACCATCACACCGGCCCCTTCTGTCCTCTTCACCATCACACCGGCCCCTTCTGTCCTCTTCACCATCACACCGGCCCCTTCTGTCCTCTTCACCATCACACCTGCCCCTTCTGTCCTCTTCACCATCACACCTGCCCCTTCTGTCCTCTTCACCATCACACCTGCCCCTTCTGTCCTCTTCACCATCACACCTGCCCCTTCTGTCCTCTTCACCATCACACCTGCCCCTTCTGTCCTCTTCACCATCACACCTGCCCCTTCTGTCCTCTTCACCATCACACCTGCCCCTTCTGTCCTCTTCACCATCACACCTGCCCCTTCTGTCCTCTTCACCATCACACCTGCCCCTTCTGTCCTCTTCACCATCACACCTGCCCCTTCTGTCCTCTTCACAATCACACCTGCCCCTTCTGTCCTCTTCACCATCACACCTGCCCCTTCTGTCCTCTTCACCATCACACCTGCCCCTTCTGTCCTCTTCACCATCACACCTGCCCCTTCTGTCCTCTTCACAATTACACCTGCCCCTTCTGTCCTCTTCACCATTACACCTGCCCCTTCTGTCCTCTTCACCATTACACCTGCCCCTTCTGTCCTCTTCACCATTACACATGCCCCTTCTGTCCTCTTCACCATTACACCTGCCCCTTCTGTCCTCTTCTCCATCACACCTGCCCCCTCCATCCTCCTCCTCCTCACCATAACTGCCTCCTCTGTCCTCCTCCTCACCATCACAGCTACCATACATATACACACTCACAAATACACTCACACATACACACACACTCAGACATTCACACGCTCTCAATCAAACACACCTTTATGATGCTGTGGTCCATTATGCATATGCAGGGAGCCGCCGCGGTACCCGCTTTATCGCGACTTCCGGGTACCGCCCACACAAGCTCCTTCACGGCTTGTACATCAATGCAAGCCGGCGGCCGGCGGACCAATCAGAAGCCTGCAGCTGACGTCGGCGTCAGGAGGCTTCTGATTGGTCCCCCGCCTCTCATTGATGTACAAGCGTGAAGGGGCTTGTGTAGGCGGTACCCGGAAGTCACAATAAACCGGGTACCGCGGCGGCTCCCTGCATAATGAACCGGGGCATGGCTTTTGTTTCTATGGAGCCCCGGGCCGCAGTGTGAAGCCTCGCGGGCCCCATGCGGCCCGGGGCCACGTGTTTGAGACCCCTGTTCTAAATCATTTTTCTTGACAGTTTATCACATGGTATAGCCTTTTTTCTCAGACATTGACAATCATTCTCAAAGTAACTTAAAAAGTCCAGAAAGAATGCCAGTTTCTATCAGGGCTGTGGAGTCGGAGTCGGAGCAAGTTTTGGCCGGAGTCGGAGTCGGTAGAAATGTACCGACTCCGACTCCAGCTTTAAAAAAATGTATTAATATTTCATAATTGAACTTTCATATTAATTTTATAAATGTTACTCAAATATTTATGTTCTATCAAACTATGAACAACAGTGATAAGCAGTTCTGCTGGAGATAGAGACATTTCTTACTTCTTGTGTGTCACTGTTCTCCACTGCCCTTATCTATTCTTATACTTGGTTAACTTCATGCTGCCCCAACCCCCCTACTTACAATGTATGAAACTGAAAGTGAAAATGTGTTGCAAATTCTTAGTAGTAACTTGGCTCCTCCTCGTCTAGACTAGATCATACTAGCCGGTGTGCATCTTCCAAGCATCTCACAGCTGCCTGCTACTCAGAAGAAGAGGAAGACTGTAAGAAGTATTATCCACAAACTTTGCATCAGTTAACTGTGAGTACATGAGGAATAATAACAGTATTACTGACCAGTATATCAGTTGTACGACCTGGCAATAATTTTGTACAATTGTTTTTAGGAAAAACAATTGTCATTTGGATTGTGAATGCAGAATTAAAAACCTGAGAATGTCAAAGAAGCATCACATTAAATCAGCTGTATTTGAACATTTCACCATCACTCAAGATAGAAAACATTATGTCTGTCAGTGTATGACAAATGATCCAGACGAAAACAAAAGCTGTGAAGCGAAGATAAGTGCATTTTCAGGCAAAGATAAAAATGCTCCTACCAGAGCTTCTAATCTAACTTGATCACCCTCGCCGAAACCTAAAAGATCTTGATCTTCCTTTATTCTCTGAATCACTCCTCCCTCTCACCGACCTACCCTGCGCTGACGACATTGACATTGCCACCACCCTATACAACACCACCATAACGAACGCTCTCGACCTAGCCGCCCCCCTCACTCTCCATGCTCCACGCACTAACAGGCAACCCTGGCACACCACCCTCACTAAAAACCTGAGACGGGCGTCCAGAGTCGCCGAGAGGAGATGGAAAAAGTCTCACACCCCCGAGCACTTTGCTCTATTCAAGCAATCCATCACTGACTTCAAGACGGCACTCGCTACCGCCAAGCAAGTGTTCTTCTCATCCCTTATAACCTCTCTGTCCCGCAACCCCAAGCAGCTCTTCAAAACTTTCAACTCCTTACTTCGCCCACCTGCTCCTCCCCCTTCTCCCCTCATCTCTGCTGAAGACTTCGCGACCTTCTTCAAGGAGAAGATCGACAAGATCAGAAGCAGCTTCGGTCCACTATCCCCACACCTCCCCTTCCCACCTACACTGCCCTCCTCCTCCATCAGCCACTTCCCCCCCATAACTGAAGACCAACTCTCCTCCCTCCTGTCAAAATCACACCTCACCACCAGCGCCCACGACCCGCTCCCATCCCACCTCATTCCCAACCACACCTCCATTTTCATCCCAGCCCTCACCCACCTCTTTAACCTTTCACTTAGCACTGGTACCTTCCCCTCGGCCTTCAAACACGCCCTAATCACGCCCATCCTAAAAAAACCCTCACTTGACCCTACCTCTGTCTCTAACTATCGCCCCATATCTCTTCTCCCATTCGCCTCTAAGTTACTTGAACAACACGTCCACTCCGAACTGTCCTCTCACCTCTCCTCGTGCTCCCACTTCGACCGCCTACAGTCCGGCTTCCGACCCCTCCATTCCACCGAAACAGCCCTGACCAAAGTCACCAACGACCTACTGACCGCCAAGAACAAACACTACTACTCCATCCTGCTACTCCTTGACCTGTCTGCCGCCTTCGACACGGTTGACCACTCCCTTCTTCTCAGGATCCTGGAATCCCTTGGCATCACCCACCTTGCCCTCTCCTGGATCTCCTCATACCTAGCGGACCGGACCTTCAGCGTCTCCCACTCCCACACCTCCTCCTCACCCTACCCCCTTTCTGTCGGAGTCCCCCAAGGTTCGGTCCTGGGACCCCTACTTTTCTCCATTTACACTCTCGGCCTAGGGCAACTCATCGAGTCCCATGGCCTCCAGTACCACCTCTACGCCGACGACACCCAAATCTACCTGTCCGGCCCCGACATCACCTCCCTACTCTCGAAAATCCCTCAATGCCTTTCCGCCATCTCATCCTTCTTCTCTGCTCGCTTCCTTAAACTCAACATGGACAAAACTGAATTCATAGTCTTCCCCCCAAGAAATTCCACCCCACCTCCCAACCTATCCATCTGCGTCAACGACTGCCCCCTCTCCCCAGTCCCCCAAGCCAAATGCCTCGGGGTAATCCTTGACTCCTCCCTATCCTTCAAACCCCACATCGAGGCCCTCACCACATCCCTCCGGCTCCAGCTCAAGAACATCTCACGGATCCGCTCCTTCCTCACCCACGACACCGCTAAAACACTCATCCATGCTCTTATCATCTCCCGCCTTGACTACTGCAACCTCCTTCTCAATGGCCTCCCGGCTAACTCCCTCACACCTCTCCAGTCTATCCTCAACTCCGCTGCCCGACTCATCTATATGTCCTCCCGCTACTCCCCTGTCTCCCCCCTCTGCCAAGCCCTTCACTGGCTCCCCGTCTCCAAGAGATCCCAATTCAAAACACTAACCATGGCGTACAAAGCCATACACAACCTGGCTCCACCATACATCTCCGACCTGGTCTCCCGATACCTACCCTCACGCAACCTCCGCTCCTCCCAAGAACTCCTCCTCTGCTCCCCCCTCATCACCTCTTCGCACAACCGAGTCCAGGACTTCTCCCGGGCATCTGCCTTACTCTGGAACTCCCTACCCGAACACGTCAGACACTCTCCTACCCTGAGTAGCTTCAAGTGTCACCTGAAGACTCACTTGTTCCGTCAAGCCTACAACCTGCCATGAGACCCAGGCAAACACCCCATACCTGACATTCCCCCATCCTACTGTATCCTAACCCACCCCTCATAGACTGTGAGCCCTCGTGGACAGGGTCCCTGCCCCTCCTGTACCTGTACGTCCTGATCGCCTAGATTTAGTGTACTTGTTCTTGTCTCCCTCAACCTCATGTAAAGCGCCATGGAACCTAATGGCGCTATATAAATAAATAATAATAATAATAATAATAATAATAATAATAAAGAGACATTTACAGCGCTTCCATCCAGAAGTACTGAAAGCAGTGGATGAGAAAGACTGCATCCAAACCAAAGAACCAGTGCCCAGCTCTTCCGGTCAAGCAAAGGAGCAGAGAACTTTGCAGCCATCAGTTGCAAGATATTTTGTCAGTGACAAAGTTACTGTGACAATGACAGTAGATACATTTAAAAAAACAGATCATAGAGCTTGTTGTAAAGGATAGTGTGCCTATTTCATTATTTTCACGACCAGCTTTTATGTGTTTGAATGGAGAAATGGCCCGCAAGCTTGGTGTTTCTCTGGAGAGAGAGAGTATTAGAAAATTAGTAATCGAAGAAGCTTTTAAACAAAAGGAAGAACTTAAAAAAACTCTCAAGGGACGCTTTGTGTTTCTTAAAATGGATGCCTGCACACGTCACAGAGTGAACTATTTTGCCATCAATGTCCGGTTTGTTTGTGACAAAAATGAAATAATTACCAAAACATTGGCAGTAAAAGACACCAAAGCTCATCACACCAGTGAGTTTCTCCAGGCCTTGGTGGAAAAGGTTCTGCAAGACTATGAACTTAAAAAAGAGCAAGTTCTTTCTGTCGTAACTGACAATGCTTCAAATATGATAAGTACTATTAAGCTAATGAATGAGAGTAATGATGGTGACCAGCAGCTAGAAGAACATTCTGGGTCCACGGACACAGAAATGTTTGAAATAGAGGAACACAGTATAACTGAGGAGCAAACTGAAGTTTCTTCAGATGAACTGCTACATGATAGTTTAGATAATCTTGTTGAAACTGTGTCAATGCGATCTTTCATTCATCACATGCGCTGTGTTGTGCATACGCTACAGCTGGCTATAAGAGACAGTCTGCAAGAAGGACATGCTGCTGCACTGATTGGCAAGGTGAGAAAATTGGCTACTGTTGCCAGAACCCCTAAAGTTGACTCAATTTTGAAGAGACGTGCTGGAAAAGGGGCAATTATTGATCAAGCCACACGATGGGGCAGTACTTACTTAATGATTCAGCGCTTGGTTGAACTGAAAACCTTTCTTGTAGACATGGTTAACCCTCAACTGACGCTAAATGAGAGTCAGTGGAATCAGGTGACTGAGCTGGAAAAATTGCTAGAGCAACCATTTACAGTGACTAAAAAATTACAAGCAGAGGACTTAACTCCAGGTATTTTCTTAAAGGAGTGGAGGAACCTGATGCTTCGCCTGTCCCAAAGAGGAGGGTTAATTGCAAGTGGCATTGCTACATCAATGAAGCGGAGAGAGGAGCTACTATTACAAAATAACATTCTTTTGGCAGCTGTTTATGTAGACCCAATGCATCGGATTCTTCTAGATAATCAACAGCTGAGTAAAGGAAAAGAAGCTCTGTTTGAAATAGCAGTAGGGATGAAAGGATTGCAAAACAGTCAGGAGGAACAAGAAGAATTTGATCGTCCTGCCACATCTTCACCCTCATCATCAACTGATGAAGAATTTAATATCGAAAAATATTTGGATCACAAGGACCGTGCAAAGCGTTCCCGCATGGAAGAGTCATCCCCATCAAAGAACACAGCCAGTACATTTCAGCAGAATTTTTCATGTGCACTAAAAGAGATTGAGAAATTTGATCGTTCATCAAAAATAACAGTGCAACAAGCGATTCCCCTGTATCCTGACATTGTCAGAGATGTTGCCCGAGTGGTTACTGCTTTGCCACCAACCCAAGTTAGTGTAGAGAGGTTGTTCTCTGCTCTCAAGTTAGTGTAGAGAGGTTGTTCTCTGCTCTCAAAATAATTAGATCAGACTTGAGGGCATCCATGAAGGAGGATCTGACAGAGGCTATACTTTTTCTGAGGACAAATGTATAGATTTCTTATTAACAGAATAACAGGGTTTATTGAAATTTACTTACAGTTTTGAAAAGTTTATAAAAGTTATTTGGTATATTCTAATTGTATCTAATAAATATAGTGTTTGCTCTAAGTGGTCTGATTATTTATATGATGGTGAGAAACTGAATAAGCTCCATGTTAATATTTTACAACAGTAAATTTATTGTTACGAAGTGGCCATTTATGAAGGAGTCGGAGTCGGAGTCGGAACCTGATAAAATCCAGGAGTCGGAGTCGGAGTCGGAGTCGGAGTCGCAACTGTGTCTTACCGACTCCACAGCCCTGGTTTCTATACAGTCTTTTACTGAAATAGCAAAAAAAATTGTGCAAGTTTATTTGTAATAAATTGGACCTTTATTATGATTACAGTAGGATTTGAATATGTGTACCTCTTGCCAGATGGTTTCTGTAAGACTCAGCTGCTTTGCTTTTCATGAACAGCTTTTTTAAGGCCAAACATACACATACAACTGACTGTGAAGAGCCCCCTGTAGACATGTATGCTCAGTTTGGACGAGCGTGCATGTATACCTCATAGTGGAAGGCGGGTAACCCTTCATCAGACAACTCTGACAGGGAGCTTATCGTGCTTGGAAATAGAGAATGAACATACTCCAATTCAACATACCAAAGTCTCAGGGATTTAGAATATATTGTGCAAATTATAGGAACCTACCCTGATCATAGATGCCGCTACAGTGACTATGTCAGCAAGACTGGAGGGTCAGGGGGAAGGAAAATTGGGTTATACATATGATGTCAATATACCCAATAAGTAACATCTTCCATCACCCAGATGAATATAGTTCCACACAGGAGCAATAGAAAACAGTACTCTAAAAGGGTTGCCCCATAAAAACACACTTATATTCGTTCACAGGATAGATCATACATATATGATCGCTGAGTACTGACTGCTAAGATTTCCACCAATATCGAGAACAGGCGGCACCATCTCCTGCCTGAATGTACTATGTGCGATCACCACTCCTATAGTCAGAGAGTAGTCGCACATGTTCACTATCGGACCATTTATAGAGGACTTTTGAGCCCCAATTTTCTGATAAAAGGAGGTCCAATCAAATGGACCCCTGTGATCATACATTTAGGACCAATCTTGTGATATACCTAGTTTGAGGTTTATGGGACAAGCCCTTCGAATAAAACTAAATTGCAAATATTTATTTTATATTCATTGGAGCATATATAAAATGACTACAGGCTGAAGTGATATGATTTTTTTACATGTTGTAATACACAATATAGTGTCATATGTAAAATATGCAATAATCTGGTATATAGAGAAGCACAATGGATTTCAGTTTGTCACCTACACAGACTATGTTTTCTAGGACAGGAACAAGTAATGTTAATGTGTAATAAACATGTTTCCAAAGTTTGAACCAATGGATAAAACTTTATAATACCCAAATTAAAAGACATTTTTCAAACGTACACCTTAAGAAAAAGGAGCAATCAGTATTCCAGAATGAGATTTCCATTCTAAGCAACATTAGTTCCTAATGGCGGAGCTGCATGGTCGGGCGCCTTGTAGATGCGGTGTACCCGCCTAACTCAAATACTTTTCTATGCAGAGACAATCAATGCTTACCTTTTCCCCTCTTTCTTTTGAAACCTCACGTTCGTCTTCTCTGTCACTCTTATTTCCCAGGAGAACTACCTCGACTTCTTCACCAGCTTTCTGAATCACAAAGGCAGATTGCAAAGAGACGGTGACTTTCTAAATGGATAGCTTTCTGGAAAGTGCAAAGCAGACATCCACTGTGCATGACAGGCAGCTTATAATGAACGCCACCGCCTTATTACAAGTAATATGGAGTCTCACATTTATGATTTGTCCGATGGTGCGCACTGAAGCTATCAATATCAATTGTTTGACTGCAACTCTATCCAAACCTGATAAGAGGGAATTGCAAGTAAATGAATAGAAGAAAGAATGAGATAAGCACAATGAGAATATTTATCAATGCAAACACATAGAACGTTCTTATGATGGGTTTAAAATCTAGGCCAATTCTCTAAATCTAGGATACCTAGCATATCTGAAGACCAAGATTATTAGAAATGTCATGTTTAGCACACACCTGCCAATGTACGTCCTCAGCCCCCACATCCAACACACATACTACAGATCTGGCACCTATGTGATAATGACCTGAGGCTCAAAAGGTGTAACATGGCTTAATAGAACACACCCGCAATAGCAACTATTCCTGCAAGCAGTCAATAAACAGAATATAATGGAACAAGGATATCTTTGATCAATTTATGATATTTACATTATTCTAATTCTGTAATTTTTCACAAATACATTTTAAGTGAAATAAAAACATCCCACCCCCCCTCCAGGGAAAGGCGACTGGGGAATCCCAGGGGACCTCATTTATTGTTTACACATCGTTCATTGGAAATAAAATTTTGTCTTTTCAAAGTGGCATTTTTTTTTTTTGTTATAAAAAAGGGGCGTGTTATTTATATTGTATTAGTGAAAAAATTACAAAATTAGAAAAATATAAATTTCATAAATTGATCAAAGGATGATCCACTTGAATGTTTGATTCTTGGGTCACAATAAAAATTTGAGCAGGGTACAACGCATTTCGGCTAGGACATTAATATTAGCTTTCGTCAGGTACATGTGTGTATTATGTGGGATCAGTACAGAGATCCCTATTATTTAGATCAACCCTGAACGAATCATCACAGGCGGGGCTCTACTTAATCAATTAGTTAGATTAATCTGTGTGTTCAAGGGGTGTAGTGAAACAGTAATTGCAATTTGATTCCATTTCTTCTCATACAAAAAAAGCAAAAAAGAGTAATAAATACATATTGTATAGAAATATATAGCAATAGGTTTATAAAAGACCTGGTGTTCTCATCACTCACTCCTGCATTATTTACACACACACACACACACACACACACACACACACACACACACACACACACACACACACACACACACACACTATACTGTATAATAGTTGTGGCCAAATGTATTGACACCCCTGCAATTCTGTCAGATAATACTCAGTTTCTTCCTGAAAATGATTGCAATCACAAATTCTTTGGTATTATTATCTTCATTTCATTTGTCTTCAATGAAAAAACACAAAAGAGAATGAAGCAAAAAGCAAAACATTGATCATTTCACACAAAACTCTAAAAATGGGCCAGACAAAAGTATTGGCACCCTCAGCCTAATACTTCGTTGCACAACCTTTAGCCAAAATAACTGCGATCAACCGCTTCCGGTAACCATCAATGAGTTTCTTACAATGCTCTCCTGGAATTTTAGACCATTCTTCTTTGGCAAACTGCTCCAGGTCCCTGATATTTGAAGGGCGCCTTCTCCAAACTGCCATTTTTAGATCTCTCCACAGGTGTTCTATGGGATTCAGGTCTAGACTCATTGCTGGCCACCTTAGAAGTCTCCAGTGCTTTCTCTAAAACCATTTTCTAGTGCTTTTTGAAGTGTGTTTTGGGTCATTGTCCTGCTGGAAGACCCATGACCTCTGAGGGAGACCCAGCTTTCTTACACTGGGCCCTACATTATGCTGCAAAATTTGTTGGTAGTCTTCAGACTTCATGATGCCATGCACACGGTCAAGCAGTCCAGTGCCAGAGGCAGCAAAGCAACCCCAAAACATCAGGGAACCTCCGCCATGTTTGACTGTAGGGACCGTGTTCTTTTCTTTGAATGCCTCTTTTTTTCTCCTGTAAACTCTATGTTGATGCCTTTGCTCAAAAAGCTCTACTTTTGTCTCATCTGACCGGAGAACATTATTCCAAAACGTTTCAGGCTTTCTCAGGTAAGTTTTGGCAAACTCCAGCCTGGCTTTTTTATGTCTTGGGGTAAGAAGTGGGGTCTTCCTGGGTATCCTACCATACAGTCCCTTTTCGTTCAGACACCGACGGATAGTACGGGTTGACATTGTTGTACCATCGGACTGCAGGGCAGCTTGAACTTGTTTGGATGTTAGTTGAGGTTCTTTATCCACCATCCGCACAATCTTGCGTTGAAATCTCTTGTCAATTTTTCTTTTCCGTCCACATCTAGGGAGGTTAGCCACAGTGCCATGGGCTTTAAACTTCTTGATGACACTGCGCACGGTAGACACAGGAACATTCAGGTCTTTGGAGATGGACTTGTAGCCTTGAGATTGCTCATGTTTGCTCACAATTTGGTTTCTCAAGTCCTCAGACAGTTCTTTGGTCTTCTTTCTTTTCTCCATGCTCAATGTGGTACACACAAGGACACAGGACAGAGGTTGAGTCAACTTTAATCCGTCAACTGGCTGCAAGTGTGATTTAGTTATTGCCAACACCTGTTAGGTGCCACAGGTAAGTTACAGGTGCTCTTAATTACAAAAATTAGAGAAGCATAACATGATTTTTCTAACAGTGCCAATACTTTTGTCCACCCCCTTTTTTATGTTTGGTGTGGAGTTAGATCCAATTTGGCTTTAGGACAATTCTTTTTGTGTTTTTTCATTGAAGACAAATTAAATGAAGATAATAATACCAAAGAATTTGTGATTGCAATCATTTTCAGGAAGAAACTGAGTATTATCTGACAGAATTGCAGGGGTGTCAATACTTTTGGCCACAACTGTATACACACATATACACACACATATACATACATACATACACTGTGAGGTAGCAGCGTTAAGCATGATGGGAGGCCGTGACCCAGGCTCTTATTCACACCACACACCGTTTATTTGCCAGTCCAGGTGATTACAGACCTCAGGGTTCCAGGACGCAGTCGGTACAGTCCTGTACACATTTGTACAAGTCCAAGAAACCAAGACCACACGGCTGGACTGTTTTCCTGCACAAAGCCCCATCTCACAGCTCCTGCTGCTCTGCCACCTTGGCTTCAACTGGGACCACACCCTGTGTTGCAGTCCAGGTTTAAACACATGCCTGGACATAGGGATCCTCAAAGATCCGGAGTGGAGGGGTCGTATAGGGATATGGAATACATTCTGGGAGACACATAACGGTCATCACATATCACCCCGGTCACTGCCTCACAACACACATATATGTATATACATACACACACACATATAAATGTGTGTCAGAAAAAATAGAAACAGCACTGAAAATAAACCACAAACCGGGCACGGGCTCTCCAGAACCAAAAATCCAATGGTGTGTGAAATTTTCTACAAAATAGATGGCAGCACTCCAAATGAGTGCCCAGGATGGCAACATTTCAACTATACAATAATCTCTGTCAAAGAAATGTTGCCATCCTGGGCAAATAAAGTCCACCTTTTTAACTTTCTTTGGAGTGCTGCCGTCTATTTTGTTCAAAATATGCAAATACATATTAAATTAATAATCATTAAAATGTGTGTGTTACTCTGTGTTTATGTATATACAGTATATACACACACACTTTAAAGCGAACGTGTCACCCCCCCCGGACATCAAAAGCTAAAATAGCCACCTTCTGCAGCACTAAGGCTGCATTCTGAGAAGGTGGCTATAGGCTTTTGATGCCCTTTATACTATGAAATATGAAGTAAGGTAAATGCTCACACTTCTGAAGACCAAAGACCGGGAGGCGGGGTTTCACGCTCCTCTGACCCGCCCCCTCTTGTCAGTCATGGTGCTCGCCTGCTGCTGCCTCCCCTGACTGTGTAAAATGAACACGCGCCTCCATTCTCCTGCACGGCGCATGCGTGGCTCCATACAGGAGAACGGAGACGCGCGTTCATTTTACACAGTCAGGGGAGGCAGCAGCAGGCGAGCACCATGACTGACAAGAGGGGGCGGGTCAGAGGAGCGTGAAACCCCGCCTCCCGGTCTTTGGTCTTCAGAAGTGTGAGCATTTACCTAACTTCATATTTCATAGTATAAAGGGCATCAAAAGCCTATAGCCACCTTCCCTGAATGCAGCCTTAGTGCTGCAGAAGGTGGCTATTTTAGCTTTTGATGCCCGGGGGGGGTGACAGGTTCGCATTAATAATTAAATATATGTCTTCCTTAAAGGTTATTCTCATCTTATTAAATGCAAAGTGCTTGTAAAAATAGGCACCTTTGCAATTTATGGTACTTCCTATTAAAAATCCTCTTCATCACAAAAGACAGATTTTTACTTTGAATGTGTTCAGCTCATTGCCCAGGTTACTGGCCACTTCTACATTCTATCAGGGGGTGGCTGGTTTTCTAGGGAAGAAGCACACACTTGGAAGCTCTTGGGCAGCTTTAGTGCCCCAGCACTTCTATAATGCCGATGACTGTTAGCAGGATCTGAAACCCCACAGTGTAGAACAGTGGGGTCACCATGCTGCCAGCCGAAACATTCAATCTGCAGGAAAACGCTACCTCCCGGCCATCACAAAGCAAGTAGGCAGAGGAACAGTGCGATCCTGAAGAACAATCATGACACAATAAAGTCTTGTAAATATTAGTGAAGCCCATGAGAAATGGTTTACAATGTGCTGAAGTGGGACTGTTATGGGATATTCCATGTTTACACTTCTTTCTTACCATTTTAATGTCTTTCATCCATAAAGATGTGTTTTCAAATGAGATTGAATTTGTGATATCGTAAACCAGAATGAATCCATGAGCACCACGGAAGTAGCTGACACTCAGGGTATGGAACCTCTCCTGTCCGGCGGTGTCCCTGAAACACAATTATAACATTATAACAGTGCACGGTACCTTCAGTGCCTTCCCCCAAAATCTATGTACTGTAGACTATCACCATGGCTTGTTTTTGTGATTCCATAGGTGCCTTTTTGAATTGGGCTACTCCATTGCTAGTTTAGCAACATGCTCACTGTTGAACTTGAGTTGTAAAAGTTCATTAAGTAATTTACCCCTTTATTTTTTTGCCTTTCCTCTGTTATTCATGACAACTATGGCAACTGAATTGACATTTTTACTCTGCCTGTTCAGCAAGCTCCGAGTTTGCTTTACTACAAATAAATACTACGGTAAGTTTATAGCTTTAATATAATTTACCCTTTGTGTATGTTTAGTTTTGCACTAACTAGTTGTAATGGCAATTTTCAAACTTTTTACCATCCACACAAAGGACAGCTAATATCCCGCACCAGTCATGTTCTAGACTAGAAAAGCCATTGCAAATTAACTCCTTGTTAACTGATTGCAAACTAATCAGATGATATTGGATCCGGATTGAACATTGCGAGACCCTGAACTACATCGGAGGGATTTGGTGGGTATTTAATAAAGTGGTGAATGAGGGGTGTGTGTGTGTTTTTATAATAAAAATGTATTTTCTTGTGTCGGTCTTTATTTTTACAAATCTATACTATTGCTAATGGCCAGCTATCTTATTGACGGCTGACATTAGCAATAGTGGCTTGGTGACCGCACCAAAAAAAAGCTGTCACCAACCCCATTATTACCCAGTCTACAACCACACAGGGTAGCTGGAAGAGCGGTGTAGCCCCCAGTTTTGGCGTCTCTCATCGAGGCCCCAACTCTGGGGCGGCTGCTGGCTGCGGTCCTCAGTGTGTGGGGCCCAGAACACTTGGGCCTTTCCACGCTGAGGATTCCAGAACTCAGCTGCCTGGGTTACCTTTGCTGGCATACAGAATCTGGTGAAGCCCACGTCATTTAAATAACAAAAAAAAAAAAGACTGCACTGGATTTTCCATTGCCAGTGAAGGTAACACCAAGCAGCGGGGATTAGCAGCCAGAAGCTGCTTGGGTTACCCTTAGCTCGCCAAAGAAAATGCTGAGGGAGCCCACAAATTTTTCTTAACGCTAAGTCTAGGTGGGTCAGGGTTAAAAAATAAAATAAAATTAGGGCTCCCCTGTATCTCCATCCCATGGAATGGAGGGAACAGGAAATTACATCAGGGACCCTTTTTTTTTGTTGTTTGAAATATCTTTCTTCATACTGTCAGTGGACAGTGCAGAAAAAAAATGCATCCGCAAAAAAAAGCATATAAAAACACAGCGTTTGAATGCAATGCGTGTTTTTACCTGAGCTAAACGGATCCTCAAAATCAAGGAAAATCGCACGCACAAAAACGGGGCAAGTGATTGTAGCCTAAAATTCGGGGTCTGTACTGGACACCTAGTGTCCGTGCACATATCCCAAACACGGGTTTCCTTGGGAAACCTGTGTTACGGTCCAGAAGGCTGTAAAATAAAGCATATCATTAATAGACAATTATTACACTTACCGAGTCCCGCGGCGTGTGTCCTGCTGTCATGGCTGCATCTACTTCCGGGCTGCTCATTTTTTTCGGCTATATTCACTTCACTGGCTTTAACAGCCAATCACAGACCCCCTGTGCATCTGTGATTGGCTGTTTGAGTAATCTGCAATCAGCCCATACATTCTAGTATGGTAGAACGTATGGGCTGCATTCGGCTGTGCTGTCATTCTGTGCCTGCTCTCTTTGCTAGGAGACAATGTTTGTTTGCTGGCAAAGATGTAGCAGAGGTGAAGTAAGAAGACCTGGACTATGTCGGTGAGAGTTTTTTTTTTTCTAATAAAGATGGAGTTCCTAAATGTGTTTTGTGCTTTATTTCTAATAATAAAAAAAGTTTTCTGCGTGTTGTGTCTTTTTTAACCATTTGAGATTCTAAATGGCCGGGTCTAACTTGGCCTGACATTAAGCATCTCAGGGCTTAAAGGGAGCCTGTCAGGTCATTCTACCCCATAACCTATCACTACCTGTCCCTGAACCTTTGTAGCTGATCCCAAACCATCCCTATCTGAGCTAAACGTGCCCTATAAAGTTTAAGAAAAATGACTTATAAACATACATTCAGACTCCATTTTGTAACAGGAAAGGTGGGTTACGAGCTCCATTCTCCCCTCCTCGCCGGCACTCAGAACGCCCCGCTGGGTGTCGTCGTTCCTTGTGCTCATCCTCCTTTTTTTGTAATTACCGCCTCCCTTGTTGTAAGATGCCCTGGGCCGAAACGTCATATCCGGCCCGGTGCATTGTGGGGCTGATCATGTGTTCGGCCAGGCTCAAGTACATGCGCAGTGCACATAATGAAGAAGAGCCGTAAACATCATAAGACCCCAGAATGCACCTGCCCAGATATGACTTGTACAGCTCCGCTTCAATATGTGCATGCGCCGGGCCAAAACACGTGATCAGCCCCTCAATGCACCAGGCCGGATATGACGTTCCGGCCCGGCGTATCATAGCAACAAGGGAGGCGGGAATTACAAAAAAGAGGAGTATGAGCACAAGGACCAAGGACGCCCAGCATTGCGTGCTGAATGCCAGCAAGGAGGGGAGAATGGAGCCTGCCTTTCCCATCTCCAGATGGAGACTGTAAGCAAGTTTAACTCATTGTGCTTAAACATTATAGGGCACCTTTAGAGTTGACAGGGATGGTTAGGGATCAGCTACAAAGGTGCAGGAACAGGTAGTGATTAGTTAGGGATGTAGAACAACCTGACAGGTTCCCTTTAACACCAGCTGGCAATACAAAGCTGGTGTTAACCCCTTAATTAACCAGCACGCCACCTCCAACATGGCCGCTGGAAGGGCTGGGTAAAGCACCTGGAAATGGCTCTACAATGAATGCGCCATTTGCAGGGGCACCTGCAAGCTGTTTTCAGTGTGAGGGGCCTAGAAAGCTTTACCATGCTGAGAATCTCAGCCCCCAGCTGCCTTGTTTTACCTGGCTGGCGATCAAAATATGGTTCGATGCCACGCAATATTTTTTTTTTTAATTATTTATTTAAAGAATTAAAAAAAAAAATAAATAAATAAATAATTGGGCTTCCCTGTGTTTTGATTGCCAGACAAAGTAAAGTCAGGCAGACGGGGGCGACAGCCCGTAGCTGTCTGCTTTATCTGCGCTGAGAATAAAAAATTCCGCGCTATGTCATTTTTTAAAATGATTTATTTGTACATCACTATGATGTCATTCAATCTGTGAAGGGCCCACCAGCCAATCAAAGAGTGGGCGTCTGCAATTGGCTGCTGGATTAACCTGAAATCAGCCCATACATTCTAGCATCTAGAATGTGTGAGCAGATTCCAGGTTACTCAAACAGCCACACAGACGCCCATTCTCTGTCACAGCATCTGTGATTGGCTGTTGGGTCTCTCACCCATATAGTAGTGTAAAAATAAATCAATAATTAAAAAAAAAAAAAAAAAAAAATGATGTAGCGCTCTGAAGTATTTTTGATTCTCGGCGCAGATAAACCGGACGCCTAGGGGCTGCCACCCCAGCTACCTTACTTTACTCTGGCTGGCAATCAATATAGAGGGAAGTCCAATATTTTTTTAAATTGTTTAAACAAGTAATAAAAAAAATAAAAAAAAATGCGTGGGCTCCCACTTTGATTGCCAGCCAGGTAAGGACCCCCAAGCTGAAAACCAAAGCCTGCAGCCACCCCTGAAAACGGCACATTCATTGTAGCACCATTTTCAGGCACTTTACCTGGCTCATCCAGCAGCAGTGGTGGAGGAAGTGGCACGTTGGTTAATAAGGAGTTAATATCAGCTTTGTATTCTCAGCTGGTACTAACCCGAAACTCATGGTGTCAAGCTAAATTACACCTGGCCACCTTAATTTTCAGGAAAAAAATAAAAATAAATAAATGATGTTTTGTTTCTAATTAAAAAAAAAAAATTTAGGGACTCACTCCAATCTTTAATTACAAAAAAAGGCAGAGGAGGTTCAGCTCTGCTTCATCGCTCTGAACAGACTAGCATCTGCCCAGAGCGACAGGCAAGCTGAGACTGACAGTCAGAACTCAATCGAGTTCATAGCTGAGCCATGAAATCGGGAGACCCCTGACTTCACCGCGAACACTGTCAAAAACAAAGTTCTCAGCAGTGCAGTGACTATACCCAGAAGTTAATGAGCAGCCCCAGAAGTAGATGCGGCCGTGACAGTGGGACTGCAGGAAGCACGCCACAGGTCCTGGTAAGTATAATGATAATGTTTATTAACTATATGCTTTATTTTACAGCCTCCTCAGCTCCATCCCATAACTGTGAAGTCCAAGCTTGGGGTTCGGACGCAAGTTGAAAAGATGACCAACTCCAAATTCGGACTTTACAAAAAGGTCCGAGCGAACCAGCCGATCCCAAGCATCGGGGGGGGGGGGGGTTCACCCATAACTATACTGCAGGTTTTCCTGGCATTTTTCATCCTTACATCCAATTGATTTTCCAATCATCAGCCCCACATAGAAGAAACCTAACTGTGAGCGTCCATGATCAGGATTAGCAGCGTTTTGAATTCAACGCGTTTAAGCTGCATCCCAAATGTTGCGTTCTACAGTACAAGCACAATGGATGATATTTATTGAAATCCCATGCCCACTGTGCTTCTTTTTCTTCAGTGTGAACTGACATGTGGCAAGGCTTCCCGATCCACAGAATGAAATATGGTTGTGGAGATGGGAGTGTAGACAGCAAAAGAACACAGCAAAAGCATAGGCTGCATCAGTAATCCTGATCATGGGCACGAACTGCATGCTCTGCAAAAGAAAAACACAGTGTCCTGAGCACTGGCATTCCAGATTATCCTAAAGGGTTTTCAAAACAAAGAAAAAAAAAAAATTCTACAATTCTACAAAACTGATTAAATATCTGGAGAGCACCAAACTAGGCCCAATAGTAACCATCAAGAAGCTATGGAGGCATTCAAGCTACTTTGTAAATGTCCTCCCAGGAATAGGAGGTAAAGAATTACACAATATCTTGGTCTGCGGTAATAATATAGGATAGCTGTGTCTCCAGTAATAATATATTATAGCTGTGTCTACGGTAATAACAATACAGTATAGCTGTGTCTATGGTAATAACAATATAGGATAGCTGTGTCTCAAGTAATAATATATTATAGCTGTGTCTACGGTAATAACAATATAAGATAGCTGTGTCTATGGTAATAACAATATAGGATAGCTGTGTCTATGGTAATAACAATATAGGATAGCTGTGTCTATGGTAATAACAATATAGGACAGCTGTGTCTATGGTAATAACAATATAGGACAGCTGTGTCTATGGTAATAACAATATAGGACAGCTGTGTCTATGGTAATAACAATATAGGACAGCTGTGTCTATGGTAATAACAATATAGGATAGCTGTGTCTATGGTAATAACAATATAGGATAGCTGTGTCTATGGTAATAACAATATAGGATAGCTGTGTCTATGGTAATAACAATATAGGACAGCTGTGTCTATGGTAATAACAATATAGGACAGCTGTGTCTATGGTAATAACAATATAGGATAGCTGTGTCTATGGTAATAACAATATAGGATAGCTGTGTCTATGGTAATAACAATATAGGATAGCTGTGTCTCCAGTAATAATATATTATAGCTGTGTCTACGGTAATAACAATATAGTATAGCTGTGTCTATGGTAATAACAATATAGGACAGCTGTGTCTATGGTAATAACAATATAGGATAGCTGTGTCTATGGTAATAACAATATAGGATAGCTGTGTCTATGGTAATAACAATATAGGACAGCTGTGTCTATGGTAATAACAATATAGGACAGCTGTGTCTATGGTAATAACAATATAGGATAGCTGTGTCTATGGTAATAACAATATAGGATAGCTGTGTCTATGGTAATAACAATATAGGACAGCTGTGTCTATGGTAATAACAATATAGGACAGCTGTGTCTATGGTAATAACAATATAGGATAGCTGTGTCTATGGTAATAACAATATAGGATAGCTGTGTCTATGGTAATAACAATATAGGACAGCTGTGTCTATGGTAATAACAATATAGGACAGCTGTGTCTATGGTAATAACAATATAGGATAGCTGTGTCTATGGTAATAACAATATAGGACAGCTGTGTCTATGGTAATAACAATATAGGACAGCTGTGTCTATGGTAATAACAATATAGGACAGCTGTGTCTATGGTAATAACAATATAGGACAGCTGTGTCTATGGTAATAACAATATAGGACAGCTGTGTCTATGGTAATAACAATATAGGATAGCTGTGTCTATGGTAATAACAATATAGGATAGCTGTGTCTATGGTAATAACAATATAGGATAGCTGTGTCTCCAGTAATAATATATTATAGCTGTGTCTACGGTAATAACAATATAGTATAGCTGTGTCTATGGTAATAACAATATAGGACAGCTGTGTCTATGGTAATAACAATATAGGATAGCTGTGTCTATGGTAATAACAATATAGGATAGCTGTGTCTATGGTAATAACAATATAGGACAGCTGTGTCTATGGTAATAACAATATAGGACAGCTGTGTCTATGGTAATAACAATATAGGATAGCTGTGTCTATGGTAATAACAATATAGGATAGCTGTGTCTATGGTAATAACAATATAGGACAGCTGTGTCTATGGTAATAACAATATAGGACAGCTGTGTCTATGGTAATAACAATATAGGATAGCTGTGTCTATGGTAATAACAATATAGGATAGCTGTGTCTATGGTAATAACAATATAGGATAGCTGTGTCTCCAGTAATAATATATTATAGCTGTGTCTACGGTAATAACAATATAGTATAGCTGTGTCTATGGTAATAACAATATAGGACAGCTGTGTCTATGGTAATAACAATATAGGACAGCTGTGTCTATGGTAATAACAATATAGGATAGCTGTGTCTATGGTAATAACAATATAGGACAGCTGTGTCTATGGTAATAACAATATAGGACAGCTGTGTCTATGGTAATAACAATATAGGACAGCTGTGTCTATGGTAATAACAATATAGGACAGCTGTGTCTATGGTAATAACAATATAGGACAGCTGTGTCTATGGTAATAACAATATAGGATAGCTGTGTCTATGGTAATAACAATATAGGATAGCTGTGTCTATGGTAATAACAATATAGGATAGCGGTGTCTATGGTAATAACAATATAGGACAGCTGTGTCTATGGTAATAACAATATAGGACAGCTGTGTCTATGGTAATAACAATATAGGATAGCTGTGTCTATGGTAATAACAATATAGGATAGCTGTGTCTCCAGTAATAATATATTATAGCTGTGTCTATGGTAATAACAATATAGTATAGCTGTGTCTATGGTAATAACAATATAGGACAGCTGTGTCTATGGTAATAACAATATAGGACAGCTGTGTCTATGGTAATAACAATATAGGACAGCTGTGTCTATGGTAATAACAATATAGGACAGCTGTGTCTATGGTAATAACAATATAGGACAGCTGTGTCTATGGTAATAACACTATAGGATAGCTGTGTCTATGGTAATAACAATATAGGATAGCTGTGTCTATGGTAATAACAATATAGGATAGCTGTGTCTCCAGTAATAATATATTATAGCTGTGTCTACGGTAATAACAATACAGTATAGCTGTGCCTATGGTAATAACAATATAGGATAGCTGTGTCTACGGTAATAACAATACAGTATAGCTGTGTCTATGGTAATAACACTATAGGATAGCTGTGTCTATGGTAATAACAATATAGGACAGCTGTGTCTATGGTAATAACAATATAGGATAGCTGTGTCTACGGTAATAACACTATAGGATAGCTGTGTCTATGGTAATAACAATATAGGATAGCTGTGTCTATGGTAATAACAATATAGGACAGCTGTGTCTACGGTAATAACAATATAGGATAGCTGTGTCTACGGTAATAACACTATAGGATAGCTGTGTCTATGGTAATAACACTATAGGATAGCTGTGTCTATGGTAATAACAATATAGGATAGCTGTGTCTACGGTAATAACACTATAGGATAGCTGTGTCTACGGTAATAACAATATAGGATAGCTGTGTCTACGGTAATAACACTATAGGATAGCTGTGTCTACGGTAATAACACTATAGGATAGCTGTGTCTATGGTAATAACAATATAGGATAGCTGTGTCTACGGTAATAACACTATAGGATAGCTGTGTCTACGGTAATAACAATATAGGATAGCTGTGTCTACGGTAATAACACTATAGGATAGCTGTGTCTATGGTAATAACAATATAGGATAGCTGTGTCTACGGTAATAACAATATAGGATAGCTGTGTCTCCAGTAATAATATATTATAGCTGTGTCTACGGTAATAACAATATAGTATAGCTGTGTCTATGGTAATAACAATATAGGATAGCTGTGTCTACGGTAATAACAATATAGGATAGCTGTGTCTACGGTAACAACACTATAGGATAGCTGTGTCTATGGTAATAACAATATAGGATAGCTGTGTCTATGGTAATAACAATATAGGATAGCTGTGTCTCCAGTAATAATATATTATAGCTGTGTCTACGGTAATAACAATATAGTATAGCTGTGTCTATGGTAATAACAATATAGGATAGCTGTGTCTCCAGTAATAATATATTATAGCTGTGTTTACGGTAATAACAATATAGTATAGCTGTGTCTATGGTAATAACAATATAGTATAGCTGTGTCTATGGTAATAACAATATAGTATAGCTGTGTCTATGGTAATAACAATATAGTATAGCTGTGTCTATGGTAATAACACTATAGTATAGCTGTGTCTACGGTAATAACAATATAGTATAGCTGTGTCTACGGTAATAATACTGAAGTACTTTATCTATAAAAATACATTCTAATTAGCAAACCATGTCATCACAAGTGTGACACATGGAGAGATCTAATTCTATTCAGCTATACAGTAGTAGGTAATTCTACAATGTTGTTATTGCAATAAAAAAGAAAGATCAGATGATGGCTTAATGAAAACCGATCAAATTACGGATGATCCTCAGAAACAAGAGAATATTTGTAAGAAATATTAACACAACAGTCCTTGTTTACAGCAAAGTAATGCCTTAAAGGGAATCTGTCAACCGTTTTTTTTTCATCTCATTCGAGGGCATCAAAATGTAGGCAAAGAGACCCTGAATCCAACGATGTATCACTAATGGCCACTTTACACGCAGCTACAGGTGAAAGTTTTCCACAGGTAACTTACTGGTGCAGTGAAATCATGGAGACATAGTTCCATTTGTACACAGCAATAAGATAGAACTATGTCTCCATGATTTCACTGCAGCCAGTAAGTTACCTGATGGAAAACCTGTTACCTGTAGCTGCGTGTAAAGGGCCATTAGATTACTGGGTGCAGCGGTTCTGACACAATCAGATGTTTTAGATTTAGCCATGCAGCAAAGCTGAAAGAGCTGCCCACACCCACACCAGGCTCTCTACAGACAAAATAAACATGAACAAACCAATTGGTCAATTAAAATAGTTTACACCCAAACATTTTGTTGGTGAAAACGTTAAGCATCCATGTTAATATATGGATTCTGAGTCCTCTGTGCCTATGTTATCTCCTAGTATTGGAATTCCCATATACCATTTGAATGTTACAGCATGACTCACTATACAGATCACAATTATTGTAACAAATGACCAAAGTTATCCCTCACATACCTGTGTCCTAAATGGTTGGTGGCTGCAGTGGAAGGGACCATACGATCGTTTCACGGGCTTAAAGGAGGACCTGTCACCCCCTGGTGCATGGTAAACTAAATGCACCACTGAATGCAGCATGTCTGCTGCATTCAGGAAGGGGTCCTCCATGTCTCTAGCCCCCCTGTACCCTGAGAAATACACTTTAGAAAGCTTACATATAGTGAGTCCGGAGGGCAAACAGGCTCTTTCATATTAGGTGGTCCTCAATTCTGTACAAAATTGTCAGCTTTGTCCAAAGTTCATCTATTGTGTAGAGACAGTGTGTTATTAGAGCTGAGCTTCAATTCCAGACAACCCATGGACAAGTGTTTCTGTGTCTAAAGAAAAAAAAAAAGGAAGTGGTTGTTCCTATTTTTCTGATCCCACATAACACTTTAAATTGAATTCAACTTCATTCTTTACCCACTTAGCCAGATTAACAGCTTATCAGAGTCCCTCCTCCCTGCGGATACCGAGATCTCACACGCACACGGCTCAGTACAAGCTGCAGCTGCCAATCAGGTTAAGTGGGCAGAAACTGATTACACTTAGACTCATGAGCTCTGGACTTCTAAATCTTAGAAATAATCTATCGCAATATATTTCAAAATGGCTATAGAATTCCATAAATTCAAGTATAATTAGTCTCCGCCCACCAAACCTGATTGACTGCAGCTTGTACTGAGCCATGTGAAGTCTCAGCATCAGCAGGGGTGAGGGACACTGAGTAGCTGTCAATCAGGGTAAGTGGGCAAAGAATGAAGTTAAATTCAATTTAAAGGGGTTGTCTGGGTTTACAAAAAATCAGAACGACTCATTTTTTTAAAAATAAATAGCAGAACAATTGTCCATGGGTTGTGTCTAGTATAGAAGCTTAGCTCTAATCAACAGAACAGATGAACTTTGAACAAAGCCGACAATTTTGTACAGAACTGAGGACCATCTAATGTACATGGAAGAGTCTTTCTTGCTCAAGAGCAGATGTTATCAGAAAGTAAGATCATGTTTGGCAGACATGTAGTAACGTATAAGGTCATCTTAAAGGTGCCTTTACATTCC
Source organism: Allobates femoralis (assembly GCA_033576535.1). NCBI lineage: Eukaryota > Metazoa > Chordata > Amphibia > Anura > Aromobatidae > Allobates > Allobates femoralis. The sequence goes on along the minus strand of JARQOC010000005.1, from coordinate 137,768,778 downwards.
AGGATAATCGTGAATGAGCATTCTTAAAAATGGGCTCACTTCACAAATATTTTCATGTAACCTGGAAACTGATCACCTGGAGAATTAGCAAAACACTTATTAATCGTGTGAAATTATATTTTACGTAGCGCAAAAGATCATCGATCTCCACAGTGCATTGTCCTCTATGAGCAGGAATGTGACTGCTCATCGTTTACGGAGGTCATCTGCCTGTGTTGTGGGAACATTTAAATGACCATCAATTGGTAAAGGTTTACAGATCGGTGTTGTGCCGCTGGTCGGTCCATGTAAACAAGGAATGGTGAACCTTCGGTCTGGGGGTCAATGTGAAATGGTTGCAGGGTGGCTTTCAATCACAGCTGAAGAGACTGCACTTAATTAAGTCCAGTTGTGGAAGAATATTGCAATTAGATTGTAATAGCAATACATTGACTAAAGGGGTTAAAGAATATTTTAGATATTTACCAATTTCCTAATTTAATGTTTTTATCCAAAATACACTCTTTAGGGTAGGAACACAGGTAACGGTCAAAAGTTGTGAAGAGAATGCGCAGCCAATCACTGTATGAAAGTCTTTCACTGCCGCGGTGAGACACTAGATGTGACCTTAGACAACCAATAATGCCATTACCACTTAGAGCAGGTGGAACACTGTTAAAGGGGTATCACCATCACTTAACCTCATGGTACATGACTAGCATGTACCAGAATATGATGATCTTGAGGTTCCCACTTGAGTGGTTGGCACCGGTCCATAAGATGAAGGGACCAAGGAGCTGGAAGAATTTGTAAGAAAGTTGCAGAATCTTTATTACACAATTAATTTATATGGTAAAAAAGCAATAATTGGACAAATGGAAGCAATATACGAAACAATTAGGAAACGGTAAACCTTCATCAGAGACAGCAGTTACTTGTGATATTAGATCACGAGCAGTTGATGGTACTAATGTTGTACGTGCAAAATATAACGCATTCTTACCAGATCTGAAGCTTTAATGGAGTCTCGTCAATAAAAACAGTCTTTGTCTTAAAATCAATGCCTGAAATATGAGAATCCATGGTGAGAATGCGTCTCAGATACAGAATTTAGCAGGATGAACAAAAGACACAACAAAGCTTGTATTATCACTTCCCAAACTTAATACTATTTTACTGGTCGAGGTGAATATGTCGTCTTCAAACCACAAATGATGAGGTCTTGTCCATGCGTCACCTGACCCTGTAGCCAGTCAGTGGGCTCATTGGTCAGGTGACAGACAGTAGCGCTGGAGCAGTGGGGATTTAATGGTAAGCCTCATATCTTTACTTGTTCTCTTATATTTTACAGAAGTCCTAGAAAACCTTTTTATAAAGAGTTGAACGGGACAATTTTTACCACAAGCTCAGAAAGCTACAAAGTAACAGACTAAGGCGTCACATCTGCCGCCTAACGGCCGACTTGCAGCACCGATTCGGCAAGCCCCATTCATTCTCAATGGGGCTTGTGGTTTGGTGCGGCGAGTGCGGTATTGCAGAATCCGGGAGCTCCGGCACTAGCTGCCGTACGAAAAAAAAACACCAACGGCGTTTTTGCAGTGCCGCAAGTGCCGGATTCGGAAAAACCGCACTTGCTGCATCCGACCACAAATCCCATAGAGAATGGGGCTTGCCAGATTGGTGCAGCAAGTTGACTGTTACGCAGCAGATGTGGCGAGATCTGCCAGATCTGCCACGAATTACAATAATCTCAGATGTGAAAGGGGCCTTAGTGATACCTTACTAATTGAAGACAACAGGATCCTGACATGTGTCTTATTTCTCCCAAGGAAGTGCTTCTCAATTCCTCAATAATCACTGTATCTTAGACTCTAATAACATTGATATGGAGTCATGATCTTCACAGACAATCATTGATGTCACCATTGCAGCCAGTAATATAGTTTCCTCAACAATAAACACCAATTAGGAAAAGTCATGGAATTATGAAAATTACAAGATATATAAATAGGTTAATGATGAAAAATGTTAACGAAAAAAAACACAACATTTTACAAAACATCTAGACTTATTAAATATGGAGTAGGAGCACCATTTGTAGAAATACAAGTAGTTAAATGCCTTGGCTGATTTTAATGAGATTAGTATTAATTGTCCGAGGAATGTTCTGCTGCTGAATGCACTTGGCTAAATCATCAAGATCTGCTGCTGGCATTTCCTTTGCAGTTGCTAACCAATGATGCTCCAGATGTGCTTGATGGGAGACAAGTACGGAGACACTACCCATCGTGGAAGCATGTTAAAGGCTTACAGGCTGATTAATATAGCAATAGCAATAGGAGGCCAAAAATTATCATGTTGAAGAATGACTCTTGGGTCACTTTGAGAAATGGAAGTGTCCCTGGTTTCATTACTAATTCAATATAAAACACCAAGCTATTAGTGTACCTGGAAAGATTCTGGCTACTGTACATTATGCCAACCCACTCAGAAGTAGGACAATTCACTTATGAAAGCTTCATCAAGGCATTGCCACAACATCTCCAGACCAATCTCAGGCTATCATTGCGGCACAGACAAAAGCTGGTCATATTGTGGAAGAGTATAGAATGATGGTCTTAAATAAAGATATATTGCTCTGGTTTTATACCAGGGTTGGAGAACCTTTTTTTCTGCCAGAGGCCATTTGGATATTTTGAAATTCATTCACGGGTCATAAAACTATCAACAGGGTGTGGCCTGGCTATGAAGGAGTGTGGAAGCTGATCTTTTGAGCTCATGCTCCAGGACCTATTTTAAGCAGTTAACCGCTGTCCCAGAGCATCGTTCCACGGAGCATGAGTGGGAGGAAGCAGAGGAGACAACAGAGACGCCTGCCGCAAGTCCCCGCCAGCCTCCGAACGAATATTAAGCAGTTTTTTCCGGAGAGGGCCCCTGAATCCACCAGGGGATCAAAGATGGCCATGGTCAGAGCGCGCTGCAGTGAGGAAGAGCCTGCACCACAAGTCACCGCTTCACTGGCTCCAAGACCACCCAGGAGTGAGCGGCAAAGCCTCTCTCAGACCCCGGGCGAAACCTGAGATTCAGGACACGGGGCTCCTACAGACAGCGCATGGAGATGGCTGTGGAGGGTGAAAGCAAGGACTGAGATTGGCAGGGGAAGGATCATTCAGGTCTGTGTGACACATGATGGGGGGAGGGGGGAATCAAGTCCTCCTTACAAAAATACAGTCCCTTAACGTAATTGCCACAGGGCACTCAAACACGGATGGCAAAAGTGGGAAGGATGGGAGACCCCTCTCCGCACCCATAGGAGAAACATATGTAAAATTTGCAGATGTGAGGTCTGCAGGCTTCTCTATGGGATCCCAGATGGGCTATGCTATGCTCCCCGCCCCAACTCTTGTGGAGTGTAACTATCAAGGACTTTATCCCCAGGGCCAGGGAGTTTTGGCTGAGCTGGGAGAGTTAAGAGCATGCATGGCATCCATACCCACAAGGGAGGACATGTAATCTTACATTAAAAGGCTGGAACAGGCCTATCGCAGAGAATTATCCAGCTTGAGGGAATAAGGGGGGGGGGGAGGGGGAGTGGAAAGAGTGGATGCCCAGGGTCAAACTCACCCCAACAGGATCCATGCCCTAGAGGTCCCTTGTAGGCTCCAGCAAGCACAGTAAGTAGACAAGCCAACCAGATACAACATCTAGTGGACTCCATGGACGACAGTGAAAATAGAGGCCGCAGAAACATCAGAGTGTGGGGCCTATCGCAGTCTATGGAGTCCAGGGACCTCCCTCAGGTGCTGCAAACCATCTTTAATCAGATTTTGGGATTGGATTGGACAAAGCACACAGAGCCCTAGGTCCCAAGCCCACTGATCCTGAATGGCCGAGAGACATTATCTGTAGAGTTTACAGATATGTCCTAGAGGAGGCCACCATGAACAGAATACACAATGGAATGACCTGCAGATTCCATGATAAGGTCCTTCAGGTTTTGCCAGACCTATCGAGATTAACCTTACAATGGCAGAGGGCCTTGTGTCCCTTGCTGGACATGCTCAGGAATCACGACGTCCCTACAGTTGGGGTTTCCCGTTTAGGCTTCAGGTGCGGAGGGCAGGCCGAGTACATGTCCTCAGAACCCCTGATGATGTCCCAGCCTTCACAGCTGCCCTTGAGCTCCCTATGGCGGCCATAGATAATCAAAAATAATATGAGAGATGGCCGGTGTTCCCATGGGAGTCCCCGAGGGTTCGCCCCACAGGCCTTCAGGAGTATCTCACCACTGTGATGGGCAAAATAAGAACCCCTCTCGCTGATGGAGACTGAAGGAGCGGTGGCCCCCAAGTGGAGGCTCTCTGTTTAGTGGGCCTATATAAGCTCCCATTCTTCCCACTTAAGTGGTTGTTTTTTTTTTAAATATACGTTTCCCCCTCTCTGCTTCTGGGGAATCAAGTTTGGCACAGACGTCTATTATTATTGTTGGAGGCCACAGGATCCTTCTTGCCAGTTCGTAACAAGACATTTTCGAATCCGGGCCCTCGACACTTAGTTCCACCTCTCCCCCCCCCTTTTTTTTTTTTCTTTTGTTCTCCTATCCTATTTCTCCCCCTTGTTCCTTTCCTTGTCCTCTTTTTCCCTCCCCATCCTTTCATACATGTTATTGCTGATATTATGCTGTTAATGATTACTGTTTTTTAGTGGTCCGGGATGGGAGGTTCCTCGGTAGAGTGCTCCCTCCCTAATAGGGAATTCCGATAACCCGATGCACCAATGCTATTTCTTCCCTCTTGCATTGTAAAGCTTCTTATAGACATATTTCAATTTGGACTACATGCAGCGAATCATACCTATTTTCTTTCCTCTTCCTCCTTGTCGATTTTTCTTCTTTTTCTCATTTTACCCTTGTCTCTGTTCCTTTTGCCCTCCAACTCAAAGTGGGATCCTTGAACATGAGGAGATTCAACACACTCCAAAAGAGATCGCAGGTGTTGTACGATATCCATACACAAAAAGTGTTGTTGCTGCTTCTGCAAGAAACCCATTTTAAAGTAGCTCACGTCCCTGACAGAAACCGTCCCAGAAACCGTTACTATACATCGTGGATTCATACTCCTAATCCGGAAACAAGGTCTGGGGGAGTGTCCGTAGCTATACATAGGTCTTTGACCTATTCCATACTAAACACTTGGATCGACATGGGGGGCAGGTACATTTTCCTCAAATTGCGGGTGAACTCCACTGTCTTTATGGTAGTCAACTCGTACCTGCCTAACCGGAACCCGATGTTGGCATGTATCTCCTTTCTTTCTGCCCATGTCTATCCACCCTGCAATTTCCATAACTTTGCCCTCTTAGTATTGCAATTTCAATGCTGAGGAGTATAACTATAGTGTCTTGTAAAAGTATTTATACCCTGTAAACTTTTCTACTTTAGTTTCATATTACACAGACAAACAAATGTGTTTTATTGGGATTTTATGTGATAAACCAACGCCAAAGTAGCATGTATTTGTGAAGTGTAAATGGAAATACATAGTTTTGAAGACATTTAAAAAAAATAAATCTGAAAATTGTGACAATTATTTGAAACGAGCCCCAGTGTCACGGTGTAGGGAATAATGATAAGGGAATGGCAGTGACGGGCAGGGTGACCAGGGAAGACTAGTCTCACCCTAGTCTAGGAACTCTGAATGTCCATGATCCCGAAGGTATCTCTGATGATGAGAAGGGTCAGACCTCCAGCCTCTCCCTAACCTCCCCCACCAGCCCTGCGCTATTACCCCCTCACCTCCCTCCACAGAACTGGGATACAGCAACTCCAAAGGAAAGGACATCAGTCACACAAACACACAGGTCAGCACAGTACAGCTTCCAGGCATAGAGTGAAGAGTGAAACTATCAGCAGCACCACCTGGTGGAAGGAGAGGCTACTTAAAGGCTACAGGGAGGGCAGTTCAGGTGAGTCACACATTAACCCCTCAACCAGCAGTTGAACCTAATAATGAATGCAGTTCTGGAGTACAACACAGGAGGCAAAGACCCTCACAACCGTCAACCATGCAGCTCTTAAAGACAGACACATACACAGCAGCATCCAGCATTGTCAGCGCCAACTAAGCGCGTGACACCGAGTCATTACTTTGTAGGATCACCTTTTACTGCAATTACTGCTGCAAGTCTTTTGCAAGTTGAAAGTTTTGCCCATTCATCCTTGCAAAATAGTTCTAGCTTGGATGGAGAGTATCGGTGAAGAGCAATTTTGAAGTGTTACCACAGATCTTCAATGGGATAAAGGTCTGGACTGTGACTGGGCCATTCATATACATGAATATGTTTTGATCTAAACCCTCCATTGTAGGTCTGACAGAATGGTTAGGTCACTGTCCTGCTTGAAGGTGAATCTACGCCCCAATCTCAAATCTTTTGCAGCCTCAAACAGGTTTTTCTCTAAACTCTCTCCATCCAATCTCAATGAGCCTGTTACTTTGCAAAGAAGAATGTGCAAAAATAAATTAGCATGGGAAAAGGTTCATAGGGTGTGAATACTTCAAGGCATTGCATAGACAGTGATGTAGAGAACTGGAAAACAGTGACAAATAAAAATAGCGCTCCGACTCACATTTGCATTAGCAACAATTATTTTCTGTCTAGCTGTTAGGTCTAAAGGTCCCATCACACTTAGCGACGCATCAGCGATCCTGACAGCGATCTGACCTGTCGGGATCGCTGGTGCGTCGCTGTCGGGATTGCTGGTGAGATGGCAAACAGTCGGATATTACCAGCGACGCAGCAACGATCCGCAATGATACGGAGGTAGTTGGGACCCTGTTTCTAGACCTGTAGTATTGAGATCGTTGGTTGTTGTCCCTGTCAAACACAGCGATATGTGCTGCCCAGCAGGACCTCAACAATCCAAAAATGGTCCAGTACAGTTTGTAATGAGCAGCGGTCTCACAGCAATAGCCTGATCGCTGCTAAGTGTCACACAAAGCGAGATCGCTGTTGAGGGTGCTGTTGCGTCACAAAATTTGTGACTAAGCAGCGATCTCGCTAGTGATCTCGTTTAGTGTTACGGGGGCTTTACACCTGTAAATTACTTGTGTTCTAATTTTCTTTTTTTTTTATACGTTTCTGAGACCCCGATTCATCATTTTATAGTTTTCAAGAGGACAATTCTCTTTTTTTTGTTTTGGGAAATTCGCTGCAACAAGTTTTTTAAAATTATGCATATGGCTAATGAATTTTACGCAAAGTCAAAAATGTTCTTTATTTTTGTGTTAATCCACTTTACTGCAAAAAAGTCAGAACATGATAATAACTGACATTTTATTTGAGCAATTTTAGGTATAGGTCATAAAAAAAAAAAAAAAAAAGACGAAGTGGAGCTCAGGTTTATAGTACAAAGGTGACATTTAATTTTGATTGGGTTATATATACACACTACCGGTCAAAAGTTTGGGGTCACCCAGACAATTGGTGTTTTCCATGAAAAAACGCTTATTTATTAAATTAGTTGCAAAATGAATAGAAAATATAATCTTATTTGCGAGAAATGAGGCACCAGCGGTATGAGCTGATAACAGGGCTGAATGAAGCGCGAGTCAAGATGCCAGTGTTGCTCAGTCTGAATGTCTTAATAAATTTTCCAAATTCGTGCTCAAAACGGTGCCGTCGTCCACCCTGCTATGTTTCCCCTGTAAAATGTAATCCCGGAAGAATCTATTAAAGTACACGCTTGAAACAAACCGGTGAGTGCCGTCTCTCTCTACTTTGGAAAAATGATTGAATAGAAAATATAGTCCAGGTATTGACAAGGTTAGAAATAATGATTTTTATTTGAAATACTAATTTTCTCCTTCAAACTTTACTTTCGTCAAAGAATGCTCCCTTTGCAACAATTACAGCATGGCATGGCGATGCAAAATGGAGTGATAGCCTTCCTTATTAAAAATCCCTTTTACCTTGTACAAATCTCCACTTTACCAGCACCAAAGCAACCCCAGACCCTCACATTACCTCCACCATGCTTGACAGATGGCATCAGGCACTCATCCAGCATCTTTTCAGTTGTTCTGCGTCTCACAGATTATCTTGTGTGTGATCCAAACACCTCAAACCTTGATTCGTCTGTCTATAAAACTTTTTTCCAATCATCCTCTGTCCAATGTCTGTGTTCTTTTGCCCATATAAATCTTTTCCTTTTATTAGCCAGTCTCAGATATGGCTTTTTTTTGCCACTCTACCCTGAAGGCCAGCATCCTAGAGTCGCCTCTTCACTGTAGACGTTGACACTGGCGTTTTGCGGGTACTATTTAATGAAGCTGCCAGCTGATGCACTGTGAGGCGTTAATTTCTCAAACTAGAGACTCTAATGTACTTTGTCTTGTTGCTCAGTGGTGCAGTGGGGCCTCCCACTTCTCTTTCTACTCTGGTTAGAGCCTGTTTGTGCTCTCCTCTGAAGGAAGTAGGACACGCTGTTGTAGGAAATCTTCAGTTTCCTGGCAATGTCTCGCATGGAATATCCTTCATTTCTAACAACAAGAATAAACTGTTAAGTTTCACATGAAAGTTCTTTTTTTCTGGCCATTTTGAGTGTTTCATAGAACAAACAAATGTAAAAAGGAAGGTCAATTTTATAGCTTCTCTAAGCAGCCAAACTGTTTTTAGCTGTGCTAACATACCTGTACAAGTGTTTTCTAAACATCCTTTAGCCTTCTTACACAGTTAGAAAACACAATGTACGATCAAAACACTGGAGTGGTGGTTACGTAGATATTGCATTAAAAACCAGACGTTTGCATCTAGAATACTCATTTACCACATTAACAATGTGTAGCGTGCTTTTCTGATTCATTTAATGTTAGCTTCATTGAAAAAAAAAAATGTGCTTTTCTATCAAAAATGAGGACATTTCTAAATGACCCCAAACTTTTGAACAGTAGTGTACCATATATCCCTTTATTGGCTGGGACAAAACCTAATCCCACCTTAGCCACACAGGATGACAAAACAAATTCAATGGTTGATAAAATGTCCTTAACCATCTGAAGAGCTTGATTATACATATTAAGCCTCTTAAAATAAATAGTATTCTTCACTTTTGGTCACCTACTCAACTTTAAGGTATTGGAGGAATGCATCCATCTCCTGACAAGTTTATCCTGTTTCATTGAATGTATGTCTTCAGTTATGGGAATAAAGACAAGGTTTTTCTTTAAATTTTGCTCTTTCCTTTAGGCTGGGGATCCACTAGTGTATGGCAGCCGATGCAAGAGAATTGGGGGTATTATGTTAATGACACTCGGCGCACTCTACTTCGAGCGTGACCGAGTGTCATCTACTATGGTCCAATTCTCTCAGAAGCAAAATCAGAGGAAAAGTGAGAAGTAGAAGGAAAAATTATTCTCTCCATCTCCTCCATTGCCAGTCTCTGCATATATTGGACTATACTTGGATGATATTGGTGCAATCCGATGTTTTGCATGCACCAATTGACTTGAATGTGTGCACGCCATGCGAAATACACTGACAATCGCAGATCTGTTCTGACTCATTGAATAATATTTTCAGACTGCAATGTTTTCTCACCTTGGTGGGTGATCCCTTTGTCACTCAGCTGTCAGGCACGTCCTAACTGACGCCTTCCTAGAACTGTTTGACTAAAACTCTCTACTTCCTGGTTTTCCCACTCTAACCTAGGCTCCTACCCTACTTACTGTATATCAGTCCCCCCTATTCTAAGGTGGCCTAGTGTTGGGTGCTAATAGAGACTCCATAAGCACAATCCCAAATCCTTAGCTACGGAGGCACACACCTTCTATTTGGGGTGCAATACCTCCCTGTGGTGCCTAGCCATAGGGGCGCCACACACACCACAGCTAGGAGGTAAGAACAAAGAATCCCACTAAAAGGTTACCATTACCCTATGGGGGACTAATCAGTGATAAACAATATTTTCTGTTTTAGATCCACCACAAATTCCTACCTAAGAGTGGAATTTAATGAACAACAAAGCTGCAGATTTCTGAGAAAGACCAACCCCAACTACACTGCTAGTAACTAGCAGAGAAGAAAACACCTCCACAAGATCGAGAGAGAATTACAAATAGCAACCAGTAATACATGAATGATTCCATGAATGATTATGGGTAACTAGATATTAACTAGACTGGGTGTTGTGTGAATCACCACTTCTACAGAAGTGACCTGAGTATAGTCTAAGTTTTTATTCTAATTTTAAAGCATAAATTTTCTTAACTTTAATCTTTTATTCTATGTTAACCCTTAGGATGTAATAAAATGTATTAACCATATAGTAACGTAACCCCATTGGTATTTGTCAAACAAACATTTTAATAAGCATCCCAAAGAAGGAAGGGTTAAACTTAGATTTGTGTGTAAACTTCTTACTTGAAGCCATAATCAAGTTAGTGATGGTTTAATGGCAATGCTCTATTTAAATATACCCGATAGGGTGAACCTTACGCGGTGTCACCCAAGGTCTATTGCAGCAACTCAAAAGTATCCGCTAGCTCCGGTGTGCACCCCTAAGACACACAGACCATTCAATGTTATTCTATGTCTGAGAGCACATTGGCGAGTGTCGGACGCTTTATTCTTATCCGGACAACAGACGAGTGTGCTGTGACAGTATGCTTTTCACATTCGAGACTCGCCAATACAAGTCTATGGGTCCAATAAAATCACAGACCGCACACGGACATCCAAGAGACACCCATTTTTTTTTTTTCCCCCACTGATACATTATCATTCCGCAGCTGGCAACACTGTAAAATGTTCTGTAAATGATTATACAGTAAATAGCTGCTGGGAAAAAAAAAAAAATGGATTGCACACGGACACCACTCGGATATGATCTGAGAAAAATGTCGGACACTTGAATAGCAGTTGGATGCAAAACAGAGGAAAAAAACGGATGTCAGTCGCCCAACATGGAGGTCTCATCTTCACACAATTACAGACAAAAAAAAAATCCAGTTACCATTAGCCAAACATTTTTCTGGTCAATGACATAATATTGAAAATATGAAAGTTGCAATTTTGTACGTCACAACTTTTTGGGTGGTGCAACGACGTTGTTGCGTGTTACAAGTAGAAATGATCAACGATAAGTCGGCTGATCGTTCATCGGAGCTTTGTGATTAGGACCTTAAATCAAGCGATGATCGTCCGTCCAACCTGCAGCATCGGTGTATGTGACACCTTGATAATGAAGTCGTTGACCACGCCTATTCAGAACTGAAGGACGTAGGCGATCAAACGACCGCAAGTATCGTTCGCTTGTCGCGGAATCGTTGCTGCGTCGTTAAAGATATCTGTACGTGTGACATTACACTAGCGATCATTGAACGATGTTCATGCGATGTAGGTCAAGTCGGATCGTTGGTTGGATCGTTCGACCATTGAAGCGTGTAACCCAGGGTTTAGGGCAGGGGTCTCAAAACGCGCGGGCCGCGGCGGCCCGCCAGGCTGATTGATGCGGCCCGGGGACACAATGGGCACAACATACTTGCCCTGTATTAGCGGCCGCACTTTTACATTGCCCCCAGCCGGCGGCCGCACTTTTACATTGCCCCCCCGCCGGCAGCCGCACCATACACCTTTACCACTCCCTAGACGCCGCCAGGGAGAAGCAATCAAAGGCGGCGTCCAATCAGCGGTCAGGGCGCAGCAATCAACCCAGCAGCGGTGACGTCAGCTGCATTGCCGGCGGGTGCAGCCAAGGGCACAAGAAGGAGCATAGGCCAGGTCAGAACATGTGTGTGTGTGTGTGTGTGTGTGTGTGTGTGTGTTGTGTGTGTATGTGTGTTGTGTATGTGTTTTGTGTATGTGTCTGGGATTGGCATCTACACCGTCGCAACTATAGCCACAAAATTTTGCACAGTCACACGTCTGGACCCCAAGAGCGTCATAGGCTTTGTTGTGAGGCGAAATTTTACCCCACGCGTTCCAGTTCACCAAACAATTTTGGCCCCATCTGCATAATGGAGAGAAAGTGACAGTTACCAGTTAGACAGTTGTGAATGAGAGGGGTTTTATGACAGCACCAAAGACTAACAGCACTAAGGTGGGGCCCTGACATGGGATATTCACCATGCACGGGGACATGTATACACACCACATGCACACAAAGAGTAACAGCTAAGGTGGAGCCCCAACATTGGATACTCACCACGCACCCGAACACACAAACACACACACCACAAAGAGACACACACAACACAGACACCCCTCCCCCACAGGGATACACACACCCTATAGGGACACATGCACTCATCTCACAGGGACATACACACCCTACGGGGAACACTGACACACACACACCCCACAGGAACACACAGACCCCATAGGGACGGACACACACCACAGAGACCCCTCCCTCCACAAGGACACACACCACAGGGACCCCCCCACAGGGACACCCACACCACACAGACAGACACAGATGTGCACAAATCGCCTCACACAACTCGCCTCATACATCTGGTATCTTTAATTTCCAAAAATAAACATCTGATTAAAAACAGCCATTGTGCAACACATGTGCCATATAGGGAATTAAGGCAGATTTCAGTCACATGAGCCGTCTGTTATGTGTATGTGTGAGGTAATATACACTGCCCGGCCGGGGGGAGGGTTTACTGTTGGCTGGAGATTTATTAGGCTGCCTATAGCAATCAATCACAGCTCAGCTTCTATTTTCCTACAGGTCATTAATATGACATATTCAAATTCTATTTTGTTATAGCTAACAGCAGTTACTTATTAACCCGGGCGTAGCCGGGTAGTACAGCTACTATATATAGATTTATATATGCTGCTCAAAAAAAAAAAAAAAAATATATATATATATATATATAGTAGTTTATATATTTGACATGTATCGCACTGCTTTGCCCTTTATGTACCTATTAGCTGTAGAGTCAAGAGTTATTTATTTGTATTTAACATATATATGTATATATATCTATATATCTCTCCAACATGTCATGGCACTCCGTCACATCATTCAAATATCTATTTAGTTGGAGTATGAATTTTAGGGGTGGTATTATTTGATCATATTTTTGGGCCCAACATTTACCTTATCTTGGTACCTTTTGAGTGTGTTTACTATACACATTACATCCATGTGCTATATGTGTAGTCAAGTATTTTTGCCAGTATTGTACCATCTTTGTTTTTAATTCACCTATTTTCTCCTATTTTTTGTAATTATTTGTTCTGTTTTGAATATGAATAAAATTTGTTTATTTTCCTATATGTCTGTGCGCTTCCAAACATAGGTAGCGCATCTATTGCATCTCACGCACTATTATGTATTTGTTTCGACTGCTTTATAGTATTTTATACAACTAAGTCTGAAAACTGAGTCCCAACATCTGAAGTTCTTCTTGTTTTCATTGCTGGTTCAGATGATGATGAGATGGAATGTTCGTGTCTGTTCTTGTTATGACATCACAGGTTGATGACATCAGCCGACCACAGCCCAGAACAGAAGTGAAAAAGGTTTAAGATGTAGTATATAAAGTTCAGCCGATGACTAAATAAAGGAGCCCCACCCACTTGCCCATGTCATCGCTTTGTGATGACACAGTGATCAGCGGGTATAAAACACCGACCTGGCAGCTGCACAGCCATTTGTCAGTCTGCACTCTACAAGGAAGAAAGAAGATGGAGCACCAGGAAGAAAGAAGAGTCATGGTCTTCACACTGTGGAGCCCCTGACTTTCTCTGATACTCTCAGGAGTGTCATGAGACGCCTCTGATGCTCTTATGAGTGTCATGGGCACCTTATAATTGTATTGTTATTAACATGCACTTGTTTTTAGCAGGTTGAGAAGGTTTATATAAGTAATATGCATTTGTGTTTTGAGGTTTATGTATATATGTGTGTATGTATTTTTTTGTAATAAAGCATTTGTGTTTTGAGGTTTATGTATTATGTATGCATGTATTTTCTTGTAATAAAGCATTTGTGTTTTGAGGTTTATGTATATATGTATGCATGTATTTTCTTGTAATAAAGCATTTGTGTTTTGAGGTTTATGTATATATGTATTGCATGTATTTTCTTGTAATAAGCATTTGTGTTTTGAGGTTTATGTATATATGTATGCATGTATTTTCTTGTAATAAAGCATTTGTGTTTTGAGGTTTATGTATATATGTATTATGTATTTTCTTGTAATATGCATTTGTGTTTTGAGGTTTATGTATATATGTATGCATGTATTTTCTTGTAATAAGCATTTGTGTTTGAGGTTTATGTATATATATGTATGCATGTATTTTCTTGTAATAAAGCATTTGTGTTTTGAGGTTTATGTATATATATGTATTCATGTATTTTCTTGTAATATGCATTTGTGTTTTGAGGTTTATGTATATATGTATGCATGTATTTTCTTGTAATAATGCATTTGTGTTTTGAGTTTATGTATGATATGTATGATGTTTTTCTTGTAATATGCATTTGTGTTTTGAGATTTATGTATATATGTATGCATGTATTTTCTTGTAATATGCATTTGTGTTTTGAGGTTTATGTATATATGTAATCATGTATTTTCTTGTAATATGCATTTGTGTTTTGAGGTTTATGTATATATATGTATGCATGTATTTTCTTGTAATATGCATTTGTGTTTTGAGGTTTTTGTATTTATGTATGATGTATGTATTTTCTTGCTGTAGAAGGTAGATGACTAATTGCGTATGAGGTCTGCCTCTACATTCTAAACAATGGTGAAGCAAAATTAAGAGCGAGGGCGACCCAATGACCACAAAGGTTTTGAGCAAGGAATGATTTTGCTGTACGCGTTCCTGAATTGTAGTAGAATGTAGAGGAAGACCTCATACCTGGGACGTTGATCCAGGGAACTAGTCTGATTGCCATAAGTGGAGTCGGGAAGGAATTTTCCCCCTAAAATGGACAAACTGGGGCCCATAGGGGGTTTTGCCTTCCTCTGGATCAACACTTTAGCTTTTAGGTTGAACTTGTTGGACTTGTTTGTGTCTTTCAGCCTTAAAACTATGAAACTGTCCCTGTATTGAGGTTTAAGGTTGTCGGCCAGGGCTTCTCTGGGATCAGCATGTCTGCCCCAGGAAGATTTTTTGAGCCGACAGCCTTAGAATAAATCACAAAGGGGAAAATAAGCTTTAGTTAAATGGGGATAAATTAAAAGCAAAGTCACAGAAAAATCTCTTGTCCTTTTTTCTATAAACTTTGGAGGAAATTTAACTCCTTTTTCTGCTGTGACTTTGCTTTTAATTTTAGGATAGGGACTCGCAAGACTATGAGGACCCTTGACGCGGGTTGCGAGCTTTGTGTATTTTGGCCAAAACATCGACCAATGCCACATAAATGTGTTATATTTTTGCTTGTTATGTGTTTTTTTCTATATTGACTTGAGAATTTTTGGGAAATTTGAGTTCCCTTTATTGTGGCTTGGATTTTAATTTTGGTACAGGGACTTGAACTCTTGCATATTTTGGCCAAAATATCGACCAATACCTCATATTTATCATATATAGTTTTGCATGCTATGCTGGATTCAGCCTTTGCCTGACAAGATGCTTTTAACATCCATGTGATTATTTTAATAAAGGAATTCATCTTTTTATACTGGATTGGTTACTGACTTTCTACATTTCTCATCTATATTGGCCTTGTTATCTAGGGCACCTGTCCCGATGGGGGGCATTCATAATGTTGGGCAACATCCTGATCTAATAGTATGTGTGTCATTAATAGGCTGTAAGCCTACATATGTGTGACCAGGATACAAGCCTTATCCATGTGAAATATTTATACTGAGCCATCGCCCCTCCATGATCGTCTCATCAGTATTTTGCACCTGTGTTGCCTCATTTTATACAAGGCAGATAAATACTCTTGCCCTCTTTTGCTATATTGAATTTAGATAGGGATAAATCAACCACTCCAGCATCCAGCTCACTCCTCCGGCCAGCAGCTACTCTGTAGTTACAACCCTGGGCCTGCGGCAAGCCTCTATCCCTGTACATGGGTATAATGGTGAAGGTAGAGATCCCTGACCTTGCGGTGAGTCTCTATCCCTGTACAAGGGGTATAATGGTGAAGGTAGATCTAGATCCCTGGGCCTATGGTAAGTCTCTATCCTGTACAGGTAATGGGAGTGAGATCCTGGCCTATGATAGCCTATCCCGTACAGGGTATAATGGTGAAGGTAGAGATCCCTGGGCCTATGGTTAGTCTCTATCCCTCCCTGTACAGGGGTATAATGGTGAAGGTAGAGATCCCTGGGTCTGTGTGTCGCAATAAATCTACAGGTTTTAATTTATCCTTTTTTATGGCACAAAAACAAGAGCTAGGTGCAGTGGTAAAGCAGGGTACAGAAAACATCAAAATCACATGAAGGACATAAAATCATAAAAAATCTTCAGAACACACAAGTTACAACAGATTACAACAAATGCAGTGTCTCACATGAGTAAAATGCATACAATCAATTGGGGGATAATAGGGGTGCCAGAATCAGACCTCCATACTTCACTAGTCTAATATATAAAGCTGAATGTGTGTGTGTGTGTGTATGTGTTTATCCGGGATTGGCATCTACACCGTCGCAACTACAGCCACAAAATTTTGCACAGTCACACGTCTGGACCCAGAGAGCGTCATAGGCTATGTTGTGAGGCAAAATTTTAACCCTGCGGTTCCAAACAATTTCGCCCCTATCTACATAATGGGGATAAAGTGATAGGTAAAGTGTTGGAGGCAAATTGACAGCTGCCAGATGTGAACAAGGGGGACTTAAAGAATGAGAGCGATGGCGCCAAAGAGTATATACCGTACAGTTGCTAAGGTGGGGCCCTGACATAGGATACTTACCACACATGGGGATATGAACACACACAAATTGTGCCACACACTACCACGTGCTTGAACACATATACCACCCTCAGCACACATTTCACCACACATACACTAAACTTGCGACATAATCACCCTAAAACACACACAAGTCTGGTATTATCCTTCAAAAATATAAATCTGATTAATAAGCAGCAAAACTACAAGAGAAACAAATGTACCATATCTAATATATAAAGCTGAATGTGTGTACCGTATATACTCGCGTATAAGCCGAGTTTTTCAGCCCAAAAATTGGGCTGAAAAGTACCCCCCTCGGCTTATACGCGAGTCAGTGCTGTATACCGATGTATACATCGGTACATACCGATGTATACATCGGTATACAGCAGCCCCCGCATCCCAGTAATGCAGGGCCCCCCCAGCGTCTCTCCGGTCACCTGTAAAGGAAACTATACTTATCACAGTGCTCTGTCCGCGCCCGCTCGCAGCTGCCGACCGCGATCCTCCATCTTGCGTCTTCTTTCTTCCTGTTTCCTGTGCTCGTTGCGGGCAATGACGTCATTCCCTGCGACGAGCACAGGAAACAGGAAGAAAGAAGACGCAAGATGGAGGATCGCGGTCGGCAGCTGCGAGCGGGCGCGGACAGCGGGCGCGACAGAGCACTGTGATAAGTATAGTTTCCTTTACAGGTGACCGGAGAGACGCTGGGGGGGGCCCTGCATTACTGGGGCTGCCTGTATACTACCGCTGGGGCTGCTATATACCTCTGGGCCCTGTATACTACCACTGGGGCTGTATATACTACCACTGGGGCTGTATAAACCACTAGGGCTGTATATACTACCACTGGGGCTGTATATACTACCACTGGGGCTGTATAAACCACTAGGGCTGTATATACTGCTGGGCCTGTATACTACCACTGGGGCTGTATATACTACCACTGGGGCTGTATATACTACCACTGGGGCTGTATATACTACCACTGGGGCTGTATATACCTCTGGGGCCCTGTATACTACCACTGGGGCTGTATATACTACCACTAGGGCTGTATACTACCACTGGGGCTGTATATACTACCACTGGGGCTGTATATACTACCACTGGGGCTGTATATACTACCACTGGGGCTGTATAAACCACTAGGGCTGTATAAACCACTAGGGCTGTATAAACCACTAGGGCTGTATAAACCACTAGGGCTGTATAAACCACTAGGGCTGTATAAACCACTAGGGCTGTATAAACCACTAGGGCTGTATAAACCACTAGGGCTGTATATACTGCTGGGGCCCTGTATACTACCACTGGGGCTGTATATACTACCACTGGGGCTGTATATACTACCACTGGGGCTGTATAAACCACTAGGGCTGTATATACTACCACTGGGGCTGTATATACTACCACTGGGGCTGTATAAACCACTAGGGCTGTATATACTGCTGGGGCCCTGTATACTACCACTGGGGCTGTATATACTACCACTGGGGCTGTATATACTACCACTGGGGCTGTATATACTACCACTGGGGCTGTATATACTACCACTGGGGCTGTATATACTCTGGGGCCTGTATACTACCACTGGGGCTGTATATACTACCACTGGGGCTGTATATACTACTAGGGCTGTATACTACCACTGGGGCTGTATATACTACCACTGGGGCTGTATATACTACCACTGGGGCTGTATATACTACCACTAGGGCTGTATAAACCACTAGGGCTGTATAAACCACTAGGGCTGTATAAACCACTAGGGCTGTATAAACCACTAGGGCTGTATAAACCACTAGGGCTGTATAAACCACTGGGCTGTATAAACCACTAGGGCTGTATAAACCACTAGGGCTGTATAAACCACTAGGGCTGTATATACTGCTGGGGCCTGTATACTACCACTGGGGCTGTATATACTACCACTGGGGCTGTATATACTACCACTGGGGCTGTATATACTACCACTGGGGCTGTATAAACCACTAGGGCTGTATATACTGCTGGGGGCTGTATATACTGCTGGGGCCCTGTATACTACCACTGGGGCTGTATATACTACCACTGGGGCTGTATATACTACCACTGGGGCTGTATATACTACCACTGGGGCTGTATATACTACCACTGGGGCTGTATATACTACCACTGGGGCTGTATATACTACCACTGGGGCTGTATATACTACCACTGGGGCTGTATATACTACCACTGGGGCTGTATATACTACCACTGGGGCTGTATATACTACCACTGGGGCTGTATATACTACCACTGGGGCTGTATATACTACCACTGGGGCTGTATATACTACCACTGGGGCTGTATATACTACCACTGGGGCTGTATATACTACCACTGGGGCTGTATATACTACCACTGGGGCTGTATATACCTCTGGGGCCCTGTATACTACCACTGGGGCTGTATATACTACCACTGGGGCTGTATAAACCACTAGGGCTGTATATACTGCTGGGGCCCTGTATACTACCACTGGGGCTGTATATATTATCACTGGGGCTGTATATACTACCACTGGGGCTGTATATACCTCTGGGGCTGTATATACTACCACTGGGGCTGTATATACTACTAGGGCTGTATATACTGCTGGGGCCCTGTATACTACCACTGGGGCTGTATATACTACCACTGGGGCTGTATATACTACCACTGGGGCTGTATATACTACCACTGGGGCTGTATATACTACCACTGGGGCTGTATATACTACCACTGGGGCTGTATATACTACCACTGGGGCTGTATATACCTCTGGGGCCCTGTATACTACCACTGGGGCTGTATATACTACTAGGGCTGTATATACTGCTGGGGCTCTGTATACTACCACTGGGGCTGTATATACTACCACTGGGGCTGTATATACTACTAGGGCTGTATATACTGCTGGGGCCCTGTATACTACCACTGGGGCTGTATATACTACCACTGGGGCTGTATATACCACTGGGGCCCTGTATACTACCACTGGGGCTGTATATACTACTAGGGCTGCGTCTATACTACCACTGGGGCTGTATATACCACTGGGGCTGTATATACTACTGGGGCTGCGTGTATACTACCACTGGGGCTGCTGTATCTACCTCTGGGACTGGTGTATACCACACTGCTGGGGGCTGTATACTTGTGCTAGGGTCCACCCTCGGCTTATACACGAGTCAATAGATTTTCCCAGGTTTTGGGGGCAAAAGTAGGGGGGTCGGCTTATACACGGGTCGGCTTATACACGAGTATATACGGTATGTGTGTGTGTAGGTCCGGGATTGGCATCTACACCGTCGCAACTACAGCCACAAAATTTTGCACAGTCACACGTCTGGATCTCGAGAGCATCATAGGCTATGCTGTGAGGTGAAATTTTAACCCCGCGCGTTCCAATTCACCAAACAATTTTGTCCCTATCTACATAATGGAGAGAAAGTGAGAGTTGACAGTTGTGAATGAGAGGGGCTTTATGACAGTGCCAAAGACTAACAGCATATAGTCACTAATGTGGGGCCCCGACATGGAATATTCACCACGCACGGGGACATGTATACACGCCACATGCACACAAAGAGTAACAGCTACATTGGATACTCATCACGCACCCGAACACAAACACACACACCACAAAGAGACACACACAACACAGAGACACACACCACACAGACAACACCCCCCCACAGGGACACACACACATACACACCCTATAGGGACACATGCACTCACCCCACAGGGACACACACACCACACAGACAGATACAAATCGCCTCATACGTCTGGTATCTTTAATTTCCAAAAATAAACATCTGATTAAAAACAGCCAATGTGCAGCACATGTGCCATATAGGGAATTAAGGCAGATGTCAGTCACATGAGCTGTCTATTATGTGTATGTGTGAGGTAACATATACTGCCCTGCCGGGGGAGGGTTTACTGTTGGATGGAGATTTATCAGGCTGCCTATAGCAACCAATCACAGCTCAGCTTCTATTTTCCTACATGTCATTAATATGACATATTCAAATTCTATTTTGTTATAGCTAACATCAGTTATTTATTAACCCCCCGGGTGAAGCCAGGTAGTACAGCTAATAATAATAATAATAATAATAATAATAATAATGCTTGTGAAGTGTCCCACTAGTGATTTAACCCCTTCCCAACATAGGACGTTGTACAACGTCCTGTGTTTCTGCCCGTTCCCGACACAGGACGCTGTACAACGTCCTGGCAGATTTGAGCTGCTGCAGCTCCTGTGAGTGGGGTCACTCAGGTGTCACAGATGCTGCTGCCCTGTGACAACCTGTAGATGTATTTCCCAGAATACCCCTTTAATGTAGAGTTAGGTCATTTTGCGGGAAGGAAATAATACATGAACTTTAAGGGCCTGAATGCAACATCAATGGTAAAATTGGTAAGGCTGGTGTTATATGCACCATTTTCTATAAAAATCCATTGGCCTGTACTTCTCACTCTGTCTTAATCACCTATAGCAACTAATCAGAGGTTGATACCAAAGCTGTGATTGGTTATTATGGGCAAATCAAACATTTTTTGTTCTCAAACAGATCATTAAATGTTTATACCTGTTTTTTTTCGCAGAAAAATGCTGCTGACAGATTGGCTAGAACTGAACAGGGAAAGTATAATAACCACAAAATGAAAAGTATTGTAGATGGAGCATTTTCTCACTTTGTATTTCTTGGGTAATTGGCAGTTTGTTTAAAAAAAACAGCATGGTCTTGGTGTGGTGATTTTATTTTTCAACAAGTTAGGACTCTCCCATACGAATGTATTTGCCCGTCTGTGCAGTGTCTGCAATTAGAGACCAAAGCTTTGGTCCCTATTTGCGGACACTGCACAGACGGGCAAATACGCTTGTGTGGGCGAGCCTTAAATGTAATTTCTCCTATAGACCTCCATTGTTAGTGACCTAACAGCAGAAAAATATCTTAGTCCTCAGGTGGTTAAAACCCTGAGATGTGTGTATTTACAGATGTCCTCAGATGGTCATTGTTCATGAAACGGTCCTCACAAGGATAGTAAAAATCAGGTTCCTTATTTTAAGCAATATTGATTAGCTCAAGTGATAACTGTGGTTACACCACATTGCACTTATATATTCCTATGTGATTGCCTTGTTAATATCACTGCAGGGAATGGTAGTCCCCACAATACATGTTCCAGTCAGGTGTCCCCCTAAAGCACTTAAACGAGTATATGTGTGTGTGTATGTATGTATATATGTGTGTGAGTGTGGTGTGTGTGTGTGACATGATGATGATGGCTGTGTATGACTGATGAACATGGCTGTGTATGTGTGTGTGTGACATGATGATATGATGGCTTGTGTGTATGACTGATGAACATGGCTGTGTATGTGTGTGTGTATGTGTGTGGTGACATGATGATCATGGCTGTGTTTGGTGTGTGTGTGTGTAGAACATGGCTGTGTATGTGGTGTGTGACTGATGTATGTGTTGTGTGTGTGACTGACGATGATCATGGTTGTGTATGTGTGTGTTGGGCTGACGATGATCATGGCTGTGTATGTGTGTGTGTGTGTGTGACTGACAATGATCATGGCTGTGTATGTGTGTGTGTGACTGACAATGATCATGGCTGTGTATGTGTGTGTGTGACTGACAATGATCATGGCTGTGTATGTGTGTGCGTGACCAATGATGATCATGGCTGTGTGTGTGTGTGACTGATGATGATCATGGCTGTGTATGTGTGTGTGACTGATGATGATCATGGCTGTATATGTATGTGTGTGTGACTGATGATGATCATGGCTGTATATGTATGTGTGTGTGACTGACAATGATCATGGCTGTGTATGTGTGTGTGTTACTGATGATGATCATGGCTGTGTATGTGTGTGTGTGACTGATGATGATCATGGCGGTGTATGTGTGTGTGTTACTGACGATGATCATGGCTGTGTGTGTATGTGTGTGTGTTACCGACGATCATGGCTGTGTGTGTGTGACTGATGATGATCATGGCTGTGTATGTGTGTGTGACTGATGATGATCATGGCTGTATATGTATGTGTGTGTGACTGATGATGATCATGGCTGTGTATGTATGTGTGTGTGACTGATGATGATCATGGCTGTGTATGTATGTGTGTGTGACTGATGATGATCATGGCTGTGTATGTGTGTGTGACTGAGGATGATCATGGCTGTGTATGTGTGTGTGTGGACTGACGATGATCATGGCTGTGTATGTGTGTGTGACTGACAATGATCATGGCTGTGTATGTGTGTGTGTTACTGATGATGATCATGGCTGTGTATGTGTGTGTGTGTGACCGATGATGATCATGTCTGTGTATGTTGTGTGTGTGACCGATGATGATCAAGGCTGTGTATGTGTGTGTGTGACTGATGATGATCATGGCTGTGTATGTGTGTGTGTGACTGATGATGATCATGGCTGTGTATGTGTGTGTGTGACTGATGATGATCATGGCTGTGTATGTGTGTGTGTGACTGATGATGATGCCTGTGTGTGTGACTGATTATCATGGCTGTGTATGTATGTGTGTGACATGATGATGATGATGGCTGTGTGTATATGACTGATGATCATGGCTGTGTATGTGTGTGTGTTTATGTGTATGATGATGATGATGGCTGTGCGTGTCTGTGACTGGTGATTGTGATGCCAGTGGTGGCTGTGTGTGAGTGATGATGATGATGGCAGCGGTGATGGCTGTGTGTGACTGATGATGATGATGGCAGTGGCAGCAGTGGTGGTTGTGTGTGACTGATGATGATGATGGCAGCAGTGGTGGCTGTGTGTGACTGATGATGATGATGGTGGTGGTAGTGGTTGTGTGTGACTGATGCTGATGATGGCGGCCGTGGTGGCTGTGATGATGATAGCGGCGGTGGTTGTGTGTGACTGATGATGATGATTGTGGCTGTGGTCGCTGTGTGTTACTGATGATGATCGTGGTGGTGTCTGTGTGTGATTGATGATAACGGCGGTGGTGACTGTGTGTGACTGATTATGATGATGGCGGTGGTGACTGTGTGTGTATGTTGATGGTGGTGGCTGTGTGAGTGTGTGTATATGATGATGATGGTGGCTGTATGTTTGTATGATGATGTTGGTGGCTGTGTGTGTTTGTATGATGATGATGGTGGCTGTGTGTGTATGATGATGATGAAAATGATGATGATGGTGACTGGAAGACTGTTGGTCTCAGCCTTCTTGTCGGTCTGGACAGACGCTTGTCTGTTCAGAGCGATGACGCTGAGATGAAATTGGACTGCGTCGCAGAGCTGACATTGATGTTCGACTACGTCGGAGAGAAGCTTTTTTTTCTAATAAAGATGGAGTCCCTAAATGTGTTTTTTGTTTAATTTCTAATAAAAAAATTTTTTTCTCTGTGTTGCTTTTTTTTTACTGTTTACTAGAAGTTCATGATGGCCATGTCTAATTTGGCGTGACACCATGAATTTCGGGCTTACTACCAGCTGAAAATACAAAGCTGGTATTAACCCCATTATTACCCAGCGTGCCACCGCCACCAGGGCCGCTGAAAGAGCCGGGTAAAGCACCTGGAAGTAGCGCTGTGATGAATGCGCCATTTCCAGGGTCAGTTGCGGGCTGCGGTTTTCAGCGTGGGGGGCCCAAAACGCTTGGGCCTTACCACGCTGTGAATCCCAGCCCTCAGCTGTGTGGTTTTACCTGGCTGGCGATCAAAATATGGCGGGAGCCCACGCATTTTTTTTTTTTAAAATTATTTAATTTTAAAAAATTTGGCTTCCCTGTATTTTAATTGCCAGCTAAGGTAATGCCAGGCAGCTGGGGGTGGCAGCCTGTGGCTGTCCACTTTATCTGCGCTGAGAATCAAAAATACTGCGGAGCGCTATGTCATTTTTTTTTATGTATTTAATTTTACACTGTGGGATGAACTCAACAGCCAATCTCAGACGCTGTGACAGAGAATGAGTGTCTGTGATTGGCTGTTGGAATAACCTGGAATCTGTTTATACTACTTGATGCTAGTATGTATGAGTTGGTTTCAGGTTACTCCAGCAGCCAATCACAGATGCCCACTCTATAACAAATAAATTTTAAAAAATGACGTTTCGCTTCACGGTATTTTTGATTCTCAGCACAGATAAAGCGTACAGCTACGAGCTGCCACCCCCAGCTGGCTGGCTTTACCTTGGCTGGCAATCAAAATACATCAAGCTTATCAGTGTTGTTATACTAAAGTAGCATTGTTATAATAGTTGAAATAATTGAATAACAATTATATTGTATAGTATTAAATTAAAAAGGAATGCGGCCCTCTGCCTTAAATTTTCTTTTATGTGCGGCCCACTTACTCTGGCGAGTTTGAGACCCCTGGTTTAGGGTCATAAAAGCTGTGACATCACTACGCCTGGATCCTTTCCAGGCTTTGCTTTGTTTTAGTTAAATGTCCGTTCATTATATCTTGCGTCTGCTCTAGTTGTTTGTGTATATAGTCGAGTTTCTTTCAATATTTTGTCATAAAATGCCGGATGAAGAGACCCGAGACGTCTCGAAAGCTTGCCTTGTAACAAAACATATTTTACTTTTGTTAGCCATTATAAGGTATCACAACTACAAGATTATTACCGTATATACTCGTGTATAAGCCGACTTTTTGAGCCCAAAAATTGGGCTGAAAAGTCCCCCCCTCGGCTTATACACGAGTCATATACTTGTGTGAAGTGGGGGCTGTTGTCCGGGAGCAGGAGGAGGCAGGAGGAGGTGGGGGAAGGCTGTAATATGAGCGGCTCGTGACGTGGAGCCGCTCATAACTTATTCATGATATGCACTGCATCCCCCGCCCATCCGCGGGGGAAGCAGTGCATATCGCAATACAGGCTCCCCATCACATTATGGCGCCCCCCGCCACAGTAAGGCCTCCCCCCCATGCTGCCGCTGCTCACTGTACAATAAATACAGTCTTATTAGCTCTAACCCGGCCGGCAGATCGCTCCTGGCTGTGCATCCTCCCTGCGTGTCATGTGACCGGCCGGTGACGTCATCGAGGTGAGCCCCGGTCACATGACAAGAAGCAGGAAAAAGGGAAGATGCACAGCCAGAAGCGATCTGCCGGCCGGGTGAGAGCTAATAACACTGTATTTATTGTACAGTGAGCAGCGGCAGCATGGGGGGGGGAGCCTGTATACCTGTATACATTGTGCTGGGGAGCCCGTATACACTGTGCTGGGGAGCCTGTATACCTGTATACACTGTACTGGGGAGCCTGTATACACTGTGCTGGGGAGCCTGTATACCTGTATACACTGTGCTGGGGAGCCTGTATACACTGTGCTGGGGAGCCTGTATACACTGTGCTGGGGAGGCACTGTACTAACCTGTATACACTGTGCTGGGGAGCCTGTATACCTGTATACACTGTGCTGGGGAGCCTGTATACCTGTATACACTGTGCTGGGGAGCCTGTATACACTGTGCTGGGGAGCCTGTATACCTGTATACACTGTGCTGGGGAGCTTGTATACACTGTGCTGGGGAGCCTGTATACCTGTATACACTGTGCTGGGGAGCCTGTATACACTGTGCTTGGGAGCCTGTATACATTGTGTTTGTGCTGGGAGCTGTATACCACACTGCTGAGGACTGTATACTTGTGCTGGAGTCCACCCTCGGCTTATACGCGAGTCAATAAGTTTTCCCAGTTTTTGGGGGCAAAAGTAGGGGGGTCGGCTTATACACGGGTCGGCTTATACACAAGTATATACGGTATCTTGTTTCTCCCACTGAGATCAATCAACATAGGTAAACTCTAATACACCAAATGTATCCCTAGAATTATCTGAAACAAACCTACTTTGATATTGTAAAAAATACTCTGAGAATCTATTGTTTGGCTTCGCTTGTATACAGGGCTGTGGAGTCGGAGTCAGAGTCAGAGTCGGTGATTTGGCTTGCACAATCCACAGCCCTGATTTTATACACTCTTTCAGTTTTTTGTTTTTATTGTTTGCACAAACTGTCACCGATTTCCTTTAGGCGTTTTTATCTTGTTACAACTAGATCATTATTTTTTGTCATTTTTAATTCGGATAGTGAAACTTCTGGAAAAACCAATACAGCAAAATCATGTTGCGCTTTGAAAAATAAAAAATGCCAGTGACCCCACAAAATGCTACAGTCTAAAATGCTTTTAGACTGTAGAGCTTGCTTCTTGGAAAAAACTGTATTTAAAGGGATCCTGTCACCCCCAAAACGCCTCACAAGCTATTAAAACATGTCCCTGCAGCCTCCCATCAGTAATCCCACACTCCTTTTTGCTAATAAATGCATCCAGTGAAAGTGGGAAAATGAAGAAAAACGTTATAGCACTTACTCATTAGTGATGATAATGAGTATAGTGGCTATTCTTTAGTCACCCAGGCGGGTCCATGTCGTCAAGATAGCACGCGTTAATAGGCATGATCTGCAAGCCATAATGTTATCAGCGCCTCCCAGCGCTCCTCAGCGCTGGCGAGGCTGTAATGGGGCTGTAATGACGCGAATCGCGTCATTTCCGGTATCGGGTGACGTCAGTACACCCATGCCGCATATGCAGTGTGAGACTTGAACCCGGTCTAGCTATTCTGTCTCCCTCTTATTAATGCAAGCCCTCAGCTGCCTAGTTTTACCTTGGCTGGCATTGAAAAATAGGGCGAAGCCCACACATTTTTTTTGCCAGCCAAGGGGAAATTAGACTGCTGAGGGTGGCAGATCGCAGCTGTCTGCTTTCATTGGGCTAGAAATTTAATATTTATTAATTTCACACCCTATAACACCAGGTTGGTTGCCCTACACTAAGGTGTAAGGCAACCATGCAGAATCACTGTCCAGATTGAGAAAAAGCACTCTGACTACAACAGCCAATCACAGAGGCTCTCAAACAGTGTGAGCTTCTCTGATAGGCTAATTACATATTCACTGCACTGTCAAACAGCCTAACAGTAGCAGCGGGAGACAGGTGAACCCAATCTAGCTATTATAGCATCTGTCTATTGTATTCAATCACTATTCTGTCAACTCTATTCTCACTTTATAGAGCATGAGACATGCCATGTTAAAAAAAAAAAAATCACATTACACACGGACAACACATGGACAGCACTCGGATGTGATCCAAGAAAATGTCGCACACTCGCATAGCAGTTGGATGCAAAACGGAGCAAAATTCGGAGTCAGACTCTCGGATACGTCAATCAGACCGTTTTTTCCACTCGCCAGTGTGTTTCAAGCCTAAAGGTTGAACTCTATAGACTTAAAGTCTACCTTCAACCTTAAAGTGAACCTATCACCAGATTTTTGGCTTTTAAACTAAAAGCACCACATTCACCAGCACCTATGCTGCATTCTATGAAGGTGTCCATTTTGCCCCGAATCCCCCTGTACACCAAATAAATACTTTATAAAAATCTCTCACACTGTAGTATCATTACCTGGTGCAATTTAAATCACTTGACACAGATAAAAGAAAGCCTGAGGAATTACGGCAAAGACTATCATTACTGAGGAAGCCAGAGAGACAATAAACAAGAGGCAGAAGAGGCCCCTGTAGCCATGGTTAACAGAAGGGCCCCTAATGATCATGGAAGAAAGAAGAACGGAAAAGCAAAAGGTAACATGCAGGATGCAGACAACATCAGTAAACGACTAAAGAGAGTCATTTGAGCAGATAAAGAACTTTATTACCAGAAGATATGTACAGAGATAGTAAACGAACATCTGAAGGGCAAGACAAAGAAGGCATACCAAAAGATCAAAGAGATATGACAAATGTTTCAACCAAGTGTAGGAGTGCTGAAAGACACCAATGTGAATGAACTAACTGAGCCAGAAGCGATAAAGGAAAGAGATAGAAAGAATACATAAGGAACAGACTGGACATGATAGCAAACCAAACATCTTGAAAGAAAAAGCACTTCGATGTGACAATTTTCCAATAGAGTTAATAAAGCCTTCTAAAGCAGCACAAGTCATCACATGCCTGTGTCAACAGATATGGACTACTGATTAATGGCCAAAGAACTGGATAAGGTCAGTGATTATTTTGATTCTGAAGAAAGGAGGTGCTACCAGGGCTGTGGAGTCGGTGTCCATTTTGGGTGGAGTTGGAGTCAGATTCAGGGAAATTGAGGAGTCGGAGTTTGACGTTAGGCTCACTGACTTTGCAGCTATGGTTGTGGAGTTAGAATCGTAGAGTCGGTGTTCATTTTGGTGGGGTTGGAGTTGCTTGCATTCAAGGAATTTGAAGAATCGGATGTTTGGTTTACTGACTCCACAGTCCTGGATGCTACGTTCATACCTCATGCAAGCAAAATACTGCTGAAGATCCAACAAAGACGGCTACAGCCTTACTTTGACAAAAAGTTACCAAAAAGCAGGAATCAGAAAAGGCAGAGAACAAGATGTGTACCGTATTTTTCGCTTTATAAGATGCAAGAAAAAAAAAAAATCATTTTTAATGTTAAATGGGGTCCACTTTATAATGCCTGTGTCAGTCGTACAATTAGCATACATGTCCTCCATCCTGGTATATATGTCCCCCATCCTAATATATATTATTTATTATATATATATATATATATATATATATATATATATATATATATATATATATATATATATATATATATATATATATATATATATATATATATATATATATACATACATATATATATATATTATATATATCCCTCATCTTGGTATATATGGTCCCCCATCCTGGTGTATATACAGTCATATGAAAAAAAGTTTGGGCACCCCTCTTAATCTTACTCTTTTTTTTTTGTTTAAAATAGTTTTTATGCAACAGCTATTTCAGTGTGATATATGTAATAACTGATGGACACAGTAATATTTCAGGTTTGAAATGAGGTTTATTGTACTAACCAAAAATGTGAAATATGCATTATTTCAAAATTTGACAGGTGCCAAAGTATGGGCATCCGTCTGATTTTCATGAGTTGAATACTCCTAACTACTTTTTACTGAAGCACTAAATTGGTTTGGTAACCTCATTGAACTTTGTGCTTCATAGCCCGGTGTATCCAATCATGAGAAAAGCTATTTCAGGTGTCCACTTGCAAGTTGTTCTCCTAGTAAGTTGCATCTTCTCTGAGGAGTGGCATCATGGACTCCTCAAAACAGCTCTCAAATGATCTGAAAAAAAAGATTGTTCAACATAGTTGTTCAGTAGAAGGATACAAAAAGTTGTCTGAGACCTGTCAGTTTCCACTGTGAGGAACATAGTAAGGAAATGGAAGACCACAGGGACACTTCTTGTAAAGGCCAGAAGTGGCAGGCCAACAAAAATATCAGAAAGGCAGATAAGAAGAATGCTGAGAACAGTCAAGAACAATCCACAGACCATCTCCAAAGACCTGCAGCATCATCTTGCTGCAGATGGTGTCACTGTGCATCGGTCAACAATACAGCGCACACTGCACAAGGAGAAGCTGTAGGGGGAGAGTGATGCGAAAGAAGCCGTTTCTGCATGCACGCCACAAACAGAGGCGCCTGAGGTATGCAAAAGCACATTTGGACAAGCCAGTTTCATTTTGGAAGAAGGTCCTGTGGACTGATGAAACAAACATTGAGTTGTTTGGTCATACAACAAGGCGTTATGCATGGCGCCACAAAAACAGAGCATTCCAAGAAAAACACTTGCTACCCACTGTCAAATTTGGGGGAGGGTCCATCATGCTTTGGGGCTGTGTGGCCAATGACGGCACCGGGAATCTTGTTAAAGTTAAGGGTCGCATGGATTCCACTCAGTATCAGCAGACTCTTGAGAATAATGTTCAAGAATCAGTGTCAAAGTTGAAGTTACACCGGGGATGGATCTTTCAGCAAGACAATGATCCAAAACACCGCTCCAAACCTACTCAGGCATTCATGCAGAGGAACAATTACAATGTTCTGGAATGGCCATTCCAGTCCCCAGACCTGAATATCATTGAACATCTGTGGGATGTTTTGAAGCGGGCTGTCCATGCTCGGCGACCATCAAACGTAACTGAACTGGAATTGTTTTGTAAAGAGGAATGGGCAAAAATACCTTCATCCAGGATCTAGGAACTCATTAACAGCTACAGGAAGCGACTAGAGGCTGGTATTTTGCAAAAGATGGATCAACAAAATATTAATGTCACTTTTCTGTTGAGGTGCCCATACTTTTGCACCTGTCAATTTTTGAAATAATGCAGATTTCACATTTTCGGTTAGTACAATAAACCTTATTTCAATCCTGAAATATTACTGTGTCCATCAGTTATTACATATATCACACTGAAATAGCTGTTGCAAAAAAACTTTTTACAAAAAAAAAAAAAAAAAAAAAAAAAAAAAAGAGTAAGATTAAGAGGTGCCAAAATTTTCATATGACATATATATATATATATATCCTCCCCTTCCCCCCGGGCCCACCATGGCTTACAGTGGGGGGGACGCAGCGGCCGTGGAGCGAGGGGTGCTGCAGACAGGTTTCGGAGGGGTGGGGGCACAGCTGCAGGCCCAGAGCTACAGGGGAAGGGGGGGGGGATGGGGTTGCGGTGGTGCTGTACGGTAGGTGCCGCCATGTTCTATGTGCCTGGCTGCATTCATTAACAGGGTGCAGCTGGTTGCTAGAGGTTGAGACTACTAGAAAATGTCCGCGGATGGAGATCCACAGGATCTCGAGACCAAGGGTGGGGCACAGCTGCGGGACAGGAGCTGCAGGCTTGCATTCATTAACAAGGTGAAGCTGATTGTAAGAGGTTGAGACTACTAGAAAATGGCCACAGATGGAGATCTTTGGCCATTTTCTAGACATCATAACCTGTAGCAACCAGCTGCACCTTGTTGTTAATGAATGCAGCCGACAGCTTCAAAGAATACAAGGAGCTCTATTTTTGCTTCATCAACAACAGCAGAGCCTTTGACTGTATTATTGACCAGAAACTTTGGAATACCATGGAAGATATGGGTGTGCCAAACCATCAGCCTCATTAGAAACGTTTACATTGATAAAGAAGCAACAGTCCTAACGGAATACGGTGACACAGCATGGTTGAAAATAGAGTGAGGCGTTAGACAAGGCAGCATCCTGTCACCATTTCTCTTTAATTTACATGCAGAAGCCATTTTCAGGAAACCTGGACTGGCTGAAAAAGAAGGAATCAAAATTGGTGGAAGAATAATCAACAATCTAAGGCTGCCTTCAGACTTGCAGATGCATCTGCAGCGTTTTGCAGATGCATCTGCAAGCATCTGCATGCAGACCGCGGCCCCTATGTTTATAATGGAGCGCACGGCGGTCTGCAGATGCTTGCAGATCGCCGTGCGCTCTCATTGCCCGCCATTAGTGATCTGTGCGCAGGCGGATGCCTGCGTACAGATCACACACTCTCGCCCGCACCAGAGACGCGACATGCTGCGTCCCGGGTGCGGACGCGGGACACCGGAAGGAGCAGATATGGTCCGCATCCGCACCCGAACGCAGCAAACGCTGCCAAACGCAGGCACTATGCGTTCCTATGTTAAACATAGGACCGCAGTGCGCATGCGTTTGAATGCGTATGGGAACGCAGCATAAGCTGCGTTCACATACGCAAATGTGAAGGCAGCCTAAGATACACAGATGATACAACACTGCTAGCAGCAAGCATAGATGAAATGATGGAAGGCTCAAACATGGGACTGCTACTCAACATAAAGAAGACAAAGATACTGACTACTGCCAGGTACGACAAGGACATATTTAAGATTGACAGCGATGAACTAGAAGTTGTAAAAGACTTCAACCTACTCGGATCAATGATCACTCAAGATGCAGCGACGACATCAGAAGTCAATAGGAGAAAAGCTATGGGCAAATCAACAATGAAGTCACAGGACAAGGTCTTCAAATCAATGAAAATTTCACTGGCATCGAAGACACGGCTTGTACATAGTCTGGTCTTTTCTGTAGTAACATGAAAGTGAAACATGGACGATAAAGAAACAAGACAGAAGAAGAAGAAGCAACTCCTTTGAAACGTGGTGCTGGAGAAGGAGGTCATCAATACCATGGATGGCAAGAAGGACAAACAAACAAATCATATCAAATATGTCTCTTTTTTTTTTTTTTTACCAAATCATTTTTAGTATTTTTTGAACAGAATAAATTGACAAACATTTGAAATTATAACAAGGTGACAAGCAGTGAAGTCAAGCAGTATTACATACCACATTCAATGCCGCCTAGCAGTTGACACTGAGGGCACATGAGGGAGAAGAGTAGGTAGGAATTAAATTGGGAAGGGAGTAAGGTAGAGGGAGGGGGGGGGGGGAGGGAGTGGGGGAAAACCTGAGAGGAGGGGAGAGAAAAAAGGGGGGGGGGGGGGGACCAAAGGAACAATTGCAGCATAAACAATAATCAAACTTTTAGGGAATACAGCATTCCACTATTTTCACAAATTGAAACTTTAGTGCCAGGGCCCCAAACAGTAAGAGCCAACAATGATAACAATGACCACCCAAACTTCGTAAGGATTAACACTTCAAGTTACGCAATAGGGGAAGGGGGAAGATACCCTTTCGAAGGGACCCAAACCCTGGTGGGGACGTGCGTTGGCCCGGATCGTGCCTGTCTGAAGGCCCACGACCCTCCGGTTTGGAAGCTCAGGAATAGACGCCTGCACCGCACTCGGAGCCTGTCCTCCATTTTGGACTGGATTCCCTCCCGGACCGGTTATTGGTACGGTCCGGCACTGGGTTTGCTCAAGCCAGGGATCCCCCTTCTGTCTGGGTTGCCTTCCTCTCTTTTCTCTCCATATAAGCTCCTCCCACCGGGCCGGTTACCCTGGTATCGGGTTTAGCCAATTGATCCCATAGCGCTAAGTGTATGAAAGCGGGGATGAGGGCCTCAGATTATCATTACCATCCTCTGGTGACTGGGATACCACACATGCTAATCAGGGTGTAGTATCCCTTTAGTGGCCCACTGACCAGTGGAGCGCCACGGGGACCAGTGCTTCTGCATCGGAAGACAGCGACGTCATAATGTAAGTGAGCCCAGTGGCACTGGGCATGGAGGTTGCCTCTCCCCCTTCCGTGCTCTCTCCTTTGACCTGTCTCACCCACTTAGCGCTCTCCCCTCTGTATGCTGTCTTCTCCCCTCATGTGCTCTCTCCTTTGAGCAGTTTTCCCCTGCGTGCTCTCTCCCCAGCATGCGGTCTCTCTCCCCCCTGTGCCCTCTTTGAGCTGTCTCCCCCTTGTATGTGCTCTCTCAACCCTGTACACTCGCCCCTCACTCTGTGTGCTCTCTTCCCCACCCTGTGCTTTATTTCCCCCCCTTTCCTCTCCCTCCAGTGATGTCCAAAGATGACAACACCATAAGGTTCACCAGGTTATGCCGCCTCCATCTTTATATACCCAAGTGTCCAAAGATGGCGGCTGCCTGAGCAAGTGCGCATGCGTGCTGGGTATACCCATGCGCACTTACTCAGGTGATGATGTGTCAGCGGCAGCTACGGTACTGGGTGGCGGCAGTTGTGGCTCCGCTTCCGGTACTGCACAATGCGCCAGTACAGACAGTGAGTGCCATATTTGCACACCCATCACTCTCTGCTCCCCCCTGTGCACTCTCTCTGCCCCCTTCCCCATGTGTAATACCTCTGCCATCTTTGGACACCAGACTAATGTGCCTGTGTGCGTCGGCCATAGTTAGTCATTCGGTGGTGATGTCACGCAGTGGGAGTGACGGTGAGTACTAGAAATCAGTTTCTGGTACAAACCACTTGGTTAGCTGCCGGTAGCGCGTGATACGGGGGACATCAAGACAGAAGTGGATGACAGACGGGACTTCATAATTATGCAAGTAGATAAGCCACAAGGGTTAACTACTGCCAATAAGCGAGATTGGCAGCCACATGTGGTACTTATCATTGCTGATCGCTGATACCAGTAATATAGCATTTGGCCACTAAGGACACTGATTGGCTGCAGTCGTGATGTGCAGATATAGTACATCATTACCAGCAGCACTGCAGCCCATGGGTTGTATCTGATATCGCAGCTCATCTACAGTTAATGTTTTTGCAAGTAAGCAGCCATGTATTTTTGTAATATTCTGCAACCCCTTTTAGAGGAGAAGTCAGTAACCCTGGAAAACATGACTCCAGATTATACATAGGCTGTTAGGTTGGAGCATATCACTATTTCCATTCTGACTGATTAGTTCTAGTGGAAATGTTATTCTCCATGCCAGCCTGGAATTTTACAGAAGTTAACGGCAGCATCAATGTAGCTGGTCTGACCTCGATCACACAAGGATCTGTCCTCAGGCAAAAACAGATTCGGCACACCCTGCATCTAATGACATTATGTTATTGCTAACATTAGGGCCACAAGAGAAGGTCAGCCGCGCTCTTCTAGAAACTATACAAGATCCCTGCACTGACCAATAAACAGGATAATCCTGCACTATTCTGGCCGGTCCTTTACAATAGTGTCCAACTCCAGTCCTCAGGAGTCACAAACAGGGCAGGTGTTCAGGATTTCCTTAGCATTACACAGGTGATAATATAATCATTCCACAGGTGATTCCATCACCTGTGCAATGCTAAGGAAATCCTGAAAACCTGCACTGTTTGTAACTCCTCAGGACTGGAGTTGGGGGACACTGCTTACAGGATCAGCACATGCAGATACATGTAATGAATCTGCTCCATCGAGAGGGCAACATATCTGATGTAAAACTGACATCTACAATTCATGATATAGTCCTGGATCGGGGAGCAGCACAGAGGACAGACACGTCTCACACAACTGATCAAATTAGAACAAAATTTAAAAAAAATGTGGTTTCATTTAAATTACATGGACTGTCACTAGGTTTTTGCCACCCATCTGACAGCAGCATGATATAGCGGCGGATACCCTGATTCCAGCAATGTATCACTTATGGCCACTTTACACGCGGCAACAGGAAGATAGAAACCGGCAGGTGTCGGAGACAATTGTACCTTTTACCTTCAAAACACCTTGAAGCGGCTGTGTGTAATTCAGGTATCTGCAAGGTGTTTTGAAGGTAAAAGGTACAATTGTCTCCGACACCTGCCAGTTTCTATCTTCCTGTTGCCGCGTGTAAAGTGGCCATTAGGCAATGTTCACACGTTTTGTTCTTACAACTTTTTTCATAAGTTTTATTCAAGTTAAAAGTTGCTTTTTACAGAACCAGCAAAAGCTGTGAGATGTCAGAAATCCAATGTACACGCACTTGCTTTATTTTTGCTAACTGAAATGGAAAAAAAGTATGCATTTTTGAAAAGAAGCAGTGTTAATTTTTCATTTTTCCCATCATTGAAAGCAACGTGTGAACACACCCCAAGGCTGTGTGCCGACGCTGCCTTATAGGTGCAGAAAGGTGCATTTTTGTAACATTTTTCTGTCTAGAATTTCAGGCTGCTAAGATAAAAAGAGAGATGCAAAAAAATGCTGCTAAAATTGACATGATGCTTCTTTTTTTTCTGTACCCAAAATCAGCAACAAAACTGCAAGGAAAAAAAGGAACATTGACATAGCACTTCTAAACTCTCAGACTTTGCTGCCTTCAGGATAAATATACAGGTTTTGAGGCAGATTCTCAAAAAAGCATGAAAAAACCACCAAGAAAGCACTGTGGGCACACGGCCTTTCTGAGCTGCTTAGTTTTGATAAAATCACCATTTTCTCTGCTGTGAGTATGGTAGAGCCCCGTCCACACAACTGATTGCCAGCTGTGTACACAGTACATGGGCAGAAAGCAGTAATTTTATCAAAACTATATTAGTCAGCCAAGTAACTCCAGAAAAAAAACAAACAAAAACAAAACAGAATCCGACTAGACTATTTCCAGCCTTGTGCAATACCCTACATTGGGCGAGGCTGTGCCTATGTAGTCGGGTTCTGTCTGGGAGTCGGCACTTTGGAACTCCTGGTCACATGACAACTGTTCCTGGGTCTGACACCAGAGAATCCTCACCATAGGAGCCCAGTCCTTTTCTCTATTGGTGTTCTGTCCGAGAAATGAGAATAATTATTTTTTGTGTGTATGCTATGCATTGCATTTTCCCTGTTGTTAGGCAGAGGCACTGCCTTAGATATTTTGCCCCCTTCCTCTCACTGTAGCCCTGTGATGTCAGTTACTCCTCTTCGTTCCCATGTAATCCTACTGCAGCCATCTTTGGATGCACACGTTTTACTGATCTCTACAGTATCACTCTTTTTACCTGCTGCCTTGTACTTCAATACAAGATTTCAGTGAAAATCATCTCCATTTCTCCTGGACTCTTACTTCAAGTCAGTGTGGTTGAGTTGGGACTATCTGGGGATGCTTGCATGGGAGTACAACATTCAATATGAATATCAGAGAAGTTAATACTTTAGAGACCTAGATTCCTGCACTGCACTGAACAACCAGAATAGTTGGATGTCGCGGCGCACTCCATTACACACTGGAGCTTTCAGCAGGTCACATATCCCTGCATTGCTGGAAAAAGGTGAAGACACTGGAAGGCGAGTATTAGACAGGGGGCAGGGAACTTATCAGTGAAATGAAAGAAAAACTGCTGGAGTGGTGCCTTGTAACAGAAGTTAACGGGAAGGCCCCAAAGATGAACGACAGCTTTTTTTTCAAAAACAGCTTTTCTTTGTTAACCACTTATTGACCAATGACTGATATATCAGTCATAGTTTTGAACTGTCAGTGCGTGTAAACACTCTCTTTGGTCAAAAAAATGCAGAAAATACCATCCTAAATTAACCACTAACTAAGCATTCCTGAGATATTACCTCGTAAAGTGACACTGGCCAGAATTCCAAAAATTACGCTCGGTTCTTAAGGGGTTAAATAAAGTTTAAAAGAACAATATACAAAAAAAAACCACGTAAGAAAGGCGGCAAAAAATGCTGCTAATAAATTTTAAAAAAAACAAACAAAAAAGGACTCCAGGGAGAACGGCAGGCATTTCCTGAAGTGTCTCCCTCTAGAAAAACTTAGTGGGTATGCTGGAAAAGACATCGTGTGCACAGGTCCTATGGTAGTCGTCTACTTTCTAGCCCTGCCCTGACAACATGTGGCTTTTTATCTACAGTAAAACACCAACAACTCCCAGCATGTCACCTTGTGCCTCTTGAAATGCCTTGGAGCTAAAATTCTTATGTCCTGACAGTTTGTGCCTTTTCCAACAGGTGTGAAACTACAACTCTCAGCATGTACAGATAGCAGATGGTGCTTGGTTTGAGGATGGTGGTCTAAAATTGCAACTCTAAAGACCCAGTTACACACAGATAATTGTGCAGAGATTGTTAGCAGATCTCAACTCATCCTGTGCCGCATCTCATCTCCCTGGCTGCCCCACCTGACCCCAACCACTTCACCCGACCCCGCGGCCGCCACAGCCAACCCCGACTGCCTCGACTGATCCCCCAAATGCCCCATCCGGCCCCTGTATTACATCTCATCCCCGGTCAACACGCCATCCCGGGACCACTCCCCACTGACGACCACTCATCCACCACCACAACTTTCCCCCTCTGATTCTGACCCCTACCGCCACACTCCCTGCTCACCGTACACAATGTTCCCGCTACTCCTCACTCTCACTCCCATCCTTCTCCACTTCCTACTACCCTCACTTATCCCCCTCCCAGCAACGAAATACTGCTCTCACCTCCGTCCTGCCTGACCACCTCACCCACTTCTCCGACCTATTCATTCACTTTCAATCCTCAATCACCAAACAAGCACACCGCCACGTGAGCTCTCCTGCTCCCACCTGCTAACCTTCTGCCTACTCCTCCTCCTTGCCGGTGACATCTCCCCCAGACCTTCTGCCTGCCAGATGTTGATGTGATGTGACATGAGATGTAAAGAGAAGGATGTACCGCAATCACAGTAATGCAAGATAAGATAGATGTAGAAGGGAACGGATATATTCTGTACTATGTTTCCGGGGGAACACGTTTAAGGATGCACCGAAATAGGAAGGGAGCCGTTGTAATGGTGCACGGCGAGCTTAGGAGGAAGTGTGCTCCATTGATTGACATAAACAGGACGCCGGAGCATGCGCAATGGGACTGAGCCTGGCGACCAATCAGCACTTGATGAGTAGCGCATGCGCAATACTGAGCGCTCCTTATTGGCTGTATGACGGAGTTGCTCACATTACAGGACGTTTGTGGACAATGTTACTATGTCAACATACTCTAACGTCGGCCGGGATTGGTGGATGAAGGAACCAGGAAGTAACTATATGAATTGAGCATGGAGGTACAATGTGGACATCATCTGGACTATATATATATATAACGATCTTAGATATAATGAGCATCGGTACGCAATAAGGACTGGAATGTGTATGGATGGGGTAATTTTAATCCTATATATGGTTATGGAATCTGTTAATTGTTCTGTATAGTGCACAATTGGTGGAATGTGATTAAGGGGAGTGGTTTTATACTATATAAAGCGGACTGTTTCTGTGTATACTGTTGCTTGAGAAAGGACACAGTCCGAAACGTCGCTTGGTGTGCTGGAATAAAGAAAGTGTGAAGGATCCCGTTGGGTATGTGGTGCTGTCTCTCTCCATTTAACATCTCCCCCAATCCTGGCCCCCCCCACCACATCCCCACAACCACCTTCATCCCACACCCACGACCCATCGCCAACCCTTGCAACCTCACCACCACTAACCCTCACAACCCCACCAACCTTAGACCTATTCCCCCAACCCCTGCCCCCCCCCCCTCTGTTCTACCTGGCGCACTCTGGAATGCCTGCTCAGTGTGCAATAAACTCCCAGACATCCACAAACTCTTTATCTCCAGGAAACTATCATTCCTTGGCATCACAGAGACCTGGCTCACCCCCTCCGACACAGCCTCCCCCGCTGCACTATCGTACGGCGGCCTCAGCCTGTCCCACACCCCCCGTCAATCACGGCGGTGGTGTCGGCACACTCTTGTCCAACTCTTGCACCTTCAGCCCTATTCCCCCGCCCCACTCCGTCACTGCCCCCTCCTTCGAAGCCCACTCGGTCCGAATCTTTTCCCCCTGCAACCTCCAGCTACCCATCATCTACCGCCCCCCTGGACCCATCGCCTCCTTCCTTGACCACTTCACCACCTGGCTACTTCACTTCCTCTCCGCTGACATCCCCACCATCATCATGGGCGACTTCAATATCCCCATTGAAACTCCCCGCCAAGCCGCCTCCAACCTTCTTTCCCTGACCACTTCCCTAGGGCTCTCCCAATGGTCCTCCTCTCCCACCCACGAACAAGGCCACACGCTTGACCTCATCTTTACCTGCCTCTGCTCCCTCTCCAACCTCACAACCTTGGAACTCCCCCTATCTGACCACCATCTCTTGACCTTCTCCACCCTTTCCTCCCCTGCCACACTCCCCCCTCCCCACAAACTTGATCACCCTCGCCAAAACCTAAGAGATCTTGTTCTTCCTTTATTCTCCGAATGCCTCCTCCCTCTCACCGACATACCCTCTGCTGGTGACATAGACACTGCCACCACCCTATACAACACCACAATAACGAATGCCCTCGACCTAGCTGCCCCCCCTCACATTCCACGCTCCACGCACTAACAGGCAACCCTGGCATACGACCCTCACTAAAAACCAAAGACGGGCGTCCAGGGTCGTCGAGAGGAGGTGGAAAAAGTCCCGCACCTCCAAGCACTTTGTTCTGTTCAAACAATCCCTCACTGACTTCAAGACGGCACTTGCTACTGCCAAGCAAGCCTTCTTCTCATCCCTAATAACCTCTCTGTCCCGCAACCCCAAAATAGCTCTTCAAAACTTTCAACTCCTTACTCCGCCCGCCCGCTCCTCCCCCCTCTCCCCTCATTTCCGTTGAAGACTTTGCAACCTTCTTCAAGAAGATCGACAAGATCAGAAACAGCTTTGGCCCACTTTCCCCACAACTCCCCCTCTCACCTAGACTGCCCTCCGCCTCCATTAGCCACTTCCCCCCCATAACTGAAGACCAACTCTCCTCCCTCCTGTCGAAATCACACCTCACCACCAGCGCCCATGACCCGCTCCCATCCCACCTCATTCCCAACCATACCGCCATTTTCATCCCAGCCCTCACCCACCTCTTCATCCTATCACTTATCACTGGCGCCTTCCCCTCGGCCTTCAAACACGCCCTAATCACGCCCATCCTTAAAAAACCCTCCATTGACCCTACCTCTGTCGCCAACTATCGCCCCATATCTCTTCTCCCATTCGCCTCTAAGCTACTCGAACAGCATGTCCACTCTGACCTGCCCTCTCACTTCTCCTCCTGCTCCCACTTCGACTGCCTACAGTCTAGCTTCCAACCCCTCCACTCCACCAAAACAGCCCTGACCAAAGTAACCAACAACCTACTTGCCGCCAAGAACAAACGCCACTACTCCATCCTCCTCCTCGACCTGTCCGCCGCCTTTGACACGGTTGACCACTCCCTTCTTCTCCGGATCCTGGAATCCCTCGGCATCACCCACCTTGCCCTCTCTTGGATCTCCTCATACCTAGCAGACCGGACCTTCAGTGTCTCTCACTCCCACACCTCCTCCTCGCCCTACCCCCTTTTCTGTCGGAGTCCCCCAAGGTTCGGTCCTGGGACCACTATTTTTCTCCATATACAATCTCGGCCTAGGGCAACTCATTGAGTCCCACGGCCTCCAGTACCACCTCTACGCCGACGACATCCAAGTCTACTTGTCCGGCACCGACATCACCTCCCTACTCTCCAAAATCCCACAATGCCTTTCCGCCATCTCATCCTTTTTCTCTGCTCGCTTCCTTAAACTCAACATGGACAAAACTGAATTCATAGTCTTTCCCCCAAGAAATTTCCCCCCACTTCCCAAACTATCCATCTGCTTCAATGACTGCACCCTCTCCCCAGTCTCCCAAGCCAAGTGCCTCAGGGTAATCCTTGACTCCTCCCTAGCCTTCAAGCCCCACATCGAAGCCATCTCCACATCCCTCCGGCTCCAGCTTAAAAACATCTCACGGATCCGCTCCTTCCTTACCCATGACACCTCTAAAACACTTATTCATGCCCTCATCATCTCCCGCCTTGACTACTGCAACCTCCTTCTCACTGGCCTCCCATCCAACTCCCTCACACCTCTCCAATCTATCCTCAATTCCGACGCCCGACTAATCCATCTGTCCTCCCGCTACTCCCCCCTCTGCCAAGCCCTTCACTGGCTCCCCGCCTCCAAGAGATCCCAGTTCAAAACATTAACCATGGCTACAAAGCGATACACAACCTGTCCCCACCATACATCTCCGCCCTGGTCTCCCGATACCTACCCTCACGCAACCTCCGTTCCTCCCAAGAACTCCTCCTCTGCTCCCCCCTCATCTCCTCTTCGCACAACGCATTCAGGACTTCGCCGGGCATCTGCCATACTCTGCAACGCCCTGCCCCAACACGTCAGACACTCTCCGACCCTGAGAAGCTTCAAGTGTCACCTGAAGACTCACTTATTCCGTCAAGCCCACAACCTGCCATGAGACCCAGGCGACTGTCCCATGATGACACTCCCCCAGCCTACTGTATCCCCACCCCCCCTCGTAGAATGTGAGCTCTTGTGGACAGGGTCCCTCCCCTCCTGTACCTATATGTCCTGATTGTCTAGAGTTATTGTAATTGTGCTGGTCTCCCCTATCCTCATGTAAAGCGCCATGGAACCTAATGGCGTTATATAAATAAATAATAATAATAATAATCTGGTTGCAGTGAAATCATGGACACATTGTTCCATTTGTACACGGCCACAAAATGCAGCAGGTTGCTGGAGTTGAGACCGTCAGGTTTTTGAACATGTTTGTAAACCTGTCAACTCCAATCCAACGATTTATCATAGCAACTTGCCAGAGTCACACATAATGAGGTCGCAACGACGTCGCTGGTAAGGTACCATTACACGGTACAACATTGCCTGCGATGTTAGATGCAATTCCGCGAGAGCGCGGTTGCTTCCGACATCGCAGGCCGGCTGTCACACGGCAATATGTTGCCGGTGACACCGCAGTGATGCAGGCGGATCCATCGCCCGCTGGGCTTGGAACAACCAATGCTGCAATATAGTCTGGATCGCCATGTTACATGGCACGATCCAACTTGATCGCTGAAGCAATATTGTCAGGTTGAAGTGCGTGCACTTCAACCTGGCGATGTTGCACCAGCAACTTATTGCAGTTGCATCGTGCTGTTACACAGCATGATGCACTGCGATGTTGCTTGCAACTTCACTGACTCAGCAAATCGCAGTGAAGTTACAAGCAATGTTGTACCGTGTAACGGTACCTGTACACCTCCAAACCCATGACGTATCAGTGATGTCGTTGACGATGTCGTGCCATGTAATGTAATGGGGCCCTTACTGATACATTGTTCTTAGCTAAGAATAATGTAAGGGTACCTTCACATTTGCGTTGCCCTCCGCAACGTTCTGAGGAGGGAGCCTCAATGTGACCCAGCACTGCAAGCCCCTATCTTTATAATGGGAGCACACGGTACTGCGCTTGAATGCGCATGACCGTGCGCACCCATCCACTGCCATACGTGATCTGTGCGCAGGCGATGCCTGCGCACAAATCACCCAGTCTCATGCGGACGAGACTGGGTGATTTGTGCGCAGGCAACCGCACAGATCACATATGGCAGTGAATGGGTGCGCACGGTCATGCGCAGTCAAGCGCAGTACCGTGTGCTCCCATTATAAAGATAGGGGCTTGCGGTGCTGCGGTCACATTGCTGCTCCCCTCCCAGAATGCTGCAGAGGGGGAACGCAAATGTGAAGGTAGCCTAAATGATTACACAGTGGATGAATTTTTTTTGTGCTGTGTTTGTCACTTTGCAGAAAGCTGCAAAAAATACATAGTGGGCACATAGCCTATTAGTTGCCGAAAGAAAATGCATTACATACGGACTGCGCACAGATACCACACAGATGCTGGGTAAGGGACAAAAAAAAACATCCCACACTCGCATAGCACTCACATGACACAGGAAGACCTTATGGATGTCACATGGTCAGATTTTCCATATACGCCAGTGTTTCCAGCCTAAAAGCCCCGTTACACGGCTCAACATCGTTCAAAAGTGACGTTTTGAACGATGTTGAAACGACAGTCAGTGCGTCGTTGCTATAACTAAACGATTCAACTACGATAATTACTCAAGTTGAAGTTGACAGGTTATGAACATATTGAAAAACCTGACAACTTCAACTCAACCAACCTGGCTGCATGTGATGTCATGGACAACTTCGCCCATTTACAGCAATGAGCAGGGATCGTTTGCGGGGTTGGCAGACAATCCCTGCTAACAACATC
Organism: Allobates femoralis; assembly: GCA_033576535.1. Lineage (NCBI taxonomy): Eukaryota > Metazoa > Chordata > Amphibia > Anura > Aromobatidae > Allobates > Allobates femoralis. The sequence continues at coordinate 137,724,492 of JARQOC010000005.1, read as the reverse complement.
GTTGGTGAGTTTTCCACGATATCTAGACATGTGACATCTCACCAGCGATATTGAATGGATTTCAAAACAACCAGCGGTCCACGAGATTGCAGCCAACATCCTAACAACGTCGGCCCGTGTAATGGGGCTTTAAGTCTAAGCTCCTTCACCTTAGATTTACAACCCTTTTGCATCCTAAATTCATGCTGCCATATAAGCGACTACTACTCCTTGCAGCCTTTTACATGCTAGGAGCACTAGTTCCACAAAAGTTGAGCAGCCAAAGTACATGAGGTTATTAAGAAATGATCATTCCATACAATGACGTAACCCTACAGCAGGAACAGGGGTGTGGCGCCCCTATGGGAAGGCGCCACAGGAAGGTAATGCACCCCAAACAAAAGCTGTAGTGCCTCCGTAGCCGTGGATATGGGGTTTCATGCAGATCTGTCCTAAGCATCCATACACATGCCCACCTTAGCATAGGGACTGTATATTCAGTAGGTCCAGGGGGTGGAGCCTAGAGTAGAGCGGGAGACTTGAGTGACAGTTGAGTGAGTTCTAGTCAGGCAGGCTGGGAAGGCAGCCAGAGGAATGTGCCTGACAGATTCATGACAGGAGGGCACCTCCTTGGAGAGGGGTGAACCAGAAACTGAGGGGACAATCCAGGACCGGTTGGAGCCAGCTGTGGAGTCCGGGGTCGACCCCAGCATACCGGAGCCGAGGCAGTCAGAGGTCTATCCCTGACTGTGAACTGACAAGCTGTGGGACCGACAGAAGGGAGCCATAGCACCACAGACTGTACCACATTAGGGAATGGACCGAATTCCGGTGGCGGGAGGCTTATGTGCTTTCACTCCCGTCTGTACCGGTAAGGAATGACTTTACCTAATAGTAACAGACCAGGGGGGATGGAAGGAGCTCTTCAGAGTGGTGAATGAGAGTAAAGAGGAAAACAGACCCCAAAAGTTGTGAGAGGGCACCACCGACAGACTCTGCAGAGTTACCTCAGATCTGTGGCTATGTCCCCGTAAAACCGGACTGCACCATGTACCTGTTTTCATCTGAGGACAGTAAAGAACTTCTTGAGCTGATCTGGTGTCTGTCCTCATTTGCTCTGCTGCCCGGAGGGACTCTTACAGCATCAAAAAGGTGAGGATTACTACTCCCCTCATCTACCCTTGCTGCCCTGAGGTAAAGCTCCACCTGTGGGGAGCTGTACCACCATTACCTCAGCGGCCGGCTGCAGCGTTGGTATCCACGTTACCAAGTACCACAGGTGGCGTCACGTTACCATTTCCCTCACCATCATCATCATCCCCCCATGATCCCCGCCATTGAGGGTCCAGAATCGGGAACAGACCAGCTGCGATTCCCCCCATCAAAGTGACCATCAGCCCCGATAACAGAGTACCCCTTCCTGTCGACTGACTCAGGGCACTGCCAGGGGTAGGTACAGGGGCACTGCCAGGGTAGGTACAGGAGCACTGCCAGGGTAGGTACAGGGGCACTGCCAGAGGTAGGTACAGGGGCACTGCCAGAGGCGGTACAGGGGCACTGCCAGAGGCAGGTACAGGGGCACTGCCAGAGGCAGGTACAGGAGCACTGCCAGAGGTAGGTACAGGGGCACTGCAGAGGTAGGTACAGGAGCATGCCAGAGGTAGGTACAGGGGCACTGCCAGAGGTAGGTACAGGGGCACTGCCAAGGTAGGTACAGGGCACTGCAGAGGTGGTACAGACCATGCCAGAGGTAGGTACAGGACATCTGCCAGAGCAGTACAGGGCACATGCCAGAGGTAGGTACAGGGGCACGCCAGTGCAGGTACAGGGGCACTGCCAGAGGTAGGTACAGGGGCACTGCCAGAGGTAGGTACAGGGGCACTGCCAGAGGTAGGTACAGGGGCACTGCCAGAGGTAGGTACAGGGGCACTGCCAGAGGTAGTACAGGGGCACTGCCAGAGGTAGGTACAGGGGCACTGCCAGAGGTAGGTACAGGGGCACTGCCAGAGGTAGGTACAGGAGGCACTGCCAGAGGTAGGTACAGGGCACTGCCAGAGGTAGGTACAGGGGCACTGCCAGAGGCAGGTACAGGGGCACTGCCAGAGGCAGGTACAGGGGCACTGCCAGAGGTAGGTACAGGGGCACTGCCAGAGGTAGGTACAGGGGCACTGCCAGAGGTAGGTACAGGGGCACTGCCAGAGGTAGGTACAGGAGCACTGCCAGAGGTAGGTACAGGGCACTGCCAGAGGTAGGTACAGGGGCACTGCCAGAGGTAGGTACAGGGGCACTGCCAGAGGTAGGTACAGGGGCACTGCCAGAGGTAGGTACAGGGGCACTGCCAGAGGTAGGTACAGGGGCACTGCCAGAGGTAGGTACAGGGGCACTGCCAGAGGTAGGTACAGGGGCACTGCCAGAGGTAGGTACAGGGGCACTGCCAGAGGTAGGTACAGGGGCACTGCCAGAGGTAGGTACAGGGGCACTGCCAGAGGTAGGTACAGGGCACTGCCAGAGGTAGGTACAGGGCACTGCCAGAGGTAGGTACACCACCACGACTGACATGATGCAGGAGTCACTCACTCACCCACTGTGGAGAGGTAGGAGGGCATGGTGTTCTCTGTGTACCTGCTCACTATACAAGTCTTGCCCACATTGGAGTCACCAGTCATCACCAGCTTCGCACCAGGTTGTTGTATATGGAGATGGCAGCCATCCTGCTGCCGGCAGACACTGAGCTCTTCCTGGAGCTGCCCTGCTCTCTGCCTTCCCCTCCCTCTTTCTGACCGCACTTCTCACCTCCTCCTGTCCCGCCCTCGGTAATTCCTCCTGTCACTTCCTAGCTGGCAGTCCAGTACTTCTTTCCCTCTTTTGGCCCGTCTCACTCACTATATCATGTCCAGGGTTGTGTGTTTACAGCACAATATTCTGTACTGACGATTTTCAGCCATATCTTTCATGCTCTGTATGTAGAGCTGCACCAAGCTTTCCCATTCACACATAACACAAGGTCGTGTCCACACAGAGTCAATGCTGCGGTTCTTCTGCTGCTTTTTTCCAGCACATTGTCTGCACCATTGCTATGTGAACACCTAGCAGAAAAAAACGCATCTCCTGGCAGGCAAAACACTGCAGAAAAAGCACTGCTTGGTGCATACTCAAGATCAGGGAACAGCGTATTGCTGCTGCGTCAAAAACACTGCATTGTGGAGCACACTCATAGTTGATTATATATCTACAAATCCTGTGCTTCTCCCCTCCGCAGCGTGTTTTCAGGTGCGGTGTGAGTTGCCGGACTTCTCTGTAGCATGTTAAGGCCACTTTACACACACCAACTTATATGTCTAACTTCTGAACAACTTACTGGTTGCAGTGAAATCATGGACACATTGCTCCATTTTGTGGCTGTGTACACTGTGTACACTATGATTTCCCTGCAACCAGTAAGTTGTTCAGAAGTCGGACAGATAAGTTGGTGTGTGTTAAAGTGACCTTTAATGTCATGCTGAATTGGAAGTGGCCACCATCGGGTGCACGCAGGAGAAGCCACCCTGCACCCACCGCAGATCATGGGGACAAGACAGCTGCGTTCACCCGCAGCTTCCCTCAGGTCCGGAGGCACTGTGTCCAAGCCACACTGCCTCCAGGTCGTCTACACACACCCTCGGACTAGGGTCAGACTCAGGGCCGGGACGACAACTAGGCGACCCTAGGCAATCGCCTAGGGCGCCATCTTGTGGAGGGCGCATTCCCGCCTCTCTCCACTGCTCCTCCATTTGCCGCCGCCCGCCCGCAGAGTGAGCCGCTGACACCGGGCGGAGCAGAGGATCTGCCACCCGCCCACCCGCAGAGTGAGCCGCTGACACCGGGTGGAGCAGAGGATCCGCCGCACGCCGGCTCCAACATTCCATGGTACAGAGTGTCTATCAGACACTCTGTACCATGGAGCCCTGATAGTACCCGGCACTTCCGGGTCGGGAAGATTTCAGCAGCGTGATCAGGTCACCTGATTCACGCTGCTGACGTCACTCGGCGACCCGGCAGACAGGGAGCAAACTGGTGAGGTGACAAGTGCTCCAGCTACAGGAGCTGAAGACACCGAAGACTAATGTAACTTGGGGAAGAGGAGAGGGTGTACAGTAAGAGGAGCTAACTGGGGGGGAAGTATGGAGGCAGTTTTAGGAACAAGTATGGGGGGTATATGGGCGCTGTGGGTGGAGTATGGGGTCAGTAATAGGAACAAACGTGGGGGAGTGTGGGGGCAGTATGAGGAACATAGGGGGAGCATGGGGCAGTATTAGGAACAAACATGTGGGGGCGGGGTAGTATGAGAAACAAACGGGGAGAGTATGGGGGCAGTATGAGGAACAAACAGGGGGAGAGTATGTGGGCAGTATTAGGAACAAACATGTGGGGCAGTATGAGAAACAAACAGGGGGAGACTATGGGGGCAGTATGAGGAACAAACAGGGGGAGAGTATGGGGGCAGTATTAGGAACAAACGTGGGGGAGTATGGGGGCAGTATGAGGAACAAACGGGGAGTATGGGGCAGTATGAGGAACAAACTGGGGGAGTATGGAGGCAATATTAGGAACAAACACGGGGGGGAGTATTGTGCGGCAGTATTAGGAACAAATGTGGGGGTGTATGGGGGCTGTGGGAGGAACAAATGGGGGGAGTATGGGGGCAGCATTAGGAACAAACATGGGGGGAGTATGGGGGCACATACAAACGTGGGGGAGTATGGGGCAGTATGAGGAACAAACAGGGGGAATATGGGGGCAGTATTAGGAACAAACATGGTGGGAGTAAGGGGCAGTATTAGGAACAAACATGGAGGGAGTATGTTGGCAGTATGAGGAACAAACGGGGATTCCATGGAGGCAGTATTAGGAACAAACATGGGGGGTGTATGGCGGCAGTATGAGAAACTAACAGCGTGGGAGTATGGGGGATGTATGAGGAAGAAACATGATGGGGCGTATGGGAACAGTTTGAGGAACAAACGTGGGGGGGTGGATTATGGGGGCTGTATGAGGAACAAACATGGGGGGAGTATGGGGCAGTATAATGGACAAACGTGGAGGGATGGGTGATTGGGGTTATATGAGGAACAAACATTGGGGAGGGAGGATAGGGGCAGTATAAGGAACAAACATGAGGGGGAGTATGGGGGCTGTATGAGGAACAAATGGATTGGCAGTAAGGGGGCTGTATGAGGAGCAAACGTGTGGGGAGGAGGATGGGGGCTGTATGAGGAGAAAACGGGAGGATTAGGGCTGTGTGAGGAGAAAATGAGGGAGAGGGTGGAGGCTATATGAGGAGCAAACAGGGGAGGGGAGAGGGGCTGTATGAGGAGCAAATGGGGGGAGAGGGTGTGGGCTGTATGAGGAGCAAATCGGGAGGGGAGAGAAGGGCTGTATGAGCAGCAAATAAGGGGAAGAGGTTGGGGGGAGTGTATGTAGACGCAGCACGGAGCACAAGCAGGGGGGATTTGAGAACACAGAAAACGGAATGAGGGGTTGATAAGTATGGACATAGTATGAGTTGGACAGTATGGGAAACAATCGGGTAAGTTTGAGGATCCAGTATAAATAGTGAGAGGGAGATGGCTGCTGAACAGTATGTGGAGTAAAGGGGGATGGGTGTGGATACAGTATAACGAGTGAGGACGGGATGGCTGCCACACAGTATGTGGAGTGAGGGGGCATGGCTACGACACAGTATGTGGAATGAGGGGGGATGAATGTAGACACAGTATGTGGTATGAGTGGGAGATAGGTGTGAACACAGTATGTGGAGTGAGGGGAGGGAAGTAGTGAAGAAACTTTAGGGCATGAGAAAAATGTAAGGGGGCACAGAATAGAGAGTGAGTAGTGTGGGGCTGTATGGAGAGGGGGCAGCATGCGGGGACAGTGTGAGGCCACAGCCAGGAGAGGGAGTGTGATAAGGGAGGACAGTATAAACAGTGGGCAGTATAGGAGGACACAATGTGAGAGGACAGTGTGACCAGGGAGTTCACTATGGAAGGAGAGGGCAGTGTGATGAGGGGCAGTGTGGAAGACATGTACAGAAAGAGGGACAGTGTGTAAATCATATTTTGTGCAGGAAACAGTGAGGAAGTACAATTATTATTCCAGGGTCAGTGTAGGGCAGATATTTTTGCTTTGGAGAATTTTGATCATTTTGCTATTTTTAAGGGTATCGTGTCGGGATGGGCTGAAGACTGGAAAAGATGGACGTCTCCAGAGACGAGCTGTGGATGTGAAGTCATTATGGCATCTGGACAAAATGAAGAAAAGAAAAAGGCGACCCCGATCAGAGACAAGGTCATCTATAAGGTACCTGGATGTAAATGGTTGTGATACTAATTCTCATTAGTGCTGTAGTTCCTGTGTCGTCTGATGATGATTGAACAACTCCCAGCACCTCCTTACCATTGTTAAGGATGTAGTAGGAGTTGTAGGTTCATGCAGCACAAATATGTATGGCTCTGATCTGACATTATAATTGTTTTACCATGTACTGATGGGGTTGTGATGATGATTTTTTTTTTGCTAGATGAGGGTTGTGATGCTGTACTTATGTACTGATAAGGGTTATATGTATGTATGTATTTCTGTACCTCTGGTGGTTCTGGTCATGTATCCTGTACTGATGAGAGTTTTAATGCCGTGTTTCTATACTGATGAGGGTTCCATGGATGTATTCCTGTACCTCTTTTTTATTCCTAGACATATTTCGGGGGGGGGGGGGGGGGGGGCGCCGTTTGCCTTACCTGCTTAGGGCACCAAAATGCCTTGTCCCGGCACTGGTCAGACTAGTGCCATGTATGCACTAAAAGCCACCGTTCTTTTCATGTGCAAATGTAGAGAAACGCTTCCATTAACACACCCATATGCTCCAATGCAAAAAACACATTGGAAAAGTGCAATGTGTTTGACACTAGGCATTTTTGCAAAAGCACCAAAAAACGCTGCCTGCAACGTCTTTTGGTGCTTTTGCAAAAATGCGTGTTTTTTTAACATGGGAGTTTATGGGGAACGCATGCGTTAACACATGGTACATATATGTACCAAAACCCTGCCCCGCACTCTGACGTCAGACGGCAGGAAGAAGGAGGCCCCAAACCCCTGTGCGAATGATCCGCTTTGCCTGCAGAGCAGCCGCCTATTAATCCAGTGGTGCGGCAGTACAGCGACCGGCTGGGTAAAGAGTCCCAGCCAGCGATACCCAGAACAGCAAGTCAGAACCTGGCTAAGGATAACTGTAGTAAGAAGATGCTCAACCTAGGTGAAGCTCCAGCAGCGGGCGCTGTCGCGGCCCCCATAATGCCACTGTCCATGTCGTACATCCCAGGAGCGGCCTCGTTACCACAATATTCAGGGGAATCGCATACCCTCTGTGATTTCAAAGAGAGACTGTGTAACCTGTTTGACATATACCCCTTGGCCAATGAGCAAGAAGGTCAGCATCCTAAATCGGTCAGTTAACTGGTGCCACCCAGAGAGAGGTTAAGTCTTGGCGGATGCTGATAAAAGGAGAGACAAGCAAATAGTCGCAAAACTGAAGGACATTTGACACTCGCACTGCGGCAGAAATAAAAATGAAATTCTTTGGCTGCAAACAAAGGGTGCAGGACAGTGTGAGAGACTATGCCTTCAACCTCCAGGAGGCCCTACAAGCCATTAAGCAGATCGACTCTGACAGCATACAGGAGGAGGACAGACTGTTAACCGAGAAGTTTATAGAGGGGCTCCTGTTCAACACGCATAAGACGCAGCTACGCATAATGTCCCTACAAAACCCCGACATGAACTCTCAACATGAACTTCTTTCAATTCAAGGATCGGGCCATCCGCGTGCTACGAGAGACGACCCTAGTGGCACAGTGTCCCCTAAACACCCAGCCATACTATACCACCAGGAGGCAGTATCCTCGCCGCAGGAACCTGTTGGCGCCAATGCACAGACACTCAGTAACGATCCTTCTTCAGATTTACGTCTCCAGGTCCAGGAGCTAACCAAGAGCGTGGCTGCAACAGAAGAGGATCCCATCAACCAACGCCAAGGGAAGAGCGTCCGACTACTGCGACCCGACTGGACGACCCATCTGCCGACACTGCGACAAATCGCAAAGTACTGTTCCCTTAAACGAGCAACCCCTGGGGCAGAGGACCAACCCCAGGAGTAAAGCAACCTGGTCCACGCAACTGGAGGGACAAGTACATCAGGGGATGACCGATCTTGCCTGTAGTGATTGATGGGACCCCATTGAACGCTCTCATGGACACTGGCTCCCAGGTGTATGTGGCACCCCACTACGTAGGTGCCACAAAAGGGGTACTACACCCATAAAAGCGGTGTAGTCACCCACTGCAAGTGGAACTATGGACGGTAGGTGGAACCTTAGAACCCACACCCCACATTAGTCAGCAGGTGGGAGGGACCCCGGGAGGGGTATATAGTAGCCCTCAGAGGGAAAAAGGAGGTCCTTGGGTGGAATGGAAAGGTGAGATAGTCGGTGGGTCTGGGACCGGCTCACCCGGCAGGAAGGAGGGTTATCTCGGCTGAGGAACCCAAAGAACAGACAAGGAACAAAAAAGAAAGATTGGGGAGGCAAGTAACCGGAGAGTTTGCCCCAGGAGAGAACCAGGTACCGGAGCCCGCACCTGTGATAACCTTCAAGGCTCACAGAAAATCCGTTGACCGGGGGTATCTCTAGATATGGTACTGACTCCCAAAGAGCACATTAGAGGGGAATCAGACTAGTCGCCCGCGGTAATCACCAGAAGGTTCTCCCGAAGGGATTAAGAGAGAGTAAGAGGAACAGCAGGAGGTCAGATTAATCTACATGAGATCAGACTTCACCACCACTGGGAGGCAAAAGAAAAAGAAAGTATAAGAAAGGCACACAGTGAGGGATCCATCTACTAACCATACGATCAATTTGCAGCACCCGTAGCCATTTGTCGCTGTAACAACTTACTGCACTGAATGACTGTAATGATTACAAATGATTTTTCAGTAAAGTACCCGGTGAAGTGACTTGATCGACTCGCTGCATCTTTTCCTTGCATGAACTGATTCCTCCCACAGAATCGCTGCCCCAGCGGTCCAGTCCTGCCTGCAGGGGGACTACACCACTCTGGCCGCAATACCATCGACCACCGGAGGACTGTAGCGGCGCTGGTGAGCATCACCAGGTACTGCAGGTGGCGTCACGAAACAAACTTTTTATTTTTATATTTTTCCCCTTATTCATTGATCACCAGGGCCACAGTTTCAGGCAGTCTCAGGCAGCCACCCATGACTTCCAGACTGCCTGAGATCTGAGTACCCTGTCCCAGGTGAGTCATGTAGTTTAAGCATGTTGACATGTATTCCTTAGGCGGCCGTCACACGGTTCAATTTAATGCACGATATCGCTTAAGCGATCTGCTTTTTGATCGCTTAAGCGATATCGTTTGTGCATCGCTGCGTGCGATCAAGCGATTTTACAATGTAAAATCGCTTGATCGTTACATCGCAGATTGGTGAGCCGGAGCTCATATCAAGCGATCATCGCTTGTTCAATCTGCTTCATCGTGGTGTGTGACACCATGATGAACGATCTCCCAGTGGCAGAGCCTATGCTGGGAGATGGTATCTATGGTAAACGTCGGGTTACTAAGCGCCGCGCGGCGCCTAGTAACCCGATGTGTACCATAGTTACCAGCGATCTCGCTGCCCCACATCGCTGGTGAGTCTGTGTGACAGCTCACCAGCGATGTGAACGATATTGTTAGCGATCGCGCGTGCATGTGATCGCTTACAATATCGCTCACGATATTGTAGCGTGTGACGGCCGCCTAATGACGAGTTCATATAAACTAGTAATGTAGGTGTTTTTTTTTCTGCAATGACATAGTCTAGCCACAAGGGGTCATCGTTAGACAAGAAAAGACACATGACCCCGGAGATTTGGGGAGGAGTAGAAACTGCAGCAGACTCACATTGTAAAGGCCCCATTACACGGCTCAACATCGCTCAAAAATGATGTGTGGTTAGTGCGTCGTTGCGTGTAACCGAACGATTCAACTATGATAATTAGTCAAGTTGTAGTTGACAGGTTTATGAACATGTTCAAAAACCTGACGACTTTAACTCAGCCAATCTGCTGCATCGTACTGTGTGACAACGCGATAATAATATCACGGACGACTTCGCCCATTCACAGCAATAAGAAGGGATCATTTGCGGGGTTTGAGAACGATACCTGCTCACAACATCGTTTGCGAGTTGTCCACGATATCTATACATGTGACATCTCACCAGCGATGTTGAATTGATCTCAAAATCGACTGTGCGTCCATGAGATCTCAGCCAACATCCTAACAACGTCTTGCCGTGTAATGGGGCCTTCAGGCAGACCAGAGGAAACCTTTGAGGAGGCAAGACATGCCTGCTGACCAGAGGCGCTAGGGGATTATAGAGATCGGACGGTGTGACCAGAAAGAAGCGTGTTGTTTGAGTAACAGAGAGCTGTGGCCACTAACGGTACAGTCAGCTAAGGAAAGTTAGAAAGGGATTGCAAAAGCTGCAGAGAATGTTCTTGAGTGTAATCCTGCTGGTGAACTGACTAACAGTCTCCAAACCACGACTAGAGATCTTGCAGGCCAAGAATTTGAACAAGTGTATTGTGCAGAGGAGTCCTATTGTGGATTACAAAGAAGAGCTGAGTACGACCCCAATTCCTGTTGCACCAGGATGTGCTGAAAAGCCTGGTGAGAGAAAACAACCGAAATTACCCTGTGGCCAGAGATTAAAGGGGACCTGTCACCCCCCTGTGTAATGGAAGTCTAAATGCAGCATGTCTGCTGCATTCAGGGAAGGGTTCTGTGTGCTGTGTACCCCAAGATACAGCCTTTGTAAAACTTACAGTTAGAAGCATTGGGGGCAGTCTGTGGGTGCAGCGAGCTTGATTGACTGTGGCCATTCCATCCCCTCTGCCTCTCTGTGTTGCTTCTGTTGTGATGTTTATGCTTTGTCAGGGCAGGACTCTGGAGGTGACGTCAGGACAAATGATTTGAGTGATAGAGAGGAGGAAGGCAGAGCCAGCACAGCAGAAGCAGCACAGAGAAGCTGGGCCAGAGATGAATCTTATTACAATATCACACCCATCGGGGCGTGATAAAGGATCATGGAGGCTGCAAACCAAAACGCCCAGGGGGACTATGACATATAGCCCCCACTTCATTATCATCCTAATGAGCAATTCTAAAAACGTTTTTTTACAACATTGAAAACAAGCATTTAGCAGAGAGAAGGACAGTTATAATGGTAATAGGAAGGTGCAGGGACATGTATTGATAGGTTAGGTGGCTTTTCGGAGATGACAAAGGGAACCTGTCAAAGTTAGGCTAGGGTCACACTTGCCTGCGTTTTTTGAGGTGGCTAAGCCAGCCTGCGTTTTTGAAAAAGCACCAAAAAAAATGCATCATGCTGCATTTTTTGGTGCTGAGCCAAAAACATCCAAAAAAACGCATGGCACTTTAGCCATGTGTTTTTGGCATTGGGGCATGCATTTTTTATATGGGGGTCTATGGATGCATTTTTCCATGCGTTTTTCACAAAACACAAGTGTGAAAAATGCATGGAAAAAATGCAAGTGTGACCCTAGCCTTAAACAAGAGTTAGATTAAGTGTGTGTGTTGTACGATAGCGATCACGGATCGGGTTTGGGTTTCACCCACTTGGTAGCGATATTCAAACAGAACAGTCTCTTCATTTAAATAAATTCATGTCGGTTTATTAACAGACCACATAAACCGCACAATGGTATAGTCCAAAACAAGTCAGCACCAGCCATGAGATACACAGTCCTCATTTCCAAAGCGGGTGTGCCCGCACAGGTTTGGATACATCTCTCACCACAGTATCCTTGTGAAGATATCACAGCCTCCACTCACTGACCTCTTAGGGCCACTTTACACACACTAACTTATCTGTCCAACTTCTGACCAACTTACTGGTTGCAGTGAAATCATGGACACATTGCTCCATTTTGTGACTGTGTACAATGGAACAATGTGTCCATGATTTCACTGCAACCAGTAAGTTGTTCAGAAGTTGGACAGATAAGTTGGTGTGTGTAAAGTGGCCATCAGGGCCACTTTACACACACCAACTTCTGTGACCAACTTCTGAACAGATCTCTGGTTGCAGTGAAATCACGGACACATTGTTCCATTTTGTGGATGTGTACAAATGGAACAATGTGTCCATGATTTCACTGCAACCAGAGATCTGTTCAGAAGTTGGTGTGTGTAAAGCGGCCCTTAGGCTGGCTTCACACTGCAGTTTTTTCACTGATCAGTGTCCATCCAGTTTGTGTGCCAAAACCAGGAGAGGAACCAGGAGAGGAACTTGCAGAGAAAAACTACAATTGAAAGATTGAAAGATTGACACCTGTTCTGAGTTTTGGAGACACTCCTGGTTTTGGCAACCAAACTGGATGGACACTGATCAGTGAAAAAACTGCAGTGTGAAACCAGCCTTAGTTGGCTGCTCAGGAAAACTGCTTGGCTGAGAACACCGGTCAGGATCTGTCAAGGTTCACACTGACTCCTGTCAGACCACAGCTCCAGGCCTCCCCTCTTTCCATGTGCAGCCTTCAGGACCTGGGCTGACATCACATCCTGTGACCAGGCAGAAGTGACATGATATCAGGCCTCACCACACCCCTGGAGGAGGTGTATTAACTCCTGCACACATATACTTGGATTAACTCCTTCTACTACTGCAAGACACAGTGAAACATTCACATACCATCAGACCTCTGCAATGTATACCACCCATTCAGTCCACGGCTGGCCGATGTACCACAGTGTGCTATATCAGTTTAAAGGGCCCGTTACACGCGTCAATGTGTCGGCGAACCGACCACCGATCCGACTTGACCTACATACATTCGCTGGAACGACGTTCAATGATCGCTAATGAGGTGTCACACATACTGATATCAAAAACGACGCAGCAACGATTCCGCGACAAGCGAACGATACTTGCGGTCGTTTTGTTGCCTACGTCCTCCAGTTCTGAATAGGCGAAGTCATAAATAACATCCTTATCAAGGTGTCACACACGCCGATGCAGCAGGTTCAACGGACCACAGGTTTTTGAACATATTCATAAATCTACGATCAACGACTTATCGTTGGGTTGTATCTAGGTGTCACATGCAACGACGTCGTTGCGACATCACTGCACGGCCCCAAAAGCCGTGACGTACCAACGATATTGTTAACGATATCGTCCCGTGTAATGCGCCTTTAAGAGGTATCCTTTTGCTCCTGCAGGAGAGATAATTGAACACTGTCTAAATGACTTGTAATAACTATAATTGGTTATAAAGGGGAATACGAGGATACCTGGGATATATTGTAAATAGCATAAAAGGAGGTTGTAGGATTATATGCCTGAGAGTAACATGACTATACCTGTGGTAAATTCCTGGGTAGGCCCCATACTGAGTAAGGTCAGGGTGGTATAGTTCAGGGGTAGTCATGTCCCTCCTTGAGAAACTGGCACTTGAGTTGCTTCAGGCTGCATAAGTTGTATTGTGTATTTGGGATGTTAAGGCCCATAGTTTGTAGAGAGTGACCCTGTCATTTGTTTAACAATTTTTCATTAAAAGACTTAGGCTAGGGTCACACTTGCAGATTTTACATGCTTTTTTGGAGATCTGCGTTTTTAAAAACGCATGTAAAAATGCACCCATAGGCCCCCATGCAAAAAACGCATGCCCTAATAGCAGAAAGGCATGCCTTAATAGCAAAAATGCATGCCTAAAGTGCCATGCATTTTTGGCATGCGTTTTTGCACTTATATGAGGAGCTGCCTTCAAAAACACATGCAAAAACGCATGGTACATTAGTACCATTTAGTACCATCCAAAAACGCATTCGTTTTCCATAGGGGCCCATGCTAAAAAACGCATGTGTTTTTAAATCAGCACCAAAAAATGGTGCATGCACTTTTTTTGGCTGCTGATTCAAAAACGCATGGAAAAACACATGGGTGCCTAAAGGCACCTGAAAAAACACTTCAGAAATGAAAAAAGCGTGCAGCATCTGAAACAACGGATACTGGATGCCTGTGCTAGCATTTCTTCTGCGGTGTTGCTATCAGTGTGTCAAGAGTGGGAGAAGAGGGTTGCATTGACAATCCAACACCATGGGCAACACTTTAAACACATTTTATAAGTGGTCATAAACTTGTAAATAACTCATGAAAAAATAAAGTTACATTAAAACCAAGCACACCATTGTTTTTTTTTTTATGAAATTCTCAATAAGTGATGTGTCACATGACCCGCTTCCCATTGAAAAAAATAAAGTTGGATCCAAAATGGTCATTTTCAAAATGGCCGCCATGGTCACCACCCATCTGGAAAGGTTCTCCCCCTCCCATATACTAATGTGCCCCAAACAGGAAGTTGATATTACCAACCATTCCCATTTTATTTAGGTGCATCCATATAAATGGCCCACCCTGTATATAATAGTCTTTCATGTTCAACATAAAAAATGTGGTAAGAGTTTCAAATGACCTGACCCAAAAGAATATCTCTTTACTTTAAACATTCTGCCTTTGACCCCTTTCATACATGCAGGGCCGGCGTTAGGGGGCGGCAGACTGGGCACTTGCCCAGGGCCCCCACCCTCTGAAGGGCCCCCAGCAGGGTCCTACACTAATAATGTTGCTGCAGGTTTTATCGGCTCTTCCCCGTCTCCTTCCCTGAGAGCAGTGCGCGCTGAATATCACCCCCATCTGCGGCCTCCTGCCGCTCACTCTGCGTGCTGATCGGGACACTGATACCGCGCGCCGAGCGCGGTATCACTGCTCTGCACTGTTCCAGTCTTCAGTATTGCAGGAGGGCGGTGCTGCAGCTCAGCCTTACACTGATTGGTTAAACTACAGCCAATCAGTGTTAGTTTTGACTGCACTCTGTCCTTTGGATTAGTAGCACAGCTCAGGCAGGGAGCTGTGCTGTGATTGGTGGAGCACCAGTGAGCTGTGCTGTGATTGGTGGAGCCCCTGCCTCCTCCTCTCTTCATTCACTGGCGCTATGATGACGAACAGAGGGAATCCACTGCTCCCTCCTGCATCACTCTCTTGGCCAAAGTAAGTTACATGGGCTCCTCTGTTATTATCGTTCTTCAGAATGAGGGCCCCCAGTGTCTGCAGGGTCAGTGGGGGTGACACAGTATTGGAGTGGGCCCTCAGAAAGGAGAGAGTGAGGGGCCCCTGTACACAAATGCAAGGTTTGAATAAGGAAGCAGCATTTCCTCGGCTGCTCCACAGAGCCAGATACAGGAAGAGCTGCTGGAGCACTGCACTGTAGCTTTATATTAGTACTCTATACACTGCTATACCTGGTGGGTGGGTGGGGGAGGGTGCCAGCACTGCTACATCACCCTGAGCACAGGGATTGGGGAAGAACGTGTAGGAGGAACACGCTGCCTGCTGAGTGCAGAGCTAGGGTGTGCAAAGCTGCCTGATAATGAAGAGAAGAATGCTATTACACATTGCAAACACCTCTTTGCTGTGCAAACACCATGTACACCTAATTTTCCAACAGATAGGAAAAACATATGCATAAATGAGCATAGCAGGGCTCCGTGTGTGCGTACTATCTAGCTATGATTCTATCATCATCTATCTATAATCATCTATCACTCTATCTCTAATCTATGTATCTATCATCTGTCAGCTCTCCTGTGTGGTGTAGTATATAGAGGATCTGTCGTCTCTCCTGTGTGGTGTAGTATATAGAGGATCTGTCGTCTCTCTTGTGTGTTGCAGTATATAGAGGAGCTGTTGGCTCTCCTGTGTGGTGTAGTATATAGAGGAGCTGTTGGCTCTCCTGTGTGGTGTAGTATATAAAGGAGCTGTCGGGTCTCCTGTGCGGTGTAGTATATAGAGGATCTGTCGGCTTTCCTGTGTGGTGTGGTAAATAGAGGATCTGTCGGCCCTCCTGTGTGGTGCAGTATATAGAGGAGCTGTCGGCTCTCCTGTGCAGTGTAGTATGTAGAGGATCTGTCGGCTCTCCTGTGCAGTGTAGTATATAAAGGATCTGTTGGCTCTCCTCTGCGGTGTAGTATATGTCTTTTGATGACGATTCTCCTGTTGCCGGTGAAGTCACATTGACTGAGCAGCTCCTTTTCCACTCTGCTCTTTCAGTGTAGCATAACTGCTGATGTCATGCAGATTGACAGACAGTGCCCCGATGACTAACTGAGTGGATCTGTCCTTCAATCAGCAAGACTTTTCGGCAGTGATAGTCTTCAGATGCTACATATTCATGAAGAGTCATATATCTCTTCATGACCCAGGGACATCTGACTGCAGCATGCCACCTCATGAAAAATTGGCGTGAAAAATGCTGTTTTTTCACAAATTGAACCCATTCTATATTAAGGTCTGAAATCGGCTCCTGTAAATACAACTTAAATGTTTGTGTGTGATGAGGCAATTTATTAGCAGATGGGGCCCCATTTATAACTTTTGCCCAGGGCCCCACTTTGTCTAAAACCGGCCCTGCATACATGTGTATTGTGACGTCTGTCTAAAACCACCGTCACACGCCACTCAATTAAGCAGACGTTCAAGTGACTCCGAGACCCTTTAACCCCTATACAGGGATATGGAATTATAGCAGAATCCAGGAGGTAACTGCTTATGGATAAGCAGCAGTCCAAAGGCAAGAATGGTCGGCAAACAGGGACAAACCGTGAGGTCAGGAAAGGAAAGGAACAAAACAGGATCTAGTAGTGTGGTCAGGGAGCCAAGTCAAAATCGAGATGGCAGCAAAGTTCCAAATCATGAGGAAGAAGAAAAGTCCAAAAAAAACAGGCAGATGTCAAACCGATAAACACTAGATACAATACAAGCTTAACAGCGTAATCAAAAAGTACTTCTGACAGCTTGCAGGAAAAGGTTGAAGGATGTCACAATTCCTCCACTCTGCATTCAGGGTGTGCTGGGCTGGGTGATTGACAGTTTAGTCATCCTATCTGGAGCTGGGATATGTTGGGCTGTTGGTATTCTGATTGACATCTCAGTTGCCCAATCTCTTTCCAGGCTGTGCTGAGATTCAGCAGATGCTCCTTCTCTCCTGAAATTGCACATCCTTTTAGCTCTGCTGCTTTCCCAGAGCACTGTCAGTCTTAAGGCCTCGTTACACACAATATTGTGAACAATATCGTTGCAATGTCACCGGTTTGGTGACATTGCAGTGAGTGATGTCGAAACGACATCGTAGTGTGTGACACATATCAACGATCAACGATAAGTCGGTTGATTATTGATTTATGGCCAGGCCCAGCATCGGCGCGTGTGACGGCAGGAGACCAACAATCACCGAGCTCCCAGCGCCGCACAGCACATGCTGAGATCTGGTAACCAGGGTACACAGCGGGTAATTAAGCACAGCATTCTGCTTAGTTACCCGCTGTTTACCCTCGATACCAGCATTCTCACTGGTCCTGATCGCTGGTGAGTCTGCCTGTTTGACAGCTCACCAGCGATCAGTTCACGATGTTCCACCGATCCCAGCCAGGTGGGATCGTTGGTGGATCGCTGGGACATTGAAGCGTGTAACGGGGCCTATAGTTTCAGCTCTGAGGTGCTAAGTTGTTCTCTTGAATCTGTGCTCTGGGAATTGATATTTTGCTGCTTTTCCTTGCCTGTCTAAAGGCCCCGTTCCACGCTTCAATGTGGCAGCCATCTGACCAACGATGGGGATAGCTGCCACATTGTGGACTGATCGCTGGTGAGCTGTCACACAGACAGACTCACCAGCGATCAGGACCAGCGAGCCCGCTGGTATCCAAGGTAAACAGCGAGTAACTAAGCGCCGCGCTCTGCTTAGTTACCCGCTGTTTACCTTGGATATCAAGCGCTGGAAGCTTGCTGATCATTGCTCTCCCGCTGTCACACGCAGCAAAGCTGCACATCCAGCGGGCAACCAACGACAGATTTATGAACCGGTTCATAAATCTGTGATCAACGATCAACTACATTTTGTTGATCCTTGATAGCTGTCACACGCAATGTTGTCGTTTCAACATCGCTGTAACGTCACAAAAACAGTGACGTTGCAACGATATTGTTGGCGATATCGTTGTGTGAGACGGGGCCTTTAGACTATTCTTTTTGCCTTGTCCCTCTGTTTTGATCTACTCCTCTCCAGGTAACTAACCTTGGACCATGACTTAACTACTCCTCTGTTTTATCCCTCAGTGCTCTCCTGGTACTTGACCTGAATGTTTGACTATTCTACTTCTTATGGTCCTTGTGGCGACCAGCGTCACAGAAAGTATATGTAGGGTGAGGTACTTTCCAATAGGCTGGAGCTCAGGAACTAATGACCCCACCAGGACAACTCAAATATTAACACTGTCAGATTGTGAAGCACCACAGGTCTCAGAGACTTTATCCAAGTGATTTCCTGCCAAGACTTCTCCCCTATCACCAGCACCACTTTCAGTGTGAATACGGAGGTGCCTAGTGACAGGAGCAGAAGCTGTAGGTGTAGGGTCTGGTGGGGACATTGACGTGCATTAAGTAACAAACGTGAGAAGATCTGTACAGTTTTACATCTGTTTGTCATTCTTTTGCTGACACGTTCTGAAATAAAATGGTTCAAGAAATTACTGATTTCAATGTGTTAAAGGTGTGCAAAGATAATGATAGAGATAGATATAACAAAAAAATAGGTGATAGTTGAAGGTTTTTACAATGGCCCTCACAGTCCCCTGAGTTGAACATTATTAAAAACTAGCTGGGTGCCCGATGCACATGCATCGGGATTCTAGAAGGGCGAGTCTCTGACTCGCAATGGCCGCTTCGCGGCCAATGCTTCGCGCTGCTAAGGAGACTCGCCATGCCCGCTGCGCGGGCATAGCGAGTCGCCTTAGAACAGCTCGCAATGGTCGCTGCGCGGCCAATGCTTCGGGCGTATCCACATGACCACGCACGACTCGCAATGGCCGCTTCGCGGCCAATGCTTCGCGCGTATCCACATGACCACGCCGGGGGCAAAAAAGCCATTCGCAATTATATAATAGATCTGTGGCTATTCAAAGAATATTGCATGTAAACGACCTAGGAATCTCACAGAACTGGAAGACTTTTCCAAGGAAGAATGGACTAAAATCCCTTGAACAAGAATTGAAAGACTCTTGACTGACTACAAAAATTGTTTACAAGCTGTGAAACTTGCAAAAAGTGGGTGCTACTGGGTTCAAGGAGCCAAAAACTTTGCATCGGGTCATTTTTTTTTTTTTTTTGTTGTTGTTGCCTACAATACAAAGGAAATATGTCATTTTTAACTGTATGTCTTTTAGAGATCATTTCATCTTTAACTTAACTGTAACTTAACTTTTAAGAGGTGTCCGAACCATTGAATGCCACTGTAGGTAGCTAGCTGAATGGATAACCTCACAATCACACGAGACATTGTAAAATTGCACCATTTAGTATCTGGCTTATGGAGCTTATTTTCCACCTTTGTGTTAACCAAATAAACAAAATGTAGAAAATAAATTATTGTAAAAAATAAATAAATGTAAAGAATCAATGTGGGGTCAGGCAGCTTTGAGCTGATATTATTAGGCTGGGAAGGTCCATGGTTATCGGGCCTAAAAATACTAGCCTGCAGCCACCCCAGAAGTGGTGCATCATGTGTGATGCTCCAATTCTGGCGCTTTGCCTTGGTTCTTCCTGTAGCACTGGTTCCTTGGCAATCTGGTAAAGTAGTAATGTAGCTTAGGGTTGGTGTCAGCTGTGAAGTTTCCAAAAACACAGCTGGCATCAAGCCCTCGTGCTTGAAATCCAGAGGCGTTGATCTGATACCACCATTACTAGCCTAGTAATAAAAAGTAAAAACCCAGATACTGTCCTTCGTTCACCACTTTATTAAAAATAAAAAAATTTAAAATCCTAACGTACCGTAGTCCACCAAATATTTGGCTGAAATTGATGTACAGTACAACAGACGTCACTATGACTCTGTCTGCAGCATTATATTTTGTGGCGATTTGGACCTAAACCGCAACAAAGCCACTGAACATGGGGCCAAATGATATATGAACCCAGCCTTAGACATTATAACATCTTTTTCACCACAGCTACTCTCACAACAACTTTCAATCCACCTACCCTATGTCTAGTCAACTTAACGTTTCTATACCCACAAAAGAAGTAAGTTACAGTATGTCTTATCGTCACATGTATGCTGACCAGTAGCAGCAAAATCAAAGGCAAAATTTTTTTTTTTTTTTAAAATGAATGTTGAACATATTTAAATTCAACCTAGCTTCTTGGTCCCTCAAGAAAATTATTTGCCCACCCCTGATGTACATGAAGACTAGTAATAAAGTCACTCATTCATTTCTGAAGATATACTGTACATTCACACTAAATCCTATTAATGATTATTTCTGTGATACTAAGGTGTCAAAATGTCTCATGTGTAGCACATAACCATAGCCAATACATAGCATTGACTTTGTTTCCAGTATTTTATGTGTTACAAATTGAAAAATATACCACGGTAAGGCTGGTTTTGCATACACATATTTTGGAATCCTGGGAATGTGCGTAAAACCTGCATCCCCCCAGATTCCCCCGCAATTGTAAAATGTGATGCAACTGGATACACCTGCACCGGTATTATCACTGATGTCTCTCATGGATCAGTGATAATACTGGTGCATGAGCATCTCGTTGAATTACCTTTATTAGCTAGATCCAGTTGAAAATGATACGTCCCCTAAGCGTGTCATTTAAAACTGGGTGATCATGCTCAGTCCAAAAATCCGGATACGGCAACTGGATCCAGTTGGATCCAGATTCTGCTGGATCCGGGTTCCATAGAGCCACACTATGACTGAACCCGTAGTGCCCCAGATCCGGGTGGTCAAGGTTTTGAAACGGACACCAAAATCGCAACAAAATGCGATTTTGGTCTCGGTGAAAAACTGTGACCACCCGGATCAGGGGGAACCATACAGAACTGGATACACCTACAAGTTCATGCCAGTGCATCCAGTTTCAGCTGGATTCACACGGATACTGAAAAACGGTAGTGTGATACCAGCCTGAGCCTAGATTTACACTGGCCGATTATTGTGAAAGCCGGTTTCTAAGAACGGTCCTTTCCTGATAATCAGTCAGTGTAAACAAGTTGACAATTACCCAAAGAACGAGCAGAACTCGTTTGTCGGGTGAAATGATTTTTAAGCTGATCTATAAATCATTTATCTTGACAGCACATCAGTCTGAGTAAACAGGACCTCTGCTGCTGAGAACAATGGCTCCATATGGGAAGAGAACGATCTATAATGGTACCTTTACACGCCGCTACCGAAGGTTAGAAACCACCGGGTGTTGGAGACAAATGTACCTTTTACCTTCAAAACACCGCAAGGTAGCGGCGTGTAATTCAGGTTGTTGCCACCGGTCACTTTGGATACCTGTTTCCCAGCCTTGCTCAAAAACAAGCAGGTATAAACCCTATGGTAGCGGCGTGTAATCGGGGCACAGGCACGGTATTTGAGTTACCTGGGGCGTGCTTGAGCGTCATGTATACCACACCCCATCAGCTATCATTGGTGGGGAGTACTGTGTACCCATTGGCTGTCCCTGTACAGGGCGGCATATTTAACGAGATGACCAGTGACTACACATTTGCTATAGCGTCATGTATTAGCCAGCCTCCCAGCGCTGGCTGGCCAATCATGATGTTATTGCTTTGTCCAATCACCGTACGAGCGTCTCGTAATCCACAACTCTGGCACGCCTATGTGTTGTCCCTGCTGCCCCAGGTCCGCCCATATTCCCTTGTGGTAGCGGCGTGTAAATCAGGGAAGATGCTCTGCAGAAGGTAACCTGCGGCACCCGTCGGTGCTTCCAGGGATCGAAAAAACCTACTGTGGAGCACCTTGTAGCGGCGTGTAATTGCGGTATCACATACCGTTAGGAACCGTTGAAACGCGTGCGTGCACGTGCAACACCCGGTGGATTCTAACCTTTTGTAGCGGCGTGTAAAGGTATCATTATTGATCATTCTGTGCCCAGATCAAATGCAGTAGTTATTCGGCAGTCATTTAATGCAGCAGGTTGGGTAAGGTAAACATAGGGTCTGCAGTAGTGTGTTTGCAGGTGATGTAAATTTTATTCTACAGTTGAACAGTACCATCTATTTTACTTGGATTTTTCCATAGGAGATGTAGTGAGACTGAAAACTACATTTAATAGTTTGTATTACAACTGTTTCCTTTGCTTAAGTGTGGAGCTTAAAAATGGTTCATATCATTTTGCTTGTTGTTCTTCCATGCATGAACAATCGCCTTGATGATGCATTCAATCTATGAGAAACTTCCAATTGAAAAAGGCAGTCTTGTATATTTTAAACACCATGAATCATGAAAAACTCATCATAGTATGGTAAAAGCATTAGCATCCGACTGCTCGTAGCGGCTTCAGGAAGGCATTTTGTTACAGTATTGCATGTTACAGATGAATGGAAATCTTTTTGAAATGGGAAATTTAGCTCCGTGATGCTAATATTTCCATGATTGCTTGAAGCTCACAATAGCCATTAACACATCATTCTGATTTTGCTGATGTGTGTGTATATAGCCCAGCTCCATTATTTGTGGACATTCAATTTGTTGGACACACTGTCATACATTAGGTATAGGGGTAATGCTAGCAAGTATCACAAGCCTGGCGATACAGCACACACAAGGTAGGTTATCGACAAGTCTCATTTTGAGAATATCAAACTAGAATTTTCATTCACAGACTAGAATTTGTCTCCATCTCCAAGATCCTATCCCAATATGTAGTAGGCGTAATAATAAAAATGTTAGCAAATTCCTCCATTGAGAAAAGTAGCATAATTCTCTGATGTCGCTCACCTCATGTGCAGGGTTATGCATGGTTATGACCACAAGCAACTAACTGTCACTATATCAGTGGTTGTAACTATGGATATCTAAGCTGCGGCAATACTTGGCACATGATGTAAGTGACATGGCTAATCAGGAGAACTATACTTCATTTCTAATTGGAGGTATTTGCTAATATTATTATTATTACGCCTACTACATATTGGGATAGGACCTTGGCGATTGGAATACCACTCTAATCAGAAAAACGCTTTGCACATCCCTCATATGGGCAGTGTGGGTGACACGGAGCACGATCCTCCAACCCTGTCACCTATTTGAGATTTTGAGCAGCCGAACCCATGACCATCAGACGTTGAAGGGTTGAATTTAGAGGTAATCTCCTTAGGTGAAAAAAGCGGAAAATCAAGTTCACCCATCTGTGAATTCTCATTAAAGTTAGTCTGTCACCGCCCAAACATTTTCATATATGGCACTTAGTCCCTATTTAAATCATGCTAGGCAAGCATGGCTTAATATTTAGTTAAAAATCAACTTTTACTTGATATAGAAATGAGGGCGCTTCAGTGCACTCTTGGCGTGGCCTATTCCAGCTAGCACCTTTACACACAGGTGTCGCCAGTCAGTCTTTTCCTATATTGCTAGTATATTTTTTCTGACTGAGCACCCTTACCCCACCCCTGTGCCATAGCCATGCTATATCCACCATCTTGTTGTAGTCAGTTTCCTAATCACCCACACATGCAGATTTTAATCTCACGCAGAGGTAATAGATTAGGTATCCGAGACAGGAGAACACCTTGCTGTTGGTTATCGGGCTCCCATAAATTGGCCAATACATCAGCTAAGTTTCTCCATTTTGTCCAAATACTCCGAAGCAGTTTTGGCTTTGTCTCTTTCCCTCACTCAAATTTTTGTTTGCTTTATGTATTTGCCTTGCCAAGTGTTCTCATAGCTATTGTGCTAGAGCATGTTTTCTCTTTTTTTGTATTTCAGTGTGTAGCTGTATACCTTATTATAAATGTGTTTTTTCAGCTAGC
Source organism: Allobates femoralis (assembly GCA_033576535.1). Lineage (NCBI taxonomy): Eukaryota > Metazoa > Chordata > Amphibia > Anura > Aromobatidae > Allobates > Allobates femoralis. Next base: position 137,700,514 of record JARQOC010000005.1, on the reverse strand, counting down.
ACCTTTACACACGTGTATACGGTCGTTGTTTTACTATATATGCCTTGGAGCACCATCATGCCCTCCTATTTGCATAGCAGCAGGTATCTTAAATTCATGGGCAAACGCTGTCTCTACTTCCTGCACCTGTGCACTGACACTGGATGACCGTGGCGGTGCAGTTATAGTGTCAGTCCGATCCCGCTCTAATGCCTCATGCAAGGTGCCATACATCAAGGTGCACCACAGCCATTGTGTTTTCATCCACACTATCACTATGAGTGTACTGTCGTTATCATTCAGTGTTAGTGCCCAAGTACAGACAGAAGACACAGCATTCACTCTGGGTATTAGAGACAAGTCTATCTAGCTGGATAGACTAAAGGTACCATCACACGCTGGCAAGATATCTGGTAATTCCCGAATTCAGTGATGTGGAAACCATATCGCACGTGCGTAGTGGCGTGTGACTGGGGCGATTCTACGGTGAGAAATTGCTGGTGGAGCGTTGCCTGATTGCCCTGCACTGCAGTGAAATCAGGCGATATCCAATGGGCGATTTCAGCGCATCATGGCGTGTCACAGGGCGATAGCGATGTACACAGCGATCCTGAAATCAATCCCGTAGGTGACTCACCCGGGCCAGGGGACTCAGGTCTCAGGCGCAGTCTGTAGGTCACGGTTAGCAGTGCCTGAGGCTGTGGGCCCGGTGGTCAATGTAAAAAGGGAAAAAGAAAAATAATAAAGAAATAAAAGGATAGTTTTTGTTCGTGACGCCACCTGTAGGTTCCGGTGATAACACCGGCGCTGCTTGGGACCTTCGGGGTGATGGGCAGCAGCAAGATGGAGTTGCTCCCCACAGGACGAGCGGAATCCTTGGGGGCTGTGAGTTGTAATCGTGGAATAGGGTAGCACAGTCGTTCCTGTGAAGCAATGCAGGTGAAGAACAGTTCCTGGAATAAAGCTCGGACACGTTGCTCACTCTGAATGGGTATTTACTCGGGTATTCTGCAGCATACAAAGTAACGCAGTTCTTATTGCCAGGTAGTGAACCGGGTGGTTCTTGCAATGAGTAGTGTCCCTCTGAAGCTCCACAGGTGTCTTTCTCTATCTGTAACTGTCCCTTCACTTCGCTGCTCTGCTATACCCAATTGGGAACACTGAGGGCCTTCGGTTGGGTCACCGCTGAACGTAATTCTCCACGGACCTTCAATGGTGGGTGTTCCTGGTATAAGCTGCGGTAGTTAGTATTTGGTGGGTCGTGCTCCTGTAAAGCCTACGACCACTCCGCATTCTGTGGTTCAGGGATGTAGCCTGCTGGACCACCTTGGAGCCGGTACTCCGGGTTTGGACTGGGCAAGGGTTTTGGATTACCCGTTCTACTCTTGGCCCCTTTCTCTTCTGGGTCACCAGGTTGAGGTGCCCTCCCTGTTAGCTGTCTCTTTTTCCACTCTGCTACATCTGCTGCGCAGCTCTGTGCAGCTCCTGTTCTGTAGCTTCTCTCTCGTCTCGACTTGACTCGACTTCCCACTCTGCTGTTCTGCTCTGATCTGATCTAACTCCTTGCTGCTCTCCCCACTGCTATATAGCCTAGCCTCTCCTCCCACCAGGACCGGTTACCCTAGTAACGGGTGCCTAATTGGTCCTCTAACATTAAGGGTACCTTTACACGCCGCTACGACAGGATGGATACAACCCGCTACAGGCTACAAATGTAGCTTGTAGCGTCAATATAGCCCGTAGTAGCGGCGTGTGAAGACGGGACGTGACAGCCGGCAACAGATACATCTGTTTCCGAGCACTGCTCGAAAACAGATGGCTACAAAGCCGATTGTAGCGAGCTGTATCGGCGTGTAAAGAGGCTACAGAAGGGATGTCTGGACACCAGGCTATGTAGCTGGAATGTAGCTGGGGCGTGACACAGGCTCCAGGTTACCGCGCCCCTTCAGCGATCATTGGAGGAAGCTCCTGCATGACGATTGGTAGTCGCTGCATAGGGCGGCATATTTAAGGAGCTGACCAGTCACACTACACAATCGCTCGAGCGTGCTGTATTAACCAGCCTCCTGCGATGCCTGCCCAATCATGATGTTCTTGCTTTGTCCTATCAGCGTACGGACGTCTTGTAATCCACAATTGTGGCACGCCTATGTGCTGTCCCTGCTGCACCAGGTCCGCCCATATTAGCTTGTTGTAGCGGTGTGTAAATGAGGTAAGCTAAGCTACAGATGGCTACTTGAGACACCCGGCGATGTAGCTAGCTATAGATGTAACGTAGCGTAGCGCACCTTGTGGCGGCGTGTAAAGGTGGTGCGTGTCCCGTTTGTAACCATTTGGCCGTCCTCGTGCACGTGAAGTAGCGGGTTGTATCCATCCTGTCGTAGCGGCGTGTAAAGGTACCCTAAGTGTTGCATGTGGTGGATGGAGCTTCAGGATTATCCTACTCATTACTAAAACAAAGAATATGACACCTTCGATCAGGGGTGTAGTACCCTTTTGTGACGCACTCTTAATGGGGCGCCACATAAGCGTGCTTGGATGGTGTTTTTTTGCGCTGCATCTGCGGCGATTGGTGGGTGTTACTGCGTTCCGATTGGCTGGCCGTGTCTGAGGTGCCTTATTTGATGACCCATGCGTTCACGCAAGGCTGACCAATAGGAAAGCTGTTCCGTCCACCAATTGCAGTGATCGGGGCACGGTGAAACACACTCTAGCACGACCCTATCAAAACAGTATGGCCACATCGCTGCTACGATTGTGGCGTGTAAAGTGGCGATATGTGAAAGGAAGATTGCTTCCAGTCTTCTGCAGGCGATTTCCGGGACGCAGGATTGCCGAAGATCGCTACGTGAGACAGCGATGTGAAAAAAGTGCCCGATGCGTGCGCGCTCACGTCAAATAGCCGGCGATACGGTACCTTAAAACTACAAATCTATCTGCTAACACTACATTTTACAAAAGAGATTGCTCATCCTCAGTGCTGCAGAACCCTCCCTCCCTCTACTGTGTGCTCCTTACAAACTCTGCTCTGAGTTATCATCAAGCTAATCTTAGCATAGTTTCAATTTTATGCATGTGCATACTCTCAGTAACTGGAGATTTCACTCCCTCAGCTTTTCTTTCCAGATTTCCCTCTTCTCCATCTCCAGCAGCATTTCCCCACATGGTGCCCGTAAAAAAAAAAAGTATCATTATACTGTCCCCCAAAACATAAATATATCCTATGCTGCACCCCTGAATAAATAATTGTCCCTCATGGTACTTCCTGCACAAATATCCCCTCACACACTGCTACTCTCCAAAAAAAAAGCCTTACAAACTGCGCCTTTCCACAATGTCCCTCCAAAACTTCCCCTTTCTACAATATCTCCCCCATACTTCAAGTCTCCCCCTGTTCATTATACTGTATTACCTTCCACAATCCCCTCCCTAATTGCCCCATAATGTCCCTCATTGCTCCATTATGTTCAAATTTGCTGTACAGTGTCCCCCGTGATGTCCCTTCCTGCCCTATAATGCCCCAATTTGCTCCACAATGCATCCACTGCCACATAACGTCCCCCACTGCCCCATAATGCCCCCCACTGCTTCATAATGTCCCACCACTGCCCCATAATTTCCCCACTGCTCCATATTGCAAATGCATAAAGAGAGGTGGGGGTCTCCAGGTCCTGCATACTGTATGGCTGAGACACCTGCAGCGCAGTTTAAGGATCTTCGGTCAGTCACATAACTGATATCACCAAAAGCCCTATTGAAAATGCAGAAACGGAAGTGATAGGAAAGAACTTCTACAATTTGCACAAGTTCTGAACTATCGCTGTCATTTGTGACTGGGACCCTGGGGGCCATGGGCGGCTGCCTAGTTTGCCCGCCGCTAACATCGGCCCTGAACATACTTTACGTGTGCATTGAAAGGGGAATTTAGTGGCTTCAATATGAGAATTATTTTGAAAGGCTTAAAAGTTGTGACATATACTATTTTGTATGGTGATCACTCTTATTGAACTGTTCAACATCTGATCCTGGCCAGCCAAAGTCACCGACATTATGCAGCTTGCAAAGGCATAGTGCCCCCATTGCACAGATCTTCAAACCCAGCCAGGACCCACACCTTCATGTAACATTCCATGGCATAAGAGATGAGTTCCTCACCCATAGCTACTGGCCTATGCCACTTTTACATATACATTGTGAGCTTTCACCTAGCCTGCCTACTGTATATACAGGATGAGCCAACTAATAGCATCCTTATATACAGCTGAGCCTCAACATAACCTTCGTACATAGTGTGAGTCCCCACATAGCCTCCAGAAATATAACATGAGCACCCACATAGCTCTCCTATATACAGGATAAGCCCCCCCCATACCCTTCATATATACACGATGAGCCTTTACATAGCCCTTCTATATACAGTGTGAGACCATCATATACAGGATAAGCCCTCACATAGCTCTCCTAAATACAAGATGAGCCCCCATACCCTTCCCATATATAGGATGAACCCTCATATAACCCCCTATATGCAGTGCAAGACTGCTATATACAGGATAAGCCCTCACATAGTTCTCCTAGATACAGGATAATCCCCCACTTGGCTTCCCTCTGTACAGTAATGAACCCAAACCTAGTCTCCCTATTTACAAGATGAGCCCCCATATAGTCCCCTTATATACATTGTGAACCTCTAGATAGCTTCCTATATACCATACACATCTCATACACAGATAAAAAAAATACCTTACTCCTGTTTCCCTGGCACTCCGCTCAGGTACTCATGGATCAATTTCTTCTTGTAACCGGAACGTACATACTGGTGCTGGTGCAATGACATTACCACGACACCTCATAACAGAAAAAGCAATGTTTGCTTCCCTGCTCTGCTATTCTCTATTGCCATAGAAGTGCTCCAGGAAAGCTCCCTGCTTGGAGAGGTGCGTCACCATTGTACAATATACGAAGGGCAATCTGGCCCCCATTATAATCTATCATATGAAAATGTTATTAAACTAGGGATGAGCGAGTCTACTCGTTACTACTCGTTACTCTGTGAGTATCCTTGCGATTACTCGCAGAGTAACGAGTCCAATGTAAATCAATGGGGAATGCAGTTCTTCTGCTGCTGGACCCTATAAAGAGGTCTTGCAGCAGAGGAAAAACCTGCAATTCCCCATTTCATTGTTTAAAGCCAGCGGTAAAAAGCCGCCGGCTTTTAAACAATGCTGACAGCTGCTGACAGCTTCCCTGCCGCCTGACAGCAGGATCCTCCGCTTCCCCACCGCCTCCCTACCATATCCTAACTTAAGATCGGGTGGGGAGGCTGCGGGGGGAGCGGAGGATCCTGCTGTCAGCAGTGGCTGGCACTATTGTTCGGGAGCCAGTTCACTCACTGTCCTCCACGGCCCGCCGTCTTCTTCTCTGTGTCTTTGCGACAGCAGCAGCCGCATAGATCAGCGACGGCCGCAAAGCACGGCCGCTATCACTACTGTAGGCGGGGAGCGCAGAACCAGATTGACGGGTACCGGATTCTCCCGGATTGTACCGGTCCGGTGCAATCCGGCGCCCCATAATATGGGGCTCTATGGTCCCGGATTGCTCCGGACCGGGGCAATCCGGTTTTCAATCCGGTTTTCAAACCGGTTTTCTATTTTTGACCTTCCCGCCTGGATTTTCAAAGGTTCTCTACCAGAGATGTAGCGGAGCTAAAGAAGAACCCTGGATTGGACTACGTCGGACAGAAGAGGATTTTTTTTAAATAAAGATGGAGTCCCTAAGTGTCTTTTTGTTTTTTTTTCAAATAAAAATATTTTTTCTCTGTGTTGTGTTTTTATTTAAACAATTTAATAGAAATTCATGGCGGTCATGTCTAATATTGACGTAACCTCATAAATTTCGGGCTTAGGGCCAGCTGATAACAAAAAGCTGGCCCTAACCCTTTTATTACCCAGTGAGCCACCGCACCAGTTGGGGAGGCAGTGGGGGGAGCGGAGGATCCTGCTGTCAGGTGGCAGGGAAGCTGTCAGCAGCTATCAGCATTGTTTAAAAGCCGGCAGCTTTTTACCGCTGGCTTGTAAACCATGAAAAGGGGAATTGCAGGTTTTTCTTCTGCTGCAAGACCTCTTTATAGGGTCCAGCAGCAGAGGAATTACTCGCAATACTCGCTTCCCCATTGACTTACATTGGACTCGTTAGACTCACAACGAGTACCAAGTATCGGGACCTACTCGTTACGAGTCTAGAGGGTCCGAGTATTTTAGTACTCACTCATCCCTATATTAAACCCGTTTTCTGTTCTTATATTACAGCTGCAATGTTTTTTGTTAAGTTTTGAAAAACAAAGTCCCTCATAGGGTTGGCCGTTGTCAGAAGAAAAGTCTTCAGTTATTCTATGTGAGTGTGGCCTGATGAATTCTGAGTGTGCCACGCACCTACAGTGTTGGCCAAAAGTATTGACACCCCTGCAATTCTGTCAGATAATACTCAGTTTCTTCCTGAAAATGATTGCAATCACAAATTCTTTGGTATTATTATCTTCTGCAAAAAACTACTAGAAAAAAGCAGCATCAAAAAACTCACCATGTATGCCAAAAGCAGAATCAAAATGCACTCTCAGGATGCAGTCAGAGCCCATATGTGAAGCAAGCCCAGCTGCAGGCTGATAAATCCCTCTACCAACAAGATGTGGGAGGCGATCTGCCATGCATACACTGAGCCCGCTTAGAGCACCATTCACACAGATACAGTTGATGCAGAGTGTCTGAAAGCGACCCATCCTGCGCCGCTGCTTGAGCGATGGGTCGCACAGTACGATACCTCTGCACCACTAGATGAATGGCGCCCCTAAGGGCCCAACTGCACCCTGGATAGATAAAAAGTGCAAAAAGTCTCTTATATGATGAATAAAAAACTTTTACAAATGGGATTTTGGTTCATGCATTGGCCAAGACATTTAAGCTGATGATCCACGACAAGGAATCCCATGCTCTAAGCGGGCTCAGTGTATGCATGGCAGATCGCCTCCCACATCTTGCTGGTAGAGGTGATTTATCAGCCTGCAGCTGGGCTTGCTTCACATTTGGGCTCTGACTGCATCCTGAGAGTGCATTTTGATTCTGCTTTGGCATACATGGTGAGTATTATTATCTTCATTTAATTTGTCTTAAATGAAAAAACACAAAAAAGAATGAAGCAAAAAGCAAAACATTGATCATTTCACACAAAACTCCAAAAATGGGCCAGACAAAAGTATTGGCACCCTCAGCCTAATACATGGTTGCACAACCTTTAGCCAAAATAACTGCGATCAACCGCTTTCGGTAACCATCAATGAGTTTCTTACAATGCTCTGCTGGAATTTTAGACCATTCTTCTTTGGCAAACTGCTCCAGGTCCCTGATATTTGAAGCGTGCCTTCTCCAAACTGCCATTTTTAGATCTCTCCACAGGTGTTCTATGGGATTCAGGTCTGGACTCATTTCTGGCCACCTTAGAAGTCTCCAGTGCTTTCTCTCAAACCATTTTCTAGTGCTTTTTGAAGTGTGTTTTGGGTCATTGTCCTGCTGGAAGACCCATGACCTCTGAGGGAGACCCAGCTTTCTCACACTGGGCCCTACATTATGCTGCTAAATTTGTTGGTAGTCTTCAGACTTCATAATGCCATGCACACGGTCAAGCAGTCCAGTGCCAGAGGCAGCATAGCAACCCCAAAACATCAGGGAACCTCCGCCATGTTTGACTGTAGGGACCGTGTTCTTTTCTTTGAATGTCTCTTTTTTTCTCCTGTAAACTCTATGTTGATGCCTTTGCCCAAAAAGAGAGAACATTCTTCCAAAACGTTTTAGGTTTTCTCAGGTAAATTTTGGCAAACTCCAGCCTGGCTTTTTTATGTCTCGGGGTAAGAAGTGGGGTCTTCCTGGGTCTCCTACCATACAGTCCCTTTTCATTCAGATGCCGACGGATAGTACAGGTTGACACTGTTGTACCCTCGGACTGCAGGGCAGCTTGAACTTGTTTGGATGTTAGTCAAGGTTCCTTATCCACCATCCGCACAATCTTGCGTTGAAATCTCTTGTCAATTTTTCTTTTCCGTCCACATCTAGGGAGATTAGCCACAGTGCCATGGGCTTTAAACTTCTTGATGACACTGCGCACGGTAGAAGCAGGAACATTCAGGTCTTTGGAGATGGACTTGTAGCCTTGAGATTGCTCATGCTTCCTCACAATTTGGTTTCTCAAGTCCTCAGACAGTTCTTTGGTCTTCTTTCTTTTCTCCATGCTCAATGTGGTACACACAAGGACACAGGACAGAGGTTGAGTCAACTTTAATCCATGTCAACTGGCTGCAAGTGTGATTTAGTTATTGCCAACACCTGTTAGGTGCCACAGGTAAGTTACAGGTGCTGTTAATTACACAAATTAGAGAAGCATCACATGATTTTTCTAACAGTGCCAATACTTTTGTCCACCCCCTTTTTATGTTTGGTGTGGAATTAGATCCAATTTGGCTTTAGGACAATACGTTTTGTGTTTTTTTTCATTGAAGACAAATTAAATGAAGATAATAATACCAAAGAATTTGTGATTGCAATCATTTTCAGGAAGAAACTGAGTATTATCTGACAGAATTGCAGGGGTGTCAATACTTTTGGCCAACACTGTACTTACACAATTGCCCATTATTGTGAGTCACATAGCTAACATGTATGCAATATACATATGTATGGTCATGTGCCAATTGTCCTCATCTGGCTTCTATCTATTCTCTAGCAGTAGCCGGATAAACACTGTGCCCAGCTCTGTTCAATGTGTAGCAGCTCCTGCTAGATACTGCTGATCATCTATTTATGAGATTAGGGCAGATGTGCAGTTATCAATAGTCCTGTAACTTTAGTATCCATTCTACTGTTACAGAATCCTGAATATTTACATACCTAACAATCAAAACATCAATAGTAACATACATAAACATGAGCAAAAATAGATTCATATGAGTGGAGGGCAAAATCTAGATTCATTAATTTCCTCTTGATATGATATAGGTATATTATAACTCTATACTAAATGATTGTACAGTACATCCTATAACAAGGGTTTCAGAAGAACTCATTGTTTATCCTGTATTGTGGGCGCCATCTTGTGGTCTTTGTCTGGATCTCATTCCGTTGTAATGCATTGATTTATTTTCTTTAGGGAAAACGTTCTTTTTCATTTTTTTGTACATTTATCGGTTTAGTAGAAGGTATTTTTATACCTTCAAAAATAGTAGGTAAACGTGAGAAAAGGTTATCCTACTTTTTTCCTGAATGTTCAAAGCAGAATTCAACTATATGAATGCTGGAAAAAATGTAACAAAGGGTTGAAAATGACACCCATTAAGAACCCGTATAAAACACGTACATGAATAATTGGTCCCATCAGTGTTTTCCTTCAGTGTACCATCAAGGTGTTATCTGTGTGCCATCCATTTTTTCCGGTATAGCTAAGGAAATATAGGTGTTATAAAACTTCTCGTATACTTTGCAATATTTAACATGGGCAGGACATATATGACATCCATGTGCTGTACGTGTTTTCCACAGACCCTGAGACCTAAATTGGCCCTTGTCATCCATGTTGCTAGAAAAAAACCGACATGTGAAGAGCACCATAGGTTATAATGTGTACATGTGTACCCGTGAAAAAAATGCATGTCACACATACTGGAAACACTGATATGTGAGGGAGGCCTAAAAGAACCGATTCTTATTTTCCTCTAATGTAAATACCATCAAATTAACCAATTATTTGTTAAAAGGCCTCCTTAAGGGGAACCTGTCAGCTAGTTTACCCCCCAAACCCAGCTATCACTGTCTGCGCCAGCAGCTTCATAGTAACTATTCTAACCATCCCTGTCTGAGCTCATAGAGCAGTGATGGCGAACCTTTCAGAGGCCGAGTGCCCAAACCGCAGCCCAAAACTAAATTATTTATGGCGAAGTGCCAATATGGTAATGTAACCTAAATTACAGCAGTAGTAATCATAAGCGCTGCACAGGGGGGAGAGCCAGCGGTTGCCTTCTCTCTTCCCTGTACAGGGCATGTAGTCCTGAAACAATGATCAATTCAATTATTTTAACAATGAATTGATTTTAAACTTACCTTTGCAGTCTTCTCTTCTCTTCAGCAGTGGTCATCCAGCTCATGTGTACTGCATATTGAAGCTGAGCCGCTGCCACTGCCCTTTCTAGAAACAGCAGGTGGATTGATCTGTATGGAAAAAATGCAGAATATTAGACAGAAGATAGATTTTATCATGGAATGCAAGCATATTTCATACTGAAATCCTGGTCCCTTTCCTTGCAGTAATGTGCTCCATCCTGACCCTCTCCTTGTAGCTATGTGCTCCATCCTGACCCTCTCCTTGCAGTAATGTGCTCCATCCTGACCCTCTCGTGTAGCTATGTGCTCCATCTGACCCTCTCCTTGCAGTAATGTGCTCCATCCTGACCCTCTCCTTGTAGCTATGTGCTCCATCCTGACCCTCTCCTTGTAGCTATGTGCTCCATCCTGACCTTCCCTTCTAGTAATGCGCTCCATCCTGACCTCTCCTTGTAGTAATGTGCTCCATCCTGACCCTCTCCTTGTAGCTATGTGCTCCATCCTGACCTTCTCCTTCTACGGTAGCTATGTTCTCCATCCTAATCCTCTCCTTCTAGCTATGTGCTCCATTCTGATCCTCTCTTCTAGCTATGTGCTTCATTCTGATCCTCTCCTAGCTATATGATCCATCCTGACCATCTTCATGCATTTATGGCCCCATCCTGACCCTCTCCTTGCAGTTGTGCTCCATCCTGACCCTCTCCTGGCAGTAAAGTTCCTATCCTAACCCCCTTCTTGTAGTAATGTCTTTATCCTTATCCCCTTGTGGTATACCCCATCCTTGTCCCCTTCGGTAATGTCCCTTCCTTGTCCCTTGTGGTAATGTCCCCATCCTGCCCCTATAATGTAGTAATGCCCCATCCTGCTGTAATGCCCTATCCTTGTCCCCTTGCAGCAATATGCCCCATCCTGCAGTAATATGCCACATTCTTGTCCCCTTGCAGTAATATGCCCCATCCTGCAGTAATACCCTATCCTTCTCCCCTTGCAGTAATATGCCCCATCCGTGTCCCCTTGAAGTAATATGCCCCATCCTGCAGTAATGTATCTCATCCTTGTCCACTTGCCATTAATATGCCCCACCCTTATTCATTTGCAGTAATATGCCCGATCCTGCACTAATGTGCCTCATTCTTGGCCCTATGCAGTAATATGCCCCATCCTGCAGCAATATGCCCGATCCTTGCCCTGTTGCAGTAATATGCCCATCCAGCAGTAATGTTCCCCATCCTTGTGCCCATCACATAGTAATATGCCCCATCCTCGTCCCCATTACATATTAATCTGCCACATCCTGCCCCCATCACATAGTAATATGCCCCATCAGCCCCATTACATAATAATATGCCCCATCCTGCCCCCATCACATAATATGCCAATCACTCCCCTGTTACTATTGCCCCAATAGCCCCATCACAAAATAATATGCCCCATCCTGCCCCCTCTTAGTAATGCCACATCAGCCCCATCACAGAATATATGCCCCATCCTGCCCCCTCTTAGTAATGCCCCATCACAGAATATTATGCCCCATCCTGCCCCTCTTAGTAATGCCCCATCAGCCCCATCACAGATTATGCCCCATCCTGCCCTCTTAGTAATGCCCCATCAGCCCCATCACAGATTATGCCCCATCCTGCCCCTCTTAGTAATGCCCCATCAGCCCCATCACAGATTATGCCCCATCCTGCCCTCATAGTAATGCCCCATCCTGCCCCTCATAGTAATTCCCCATCAGCCCCTCATAGTAATGCCCCATCCAGCCCCTCATAGTAATGCCCATCAGCCCCTCATAGTAATCCCCATCAGCCCCTCATAGTATCCCCATCAGCCCCTCATAGTAATCCCATCAGCCCCTCATAGTAATCCCCATCAGCCCCTCATAGTAATGCCCCATCAGCCCCTCATAGTAATGCCCACCAGCCCCTCATAGTAATGCCCCATCAGCCCCTGATAGTAATGCCCCATCCTGGTTGCTATAAATACATAGATTATGGAAAAAAAGTCATACTCACCTTCCTGCTGCAGTTTCCTCTGCTGACATCTTCTGCACTCTGCTGTGCTTCTCTTCCCGACCCGCGCCTGAGTGCGGTCACGTGACGCCGGGTGCGTCACATGACCGCTGTCAATGACGCTGGCCGGGAGGGCGGGGCTTAGAAGTGTGTCGGAGAGAGGAGAAATGTCTCCTCTGCTCCGACACAGCTTTGATCTGCCGGCGCCACGGCGCGCGCCGGCAGATCAAAGCGGCAGTGTAGTGGCGAGGCTGCGTGCCAGCGGAGCCGCTCTGCGTGCCACCCTGGCACGCGTGCCATAGGTTCGCCATCACTGTCATAGTGTATTGGTAAAGGTGAAAAAAAGCATATATATACTTACATTTTCTTATGTGAATGAGGCAGTGATTACTCCTTGGAGGACATAGTCACTCTGGCAAGTCAATAGTTATCTCACTGACAACTTCTCTGTATAAAGGACCTGTATGATGTAACGATCATATCACCAAAGTGGGCAGAGCTAAGCAAGCAAAATCATTATGGGCTATGGAAACTGCGCTGCCTATTAAGGTACCTTTACACGCGGCAACTTACTGGTTGCAGTGAAATCATAGAGACATTGTTCCATTTGTACACAGCAACAAAATAGAACAATGTGTCCATGATTTCACTGCAACCAGTAAGTTGCCAGTGAAATTACTAGAAAAGTTGCCGTGTGTAAAGGTACCCTTATAGTTACATGGTCGTGACATTACACAGGTTCCGCAGCATCTTCTGACATTCGGCAGAAATGTTAACCATTAACCTGCCAGAGTGACTATGTTCTCCCAGGTGACTACACACTGCCTCAATTACATAAGAAAATGTATGTGTATAAATGCTTTTTTTTCACCTTCAACATTACACTATGAGCTTGACATGCCCACTGGGGCCATGGGGTACTCAGAACCGAGCTCTCAGTCTCTCTCTCGCCTTCGTCTGGGCTTGCTGGGTGGTCACGGTGACGTGACCCGGCTCCGTGGTCCCGGGTCGGCCAATAAAAGGGTTAACAGTTTTTGAAACGATAAGTTCATGACACCACCTGTAGTGTGTAGCTATATGCGCCACCGCTGCAATCAGGACCACTGGGGATGATGATGGGTGCAGCAAGATGATGAGCCCTCTATGGGTGGTACTTGTCTCCAGGGCAACCGTGAATATAGTGTAAGTGTAAAGTCTGCAGTACCTCCAAGCAGCATCCCCTGTCTATTTACAGCCACAGTTATCTCTCCGCAGGCACACAATCAGAGTCTACACAGCGCTGGGCATTACCGGGTCTTTACTTTCAGCTTCAAGTGGTACAGTTCACAGCTAGTTCACAAAGGCTCTGGGCTCGTTCAGCAGCTGGGATGGCTTGTCTGTGGCACTCCCTTTCTGTGTACCTTTCAGGCCTACTCTTCCTCCATTTTCGCATGTGAGTTACGGTCCGGCTGTCACGGGCACTTTGTGTACTACCCTTCAGGTTTCCTAGCCCTAGTCTGGTGGCTTTTCCTTTACCACACCAGAGGTTGGGTCTCGAGACATGAAGACCCTGCACCCTGCTGGTATCCGTGGTTGGGGCTTAAAGCTTCCCGGCCATATCTGCAGAGCCGGCACTCTGGTCCTAGCCCAGTCCACCAGTGTCCCGGCCAGTCGGGTTCACCTGACTCCTTCAGTCTTCCCTCGGTTTCAGCCTGGGATCCGGACTAGCCATTAGTGGCATAGGCCGCGGGCTCTGGTGTTCTCAGTCTGGTCTCTGTCAATGGTTTGCTGATGGGGTTTCGCTCTCTTGACTTGAACTCCTTCTCCAAACTGCTCTCGACCTTCTCCTGCTACTGCCCCTGCTCCCGCCACTACTCCTGCCTCTACTCTGTGTGTGTCAGTCTGTTTTATTGGTGTTTCTCCTTCCCCTCCCCTTCCCCGGGTTCTGTCATATGTCCCAACCTCCACCTATCTCCTTCCGCCATCCCGTTGCTAGATTTTAAGTTACTTAGCCTCGAGAGCGGAGGGTGTTGGTGTGAAGTGACCGACTTACCAATCCCAGCTGCTGTGCTCTGTTGTGGCCACCATTCTGCAGGGGTGCCACAGCTCAGACTGGGCTTGTTAGAATAGTACTATGAAGCTGCAGAGACAGACAGTGATAGCTAGGGAGGGAGCATTGGCCTGACAGGTTCCCTTTAATATTAATATGGTACATAATATTTCAGAAAACTGTTCTGGTTGTACTTTCATCACAGAAGCCTACATTTGCAGCAATTACTACTTTGTATATTTCTAGTATTTTGATGTCGGGTTTTGAAGTGTAAATGAGGCGGTTGACAGGGTAGGGGGTACTCGGGTACCAGGGCTGATGGCGACTTGGATGGGGGATCACGGCTGGTCGGTCCCCGATCCCATGCCCTGGACCCTCAATGGCGGGGAAGGTGGGGGTATTATGGTGGTGAAGGGGAATAGTTACGTGACGACACCTGTGGTACCAGGTAACGAGTATACCAGAGCTGAGTTGATGGAGGTGCAGCTCAGTGTAGTACAGCTCCCCACAGGTGGAGCTTTACCTCAGGGCAACGGGGATGGATGATTGGAGTTGTAGTAGCGTCTTTGCAGTTAATGCTGTGGATGGCGGCGGTTTAAACAGGCACTTTCACATACAGTAGACGTTGTTTCGGTACCTTTTACTGATGACGGGTAACAGGTACAGTCCAGAGAAGTAACCAGGACCCCAATGCAATTTGGGACTTTCACCTTGGAGAGTTGTGAGGCCTCCTCTGTCTCTGTGTACGGTGGTTTGGGGTAAGTCCTGCCTGTAACTGAACTCACGCTTCTTCTCCCTCTCAGGGCTTTACATTATCACTGACAATGAGGTCCTTCTGCGGGGTCCCTATTCCTCCTTTGGCCCCTGGTCCTGTGTTTTGTCAGTTTTGAGTGTCTCTTTCTATTTACCTCAAGGGAATTTGGTCCTCCTGGTTCTGCCGGGCTTTTCCTGCTGCACTGGATGCTTTGCAGTGATGGACTCCGGTGTCTGGGTGAGCTACAGGGAAACCAGATTGGGAGAGGGTCGGAGGCCAGTGGAGAAATAGGAGAATTAAAGGAGAGAACCAAAGGTGCAGCACAGCTGGGTCGGTGTTCCTTGGTCACTGGGCCTGGCTTTATCCAGCGACCAGCTCCTTCACTTCTGCTCTCTCCTCTGACTGGAACTAACTAAACTAACTGAAACTAAATGACTCCTCCCTTCAGGCCTGGATCTTATATAGAGGATCTGGCTTAAGGCAGCCAGTAGAGCTCCCCTTCTGGTCTGGGGTGGAAGGTGTTGTGTGCTGTGTGTACCAAGGTGTAAATCCCTCCTTGCACTGGTGGATCTTGTGGCAATCCCCTGCAGGGGTGCCACATAAATCTCAGGCCCTGCCCTCGGTAGTGTTTCCCATAGGTGGACTGACTTTTACATTTGGTGTTTGAAAGTTTGTGAACCAATCAAAATTTTCTATATTGCTGTATACAGTTTACCTAAAACTACATCAAATTTTAACACAAATTCTAAAGGTACCGTCACACGCGGCATATTGCTAAGCAATTTAATTGGCAATTTGCTGGTTGCAGTGAAATCATGGATACATTGTTCTATTTTGTTGCTGTGTACAAATGGAACAATGTGTCCATGATTTCACTGCAACCAGCAAATTGCCAGTGAAATTGCCTGGCAATATTGCGCATGTGACGGTACCTTAAAAGTAAATATAGAGAAACAAATCAAACAAATGAGTTAGACTTTTTTCTTCTATTTTGTTATGTTAGAGATTGTTGTCCCATGAACTGATTGCTTCAGGTTCTTTCACAACATTTCTATAGTGTAAAGATTAGGTATTTGACTTGGCTATTCCAAAACTGTAACTTTATTATCCTAACTTGTCTGATCTGATTACAATTTTACCCTTAAAGGGGACCTGTCACCCCCCTGGTGCTTTCCAAAGTAAAAGCACCACTGAATGAAGCATGTATGCTGCATTCAGGGAAGGTGTATACATTATCTCTAGCCCCCCTGTAACCCGAAAAAAACACTTTGGAAAGTTTAGAGGTAAGAGGTCCGAGGGGCTTATCTGATTATGCTGTGCTCGCTGCCAGCCCGGTCCTCCCCGCCTCCTGCCTGTGTGTGTCTGTGTGTGGAGCCGAAGAGGAGCGCAGACCCACACAAGAGGGGGAACACACAGGCAGGAGGCGGGGAGGACTGTGCCAGCAAGTGTGCACAGCATAATCAGATAAGCCCTCAGACCTCTTAACTCTAAACTTTCCAAAGTGTTTTTTTCGGGTTACGGGAGGGGGGGTAAAGACATGGTATACACCTTCCCTGAATGCAGCAGAAACGCTGCATTCAGTGGTGCTTTCACTTTGGAAAGCACCAGGGGGGTGACAGGTTCTCTTTAAGATATAGGGTTAATCCATGAAAAGCCGGCTGTCAGTCAGTGCTGATAGTGCTACACCCGCCATTCTCAATGTTCTGAGCAGTGACTGAATGTACTCTGGGAATACCTACATGACTGAAAGCGGCTCCAGGGAAAAATAAGGTTAGTTTTTTTCCCAAGGTCCATCAATGTCCTTTAGGGAGCCAGGTCCGAAGTGTTGTCTTTTAGTTTGGTGGTTAGGGATTTTCTAGTTTTTGCAGGGACCAGTAGGGCAAGTGTGCGGCTCCTTTGAGTTGTAGGCTTTACTAATTTTGTTACTCGTACATGAATGAGGTACAAACATTTTTTTTCTGTCCTTACTCAAAAGCCCACCACGGTGTATACAGACATCGAATTCTCTTTTTGCTCCTCTTCATGTCCTGTGATTATTACTGACTCAGTGACAGAACTACTATGCTCCATCAGAAACAGAGCTATTCTTCCAGCTGTACTTCTAGTTACAGTATTTATTTTGGCATTTGGTCTAATACACATAGGGCATGTTCTGCAGTTCTTGGCAGTGGTAGCAAACCATTTAACGGAGCTGTCCTGTTCTTCATTGTCAAAGTTTACATCCAGCTTCTGCTGAAGTTAATAAAAACAGATTAGTGGAGGTGCCAGGTTTGGGATCCATCGGATATTGATGGCATATCCCAAGTATAGGTCGTTAATATTATCTATCTGGAGACCCACCTTAACATCAGAGGTAGAGGTGTGTTGCACAGACACTTCTGTTTATAGTGTATGCAAATTGTCACTTCAGTGAGCAAGTGAATGAACTCTAGCGCCACCTTTCGGTAGCTGTCCTCAAAGTCATAATCGACTCTTTAACAAGCCTTTTAATATGACGAAGGGTTTGTGCCAGATCAGAACCCCAAACTGCATACACTGTGTTTATGGTGTAAACACTTGTGTCAAGTCCCATAAATGTCCTGGACAACCCCTTTAATGGTACCTTTACACGCCGCTACAGAAGGTTGGAAACAACCGGGTGTCGGAGACAAATGTATCTTGCACCGTCAAAACAACCCGAGGTAGCGGCGTGTAAATCAGGTTGTTGCCACCCGTCACTGTCAACACCTGTTTTTGAGCAGTGCTCTAAAACAGGTTGGTTTCAACCCGATGGTAGCGGCATCTAAATGAGGTACAGGAAGGTTTTTCCGTCACTTTGTTAACTCCCTGGGGCTTGACACAGCCTCCGGGAAACCGCCCCCCTTCAGCGATCGTTGGTGGAAGCTCCTGCGTTACGATTGGTTGTCGCTGCATAGGGCGGCATATTTAAGGAGCTGACCAGTCACACTTCACATTTGCTATAGCATCATGTATTAGCCAGCCTTCCTGCGCTGGCTGGCCAATCATGATGCTATTGCATTGCCCAATCATCGTACGAGCGTCTCGTAATCCACTACTCTGGCACGCCTATGTGTTGTCCCTGCTGCCCCAGGTCCTCCCATATTACCTTCTGTAGCGGCGTATAAATGAGGGAAGGTGCTCTACAGAAGGTAACTTGTGGCACCCGGCGGTGCCTCCAGAGATAGATTAAACCTTCTGTAGAGCACCTTGTAGCGGTGTGTAAAGGCGGTATCGGATACCGTTTGCAACCGTTGGAACGTGCTCGTGCACGTGAGACACCCAGCTGTTTCCAACCTTCTGTAGCAGCGTGTAAAGGTACCATAAGGGGTAATGTTACACAGTAGGAAGAAAAATATAGACACTTCCATTGTAAAACATGCAGACATACAGTGACAAATCCTTATTTGTAGAGAACTATAATAAATTTAGAAATGTGGTCTGAGTCTAGAATAAGGGCTCTCAATATCACAAAGTCCACAAACTCAGCATCAGCCAACTGAATGCATTTGCAAAATATGCAAAAAGAGAATTTAAGGGTGGCACTCTGCAGAGTATTGAATGTAATAATCACATGTAGAAGAAATTTGCTTAAATTCTACTATTTTTATGCAAGATATATGCTTAGAAGTGTGGCATGTAAAAGTTTGGCCATTTATCCAAATGATAGAAAACTGGAAAAATAACTGGGAGAGGCTCACCTTGTGTGGTTCTGACAGTCACAACCACTACTCTGTGCATGAAACGGCTGCAGCAGACCTACATGTAACAGCATAAACTATCAGGATGAAGAAAGGGTTATTACTCTGTGCTGCTGTAAACAGGTCAGAAATTTCAGAAGGTATATTCAATGGATTAATTTGTTACTGCATTTCAATGTCGTAAAGGCTTCTTCCTCAGGAAAAGTCATGACTGCAATGTGATGTTGTTCAGAAGAAGAAGCCTGATGGCTTTGAAATGCGTTAACAAATCTATTGAATATACCTTCTGGAATTTCTCGTCTGTCTACGGCAGTGCGGAGTATTAATCCTTTTTTCATCCTAATAGTTTATGCTATCAAAGATTTGCTGAAATTTTATTGCATTCATTCTTCCCTCTACCCTTAAATGTTCCTTGTGACATTGGCTGCACTACAACCCCAAAGCATGATTGATCCACTTCCATGCTTAATGGTTGGAAAGTTATTCTTTTCCTGAAATTATGTGCCCTTTTTTCTCCACACATGCTTTTAATAATTGTGGCTAAAGAATTCTGTTTTGACCTCATCGATCCACAGGACATGTTTCCAAAATGCATCAGGCTTGTTTAGATGTTCTTTTGCATACTTCTGACATTGAATTTTATGGTGAAGACACAGGAGAGGTTTTCTTCTGATGACTCTCCCATGAAGACCCATGAAGTGTCTCTGAGCAGTAGAGCAATGACCAGTAGAACAATGTACCACAGCTCCAGGTCTGATAAATCTTCCTGAAGGTCTTTTGCAGTCAACCGCAGATTCTGATTTAAGCCCCGGTCTCACATAACGATGTGTCAGCGATGCCGACAACGATCAGCATCGTTGATACATCGTTATCAGGTCGCTGGTGTGCTGTCACACTGACAGACTTCACCAGCGACCTCTGGGCAGCCAGATCGTTGGTACCCAGCGTCCGCTCGTTCCCTGCATCCTGGGAGCGGACGGACGCTGGTAACCATGGTAACAGCGGGTCTCTCCTGCACTTAGAGACCCGCTTGTTTACCATGGTTACCGGCACCCGCCCGCTTCCGAGTTGCGGGGAGCGAGCGGGTGCCGACCTCTCCTATCCTGTCCCTCACTATTCTCATCTCTCCCTGCTATTTCCCTGTTCCCTACTCTATCCCCTATCCTAAACCCTAATCCTATCCCTCTCCTTGTTCTAAATAAAGAAATCCCCCCCCGAGGCTCACCGGCATCAGAGGCTCCCATACCGGCATCTCTGTAATGGAGATCTCAGGGGTAAAGGACCTATGATGAGGTCAGTATCATGTGACCGGCCTTTACTGTACAGTATAGGCCGGTCACATGACTGTGACCTCATTATAGGTCCTTTACCCCTGAGATCTCCATTACAGAGATGCCGGTATGGGAGCCTCTGATGCCGGTGAGCCTCGGGGGGGGATTTCTTTATTTAGAACAAGGAGAGGGATAGGATTAGGGTTTAGGATAGGGGATAGAGTAGGGAACAGGGAAATAGCAGGGAGAGATGAGAATAGTGAGGGACAGGATAGGAGAGGATGCACCCGCTCGCTCCCCGCAACCCGGAAGCGGGCGGGTGCCGGTAACCATGGTAAACAAGCGGGTCTCTAAGCCCGCTTGTCACCCTGGATGTCATGTTACAGCGCTGCTGTTCGGCGCTGTGACATGGCGGGGGATCCTGACAGGTCGCTGATCGCTGCCCCCGCCGGTCACACACACCGATGTGTGGTGACCAGCGGGGGGGCCAACGACCAAAAAATGGTCAGGAGCCCTGTGCAACGATCAGCGACCTCACAGCAGGGGCCTGATCGCTGCTATCAGTCACACGCAACGATATCGGTAAGGATATCGTTCCTACGTCACAATAGGACGATATCGTTACCGATATCGTTATGTGAGACCTAGGCTTTAGCTCTCTAGCAATCCTAAGAGAAATTTTGCTTAGGCTTCCAGATCTTATCTTGACCTCCTCTGCTCCTGTTAATTGCCATTTCTGAATTACATATCGAAATGAGGAAATGGTAGCTTGAAAACACTCTGCTATCTTCTTTTAACCTTCTCCTGCTTTGTGGACCTCCACCATTTTCCTTTTCAGAGTTCTAGACAGGTGTTTAGAAGAACCCATTGCTGCTATTTTATGGCCTAAGCTTAGAGGTGGCTGGGTTTTTATAAAGCCATTAAATTTGCTTCATCTGGCCTTTCCTAAAGATGATAATGATCAAGTCTTAACACAAGTAATTAATTAGCCACATCTAATTAAAGTCAGAAACCTTGGTCAAAGTTATCTGAGACAAACCTTTACAACAGCCCATTTTCCTTTTTGAATTTTTTAAGATGTAAAAGATAAAAAAAATATTTTTTTTTTGCTTAAAATACATTGGAAATGTTTCACCTTTAACTTCATGCCTTTTAGAGATCATATCAACTTGCTTAACTTAACACAAAACAGTAACTTTAACCAGGGTTGCTAAACATTTTTACATGCCACTGTAGTGATGTGAAGTAGTTCTTAAAATTGGACTTTATTGTTAGGAGGCTATTCTGTAAATCATTACTGTTATCTTAATGTAGAATTGTAACATTCAATTAGACTGATCGAATATGATTGATAGTGACGCTGACGGTGGTTTAACTAGGAGTTACCAATTGTGTATTAAGACAGTATACACAGCTTGATTAGTTGTAATAGGAGTTAATTGATAGATTAAGTGTTTCCGTATACTTCATGTGCCAGCTGCTTATTCTGTGATCCAGTGTATTGTTTATTGATTCTTCTGGATTGAGCCCCATTTGTCTAATAATAAATGTTATTTGTGATCACCACTCTCCTACTTTGTACCGTTGCATCCTCTGAACCTGTATTTCATAGTAACCATTGTGGGTTTTTCTCACTTTAATGGAAGGGTATCAACAAATTTGTTCACCTGTATGTCTGACCATTACATTCTTTGCTTCAGCAGAAGGGGTGTTACTGACCCCTCATTTGTGTTTTTTCTCATGCACACACTTTGCAATGTGAGATCATATTGTAAAACCACGTAGTCTTCAAACATAGGCTGGACAGATCTGTCTGGGATGATTTAGTGAACTCTGCTTTGAGCAGGGGGTTGTGTTGTGAATTCATTGGAGCGCCCTCCGGTGGTTGTTGCTGGTGATGCAGCTGACTGTGTGGGCTTCACAGGTGATAGTGATGATTGGCAATCGGCTTCTTGGAGCTTATAATGGTTTGAGGTGGAGCAATCCTTGCCAGTTGTCTTTGGTTTCTGGGGGAGTTCACATCTCTCTGGTTTCTTCTGCTCTATGGAATTCCTTGCAAGCTAAGTGGATGTTTTTTTTTTATATTTTGTGGCACAACTTTGTGTGCTTAAGGTTCTGCTTATGTTTTGTCTTATTTTGAATTGTGGGTTGGCAATTTAGTCTGTATATTTGTTTATCTGCTCTCAGTTAGGAAGTTTTCTTCCTAGGACTTTTACCATTTACTATTATCTGTTATTTCCAGTTCTGCTGGCATTTGATTTATAGAAGACTGCAGATATAGAGGGCGCCGAGTCTTAGTGACTCAGGGTAATTTTTGTACTATCTGCTGTTGGTGTGTTTTTGATAGTGTTTTATACTGACTCCAATAGTATTCTATCCTGTCTTTCCTATATAGCTAGTTTGGCCTCTTTTGCTAAACCTTATACTCTGCCTATGTTTGTTTTTCTTTCTTTTGTTTCCCAGTTAATATCTGTGGGGGCTTGCTATTCTTTTGGGGTTCTGCTCTGAGGCAAAATAGCTTTTCCTATATCCATCTTTCGGAGCAGTAAATTCTCCGGCTGTGCAGAGGTGTCTAGGTCTGGTTAGTTACCGTGTGTAGTCAGTGATTGCAGTCAGTACAGTTACCAACGACTTCTATGGAATCTGAATGTTACTCCTGAGTCAACGGTTCATAACAGGGTTGGACCAGATGACCCAGGAGCCCCCTTCCAATTCTATCTTTCTATGATTCTATGAATTAGGGCCACTTTCACATTTTCTTTAGGGAATTCCATTTGTTCAAACAAGTAGAATTAAAATGTAAAATAAATCCTTGTATAACCGATACAAATGGAAGCTATTGGACCTCTTTGATTTTTTATTATTATTATTATGGGAGTCATTTGGGTTCTACTATGTGTCAATTTTTAGAACAGAAACAAAAATTCCTAATGCCTCGGCTGTATTGTGACGCTATTGAGCCGCACTATCCACACATTTAAAGGCACAGTATTGGTTGGTTACTAATCCAGCAAGCTGCCAGTGGTGCTACACAGCTGATAGTGGTCAGCTCCGGGTGCATATGCTCCTTTGTCCCCAGGACCAGCCCACCCCCAATTTAGGAATATGCTTTACAGAAGATACATCAACCACAGGAGTCCATGGATTGTAGATAGATTTATATGGGAGAGTGTTCTAGGTTTGCTCTGCAACCTATGCATTGGTGTTTTGGACCTACATGCCCAGAGCAAAAAGCTACCTTTTGGAAAGCTGCATTTTATAAATGAGGACTTCTGAAAGGGAATCTGTTAGCAGGTTTTTGCTTATTCATCTAATAGCAGCATGATGTGGCAAAGAGACTGTGGATCCAATGATGTATAACTTAGTTTACTGGGTGCAGCATTCTGACACAGAATGTTTAGATTCAGCATATAGCTGAACTCAGAAAGCTGCCCTCACCCACACCAGGCTCTCAATATAGATTTTTATAGAGCATTGCTCCCCAACTACAATCCTCAAAAGCCACCAACACTGCATGTGTCTACAATTTCTTTAGTATTGCACAGGTGATAATTTAATCACTTGCACATGTGATAATTCCAACCCCTTTGCTAAGGCTGGCTTTACACCACAGTTTTTGTCTGTCCGTGTGGATCCTGTTTTTTGCAGGACCAGACAAACAGATCCTGGCAGGACAGGATGTGTACAAAGTGTGGCCAAATATGGTCCCTGATCTTGTTTTTTGCAGGATTCATTTTCTGCCGCTGTCCATGGTGCTGAAGTCTGCCTGTGTCTGCTCTGCCGCTGTCCATAGTCCTGAAGTCTGCTTGTGTCTTCTCTGCTGCTGTCCTTGGTGCTGAATTCACAGCCTGTGCATGAAGTAGTGCTGTCCATGGTGCTGAAGTTAGTACGGCAGGATTTATGAGCATGCTCTGGGCATAAAATCAGATCCGGGAAACAATTAAATTTTTTCACGGATCCAGCACTCATAGACTCCCATATTATAGGCGCCGGATTGCCCCAGGATCCATTTCTGTCCGGTTTTGTCTCATTTTTTTCACTGAAGCCAAAAAATCCTGAAGGCTCCTATTTTGGGGGCAGTGAAAAACTGGACAAAAATGAATCCAGGACAGAATACACAAAACCAGGGATGGCCAAATAGGACTAATCCAGCACCATAGGGATACATGGGAGGCAAAACTGGATCAGGTTCTGTCCGGTTCAAACCGGACAGAACCTGATGCCCAAAACCATGGTGTGAAGGGGGCCTAATACTAAAGAAATCCTGAAAACATGTAATATTGGTGTTTTATTGAGGACTTGAGTTGGGAACACTTCAATCAAGAGGGAGGTGCTAATCACAGATGGGGGTGTGCTGGCATGACTGACCTCTAGCTGACATAGGCCCATAATGATAACCTCCTGAAGCTAAAACAGACATTTCAGGTAAACAACACAAAGTGTATTAACCCCTAGAGCTGTCTTCAAATTATATAGCAAGATTCTGCTGACAGATTTCCTTTAAGATTTAAAGAAAATTGGTATTATTGAGGGTTTATATAGGTAAGAATTGAAATATTTGCACATTGTATACATATACTGTATAAACACATTATTACTATATTGCAGAAAATCAAGACTGTATATTAGTTTTGAAAGCACTGCTGTCCCGCACAAAACCTCAGAAGATGGATGATTATTAGTGATGGGCGAATCCTAAATTACTCGGAATCGCTTGACTCTAGCGAGTCCGAGCACAGGACTCGCTACTCGTTGCGAGTCTAGCGAGTCCAATGTTAATGAATGGGGAAGCGAGTAATAGCGAGTAGTGTGAGATTTACAAATCGCAGATGTGTCTCGGAAGCTTCAGCCTGAAGCAATCCTAGTTTTGTCATTTATTTGCATTGGACTCGTTTACTTTGTAAGTAATCGCTGGGAAACTCGCACAGATAAGAGTCCTGTCTCCTCTGTGCTGGCTGCCAGCTCCAGGGTCCTAGAGCCCGCCTGCTGCCTGATGTAGCAGAGCTGAGATTGTTCTCAGTCTGCTCATTCCCTGTGTACAGACATGAATGTCTGTGCACAGAGATGATGTAGCAGAGCTGAGATTGTTCTCAGTCTGCTCATTCCCTGTGCATATACATCTATATCTATGCACAGGGATGAGCAGAGAGGACATCGCGTTTTGGACTGCGTCGGACGGAAGGGTCATTCCATGTCAAGTGATCCAAAAATGAATATTTTTTTTCCCTGACGTCCTCAGATTTTTTAAATTTTTTTTCTATATGAAGAACAACTTTATCTAATTACAAAAAAAAGTTTTGAATTTTTTTCTTTATCAGTTAATTTTTTACAGATTTTTAACGTTTTAAAAAAGTGCGAATTTTGGCCTGGTATGGCTTTACATTTTCTATCATATCTCGGGCTAGAAATAAGATAGAGAAACAAAATAAACACCAATCTACTCAGAACTGTCCAGGCTTTCATCAGATATGTCACAAGAGGATCTTTGTTAATATTTTACCCATGTGATTGCAAGCGCAAAACTTTAAAACGCATTTCCGAAAAATCGGCGCGCTTTAAATATTTCAAAAACTGTCCATGTGTCTGCTTTGCTCTTAGCCACATCTGTACCAAATTTCAAGTTGGGATCGCAATGGGATCATATTTTAACATATTTTACTAGTAATAGCGTCAATGGGTCATTCCATATCAAGTGATCTAAATATGAATATTTTTTTTTACGTGACGTCTTTAGATTTTTTTTTTTTTTCCTTTATGAAGTACTACTTTAGTTAATTACAAATTAAAAGTTTAGAATTTTTTTCTTCATCAGTTAATTTTTTACAGATTTTTAAAGTTTAAAAAAAGGGTGAATTTTGGCCTGGTATGACTTTACATTTTTTTTATCTCAGGCTAGAAATAAGATAATGTAGTGGGAGAGGCATCATTTTACTCAGAACGGTAACAGCTTTCATTTGAGATGTTACAAGACTATGTTTCTTTATATCAAATTCAAACTATTGACGGGCAATTGTGAAAAAATGACTGATTGTGTTCTTGGTGATTTTTGAATTGACACTATAATAGTTACCGTATATACTCGTGTATAAGCCGACCCGTGTATAAGCCGACCCCCCTACTTTTGCCCCCAAAAACTGGGAAAACTTATTGACTCGCGTATAAGCCGAGGGTGGACTCCAGCACAGGTATACAACCCCCAGCAGTGAGGTATACAGGCCCCCCCAGTGGTATACAGCAGGCCCCCAGGCGTATAAGCAGGCCCCCAGGGGTATAAGCAGGCCCCCCGGGGTATTCAGCAGGCCCCAGGGGTATCAACAGGCCCCCAGGGGTATTCAGCAGGCCCCCGGGGGTATCAGCAGGCCCCCGGGGGTATCAGCAGGCCCCCGGGGGTATCAGCAGGCCCCCGGGGGTTTATACAGCAGGCCCCCGGGGGTTTATACAGCAGGCCCCCGGGGGTTTATACAGCAGGCCCCCGGGGGTTTATACAGCAGGCCCCCGGGGGTTTATGCAGCAGGCCCCCGGGGGTTTATACAGAGCCCCCGGCAGTGGTATACAGCCCCCCCACCTAGTACCGGGCCCCCATGCTGCGGCACAGCATACAGTAGTTCATACATTACCATCTCCTGCAGCGCGCGCTTCCTCCATCTCCCGCCCGGCTTGTTGCAGTAGTGTCATGTGACGCGCCAGTCACATGACACTACAGGAAGATGCCGGCTGGGACATGGAGGAGCCGGGAGAGATGGTAATGTATGAACTACTGTATGCTGTGCTGCAGCATGGGGGCCCGGTACTAGGCGGGGGGGCTGTATACCACTGCCGGGGGCCGCCAGGGGCTGTGTCCGGCAATATGCACTGCATCCCCTTGCCGGGGATGGACAGGGGGATGCGTGCATATCAATGAGCCGGGCCCACGTGACCGCGCGGTGTCACTGTAGCCCCCTCCTGCCTCCTCCTGCCCCCAGTCAGAGCCCCCGTCCCCGTCACACTCAGCACACATGTATATACTCGCGTATAAGCCGAGGGGGGACTTTTCAGCCCAATTTTTGGGCTGAAAAAGTCGGCTTATACACGAGTATATACGGTAAATATTTTGCACTTAGGTCCAATGAATGCGTCCATGGGGTCAAGCTGGGACAGAGTCATCACAAATTAGCCTTATTTGCAGATGACCTGCTACTTTACATCTCCCAGCCTCTGGTCTCCATCCCTTCGGTCTTAATGGAGTTTGAACGGTTCGGACAATTGAGCAACTTTAAAGTGAATTGCTCCAAAACCGAGGCACTCTATTTCTTTGCCTGGAGAATTGGTTTCTCATCTATCTAAACAGTTCCCATTTAAATGGAAAGTAGAAGCCATTAAGTACTTAGGAGTCCTTATACCAAAAGATCTTAAACAAATATTCAATTTAAATTATCAACCCCTTTTGACTAACGCGGAATCGGCATTTACCTCCTATAGACAATTAAAGCTATCCTGGTTCGGGAGAATAAACGTAGTCAAGATGGATGTCTTGCCCTGACTCTTATATACTTTTCAGACAGTTCCTGTTCTATTGGATAGAGGCTTCCTCTCCAAAATGCAATCTATGATCCTTAAATTTGTCTGGGGGGGCAAGAGGTCCAGATTGCGAATGAATATCCTATCCTTGCCTAAGACCAGAGGAGGGGTTGGACTACCCAACATACGAGCGTACTTTGTGGCTTCCTCTCTTGTTAGAGCTCTAGATTGGCATTATCATGCGTCCTCCAAGAAATGGGTAGGGGTGGAGCAAGAGGGTTTGGGGATTCCGCTGAAACACCTGCTTTGGATTTCCCCTAAAGACTCCACAGACCTAGTACCTTTGGCAGACATGACCAGAAACACCTTGAAGGTATGGCACCTAGTGACGAAAACCCTCCGCTTAAACGACAGACTTAGCCCTTTGACTCCCCTTTTTTCCAACCCATCTTTCCCACCCAGATTTGACAGGCAGAGATTTTTATGTTGGCGGATTGTGGATGACACCCGAGTAGGACAGACTCTGTCCAGTGGTGGTTTGCCCCCGATGGCAGAGCTACAACTCAAAGAACCTACGAGACCTCTTAAGTGATTCGAATTTCTCCAATACAGAGCATACTTAATATTCAGCTGACCACTCTTGCAGGGTAAGATTGACGCCCAACGTATTGGAGAGGTTATTCCAACTGGAGGCTCCACCGAGGCGCAAAATATCAGTTCTATACCAGGCCTTAGGGTCCATGAGAGAGCAGGGCACCCTTTACTTCCAACGTGCTTGGGAGAGGGAATTGGGGTGTAGCATTTCAGAAGCTAATTGGCAGAAATGCTTTATATTTACTCACTCACTAGCTAGCGCTTGTTCTGCACAAGAAAGAAGCTATAAGCTGCTCACTAGATGGTACTTGTGCCCGACGACACCCCGGAACATGTTCCCTGGAACCCCTGATACCTGCTGGCGCTGTGGGGAAGAGAAGGGTACAATGATACACATTTGGTGGAGTTGTGAGAAAATCCGGCAGTTCTGGTCTGAGGTTTTCAATGCATACGCCCGGATAACAGGTAAACAAGCCGAATGCTGCCCAGAATCGGCAATGTTATCCATTTTTCCAGGTCCTATTGGGCTACAGAAGAGGGATATTCTCCGCTTTTGCATCTCGGCTGCTCGTGCTGTGATCCCGAGGTTCTGGAAATCAAGCCGGGCCCCATCTCTACTTGATTGGTTCAAAGAATTGATGGACATATATCGAATGGAGGAGCTCGCAGCTGATGCGTCGGGATCTCGGAACAAATTCTTAGGGATTTGGGTTGAATGCATTCTTTTTCACGACTCTGCAGAATTTAGGAGTATCTTTTCCAGCACAGATAATATGGCTCGACCTCTGGCTGATGGGGAGCCAGTGGGATGAGTACCCTTTCTCCTTCCCATACCTCACCCGTTCCCCCCCCCCCTCCTTTTTTTCTTTTTTTCTTACGTGGCTTTTCTTTCCCAGTATAACTTTTTCTAATGGTTTTTGTTTCTCTTCTCTCTCTCTTCTTTTCTATCTCTCTTTTCTTCCCATCTGATACATTCAGTCTAGGTATTTCCTTTCTACACCTATACCTTCAGAATTCTAGTGAACATTAGACAGGTATCAGAAACTCTGAGCTGTGAGTAGATCATTAATATTTCGGCCTTCCTCTCCGGTACACCAGTCGATAGACTATTCCAACTAGGCCTCAACGGGTAATGACCCACTTACGTGGTCAACCTGTTAGAAGGGGCCAAGTGATAAAAATCATTCTGCTGGGGCTGCTTGTCCCCTTGACATCAGAACATCTCAAAACCCTGAGAAAGGTTGTATACTTGAGTGTTTGGAATTTTATTTAGATTGTAGTATATATTGCACCAGAGATAAGCGCAAACGTAAATTTGCAGCTTATCTTAAAGTTACTAATAAGTTTGTGAATTCTCTTTTTGTATATTTTATATGTCTCAAGATTTTGTTAAAAGATTGAATGTATGTCTTTCATATGTTTTTTCAAAATGTAATAAAAATGAGATTAACCATAGTTAAATATTTTAAAATATGATCCCATCACGATCCCAACTTGAAATTTGGTACAGATGTGGCTAAGAGCATAAAAGACACATGGGCAGTTTTGGAAAATTTTTATTAAAACGTTTTTTTCGGAAATGCGTTTCAAAATGTTGCGTTTGCATTCGCATGGGTAAAAAATTAAAATTAACAAATATACTCTTGTGACATATCTGGTGAAAGCCTGGACAGTTCTGAGTAGAATGGTGTTTATTTTGTTTCTCTATCTTATTTCTAGCCCGAGATAAAAAAATTTATAGTCATACCAGGCCAAAATTCACCCTTTTTTAAACTTTAAAAATCTGTAAAAAATTAACTGATGAAGAAAAAAATTCCAAACTTTTAATTTGTAATTAACTATAGTAGTACTTCATAAAGGAAAAAAAATTAAAAAAATCTAAAGACGTCAGGTAAAAAAAAATATTCATATTTAGATCACTTGATATGGAATGACCCATTGACGCTATTAATAGTAAAATATGTTAAAATATGATTCCATTTCGATCCCAACTTGAAATTTGGTACAGATGTGGCTAAGAGCAAAGCAGACACATGGGCAGTTTTTGAAATATTTAAAGCGCGCCGATTTTTCGGAAATACGTTTTAAAGTTTTGCGCTTGCGATCACATGGGTAAAATATTAACAAAGATCCTCTTGTGACATATCTGATGAAAGCCTGTATAGTTCTGAGTAGATTGGTGTTTATTTTGTCTCTCTATCTTATTCCTAGCCTGAGTTATGAGGAGAAACGTAAAGGCAGGCAACAGCGAAATTCACACTTTTTCCGAACTTTGAAAATCATTTTTAAAAAAAATACATTTTTTAAAAAAATTTTCTCTTCACATTTTGCATTGTCTGACATGCTATTATCAAATAACAAAATCTCAAAAGAATTAAAAATATAGAGATAATAATCATTGGTTCACTTGACATGGAATGACCCGGAAGAGGATTTTTTTAATTAAAGATGGAGTCCCTAATGGCTTTTTTTTTTATTTCTAATAAAAATTTTTCTCTGTGTTGTGTTTTTTTTAAAACAATTTAATAGAAATTCATGGCGGTCATGTCTAATATTGGCGTGACCGCCATAAATTTCGGGCTTAGGGCCAGCTGATAATACAAAGCTGGCCCTAACCTCTATTACTCAGCATGCCACCGCCACCAGGGCCGCTGGAAGAGCGGGGTTCAGCGCCAGAGGATGGCGCTTCAATGAACGCGCCATCTTCTGGGGCGGCTGCAGGCTGCAATTTGCAGCGGGGGGTGCCCAGAAATCTTGGGCATCCCTGCGCTGCGGATTCCAGCCCCCAGCTGCTTAGCTGTACCTGGCTAGACATAGAAATTGCGCGGAGCCCCACGCATTTTTTTGACTCCGACTCCGAGACGACTCCGACTCGACTCCGAGACGACTCCGAAACGACTCCGACTCCGACTCCGAGACGACTCCGACACGACTCCGACTCCGACTCCGAGACGATTCCGACTCCGAGACGACTCCGAGACGACTCCGACTCCGACTCCGACTCGACTCCGAGACGACTCCGACTCCGAGACGACTCCGACTCCGAGACGACTCCGAGACGACTCCGACTCCGAGACGACTCCGACTCCGAGACGACTCCGACTCCGAGACGACTCCGACTCCGACTCCGACTCGACTCCGACTCGACTCCGAGACGACTCCGACTCCGAGACGACTCCGACTCCGAGACGACTCCGACTCCGACTCGACTCCGAGACGACTCCGACTCCGAGACGACTCCGACTCCGAGACGACTCCGACTGCCGAGGCGACTCCGACTCGACTCCGAGACGACCTCCGACTCCGAGACGACTCCGACTCGACTCCGAGACGACTCCGAGACGACTCCGACTCCGAGACGACTCCGACTCCGAGACGACTCCGACTCCGAGACGACTATCCGACTCCGAGGCGACTCCGACTCTGAGGCGACTCCGACTCTGAGGCGACTCCGACTCCGAGACGACTCCGAGACGACTTGACTCCAAGACGACTCCGACTCCGAGACGACTCCGACTCCGAGACGACTCCGACTCCGAGGCGACTCCGACTCCGAGGCGACTCCGACTCTGAGGCGACTCCGACTCTGAGGAGACTCCGACTCTGAGGAGACTCCGATTCCGAGACGACTCCGAGACGACTCCGAGACGACTTGACTCCAAGACGACTCCGACTCCGAGACGACTCCGACTCCGAGACGACTCCGACTCTGAGGCGACTCCGACTCTGAGGCGACTCCGACTCTGAGGCGACTCCGACTCTGAGGAGACTCCGACTCCGAGACGACTCCGACTCCGAGACGACTCCGACTCCGAGACGACTCCGACTCCGAGGCGACTCCGACTCTGAGGCGACTCCGACTCTGAGGCGACTCCGACTCTGAGACTCCGACTCCGAGACGACTCCGACTCCGAGGCGACTCCGACTCCGAGGCGACTCCGACTCTGAGGCGACTCCGACTCTGAGACTCCGACTCTGAGACTCTGACTCTGACTCTGAGACTCTGACTCTGAGACTCTGACTCTGAAATTCATTAAATAATAAAAAAAATGCGTGGGGCTCCGCGCAATTTCTATGTCTAGCCAGGTACAGCTAAGCAGCTGGGGGCTGGAATCCGCAGCGCAGGGATGCCCAAGCTTTCTGGGCACCCCCCGCTGCAAATTGCAGCCCGCAGCCGCCCCAGAAGATGGCGCGGTCATTGAAGCGCCATCCTCTGGCGCTGAACCCCGCTCTTCCAGCGGCCCTGGTGGCGGTGGCACGCTGGGTAATAAAGGGGTTAATACCAGCTTTGTTATACAAGCTGGTATTAAGCCCGAGATTCTTAATGTCAGGCCACGTTTGACCCAGCCACTAAGAATCTCCAATAAAGGGTTAAAAAAACACAACACAGAGAAAATTTTTTATTTGAAATAAAAAAAAAGCCATTAGGGACTCCTTCTTTAATTAAAAAAATCCTCTTCTGTCCGACGTAGTCCAAAATGCGATGTCCTCTCTGCTACATCCCCTGTGCATAAATATAGATGTCTATGCACAGGGAATGAGCAGACTGAGAACAATCTCAGCACTGCTACATCATGTCTGTGAGCAGGCAGGCTCTAGGACCCTGGAGCTGCACAGAGAAGACAGCTGGACTCGGCTCGCAATGTAACAGCAGTTATTTGCGAGTTTCCCTGCTATCACTGGCACAGTAGCCGAGTCTAATGCAAACAATGGCAATCCTAGTTTTGTCAGCGTTTTTGACAAAACTAGGATTGATATTAATTTGCATTGGACTCGTGCGAGTAATCACTGGGAAACTCGCAGAGTACCGAGTCCTGCGAGTCCCTTACTACTCGCCGAGAAACGAGTCCTAGCGAGTAGATTCGCCCATCCCTAATGATTATCATGATACATATATTTTTTTCAAAAATACTTACAGTAGGATAGGAGTTTGGTAGAACAGACTACAATTGATGGCTGTAGGTAATTTTTAAATGTTTGTGACAACGTACACACTACATGACAAGGGAGAGGGGTTTGTGATAAGTGTAAAGTTATGAATTCAGCTTCATATCATAGAATATGCTATCTGCTAGCCAAAACCTGTAGATGGCACTGTGCTATTAAAACAAAGATAGTGCCTTCTGGCCCATGGAACTCGCCATAAGATTGTCAATTAGGGTGATTATAAAGGGGTTAAATACAGTCAGGACATACGTTTTACAGTAAGCAAATAACTGCTGATAAAGGGTAAAGGTAAACTCAAAGGGCAGAGAAGGTCATAGAGGATTTCCATCCAAAATGTTAACTTTTCCCTATACCACCGTCAACCCTTAGAATGGAAATCATTTCAAAATCATTTCTGTAGTTGCCTAAAGGGAGAAAAATGACTGCATCCCCCTCAACATGTTGTGATGACTGCAATGTGTTATGTTGCTGCATTTTCTACATGTGATGTTTCATGCAATTGTTCACAGTGTTATTATGCTCAGTTAAAGTACGATTAATGCCTCTCATGAATTCTTGTTGGGGAAAGTGAAATTAACAGTGTAGATGTAGGTATATGTAGATTTAATCGTTTACAAGTCCCTGCAGGTGCTAGGAGTTCTCAGGATGTATAGAGAGTCATTCCTGGTTAGTATCCAGTTTCCCCGAACATAAAACACTGTCTTATATTAATTTTTGCTCCCAAAGATGCGCTACATCTTATTTTTAGGGGATGTCTTATTTTTCCATGATCCTCATCATACTCTTGCAGCCTCCAATATCCTCATCATCACCATGCAGCTCCCAATATCCCCATGCTTCCCCCCAAATCCCCTTGCAGCCCCCATCATCACCTTGTAGCCCCCAATATCTCCTTGCAGCCACCATCATCATCTTGCAGCCCCCATCATCACCTTGTAGCCCCCAATATCCCCATCATCCCCTTGCAGTGGCAATACCATATCCCCATCACCCCCATGCAGCTCCCAATACTGTATTCTCATCATCATCCCCATGCAGTCCCCATTAACACACACAGACACACACAAACACAAGGACATAGACACAGAGACACACACACACACAGACTTTGTTCACTTGTCTGCGGCTGCAGTATTACGGACGGTGCTCTGCTCTCTGCCTTGACTGCTTAGATGTACGGGTGGAGCCGTCAACCAATCACAGGGCAGCGCGGCCAATAACAGAATAAATGTTGTTTTATGACGTATGCAGGGGCACGTCTGGGATATAAAGGGATTACAGGAACCTCAATTTCATCATGATAAAGGTGGTGACGGGTGCACTTTAAGAAGTAAATTGCAAAGTTTCTTGTTTTTACAAGTACTTTAAAATTTCACCAATTAAAGATGATGAGAATAAGTGGTTCGTTAGCACAAGCAGATAATTGTTTAAATGATGAATGATGCAGTCATAACTCATGACTAGCAAACAATGTCAGGGTGGCTGGTGGGAATTTTTAGCCTGAAGAACAATTATACAGCAGTGGCCCATCATGAATAGCAGCCCATCCTTAAAGGGTCAATCAGCCAACAGGCTACTACAGTTGTGGCCAAAAGTATTGACACCCCTGCAATTCTGTCAGATAATACTCAGGTTTTTCCCTGAAAATGATTGCAATCACAAATTCTTTGGTATTATTATCTTCATTTAATTTGTCTTCAATGAAAAAACACAAAAGAGAATGAAGCAAAAAGCAAAACATTGATAATTTCACACAAAACTCCAAAAATGGGTCAGACAAAAGTATTGGCACCCTCAGCCTAATACTTGGTTGCCCAACCTTTAGCCAAAATAACTGCGATCAACCGCTTCCGGTAACCATCAATGAGTTTCTTACAATGCTCTGCTGGAATTTTAGACCATTCTTCTTTGGCAAACTGCTCCAGGTCCATGTTATTTGAAGGGTGCCTTCTCCAAACTGCCATTTTTAGATCTCTCCACAGGTGTCCTATGGGATTCAGGTCTGGACTCATTGCTGGCCACCTTAGAAGTTTCCAGTGCTTTCTCTCAAACCATTTTCTAGTGCTTTTTGAAGTGTGTTTTGGGTCATTGTCCTGCTGGAAGACCCATGACCTCTGAGGGAGACCCAGCTTTCTCACACTGGACCCTACATTATGCTGCAAAATTTGTTCGTAGTCTTCAGACTTCATAATGCCATGCACACGGTCAAGCAGTCCAGTGCCAGAGGCAGCAAAGCAACCCCAAAACATCAGGGAACCTCCGCCATGTTTGACTGTAGGGACCGTGTTCTTTTCTTTGAATGCCTCTTTTTTTTCTCCTGTAAACTCTATGTTGATGCCTTTGCCCAAAAAGCTCTACTTTTGTCTCATCTGACCAGAGAACATTCTTCCAAAACGTTTTAGGCTTTCTCAGGTAAGTTTTGGCAAACTCCAGCCTAGCTTTTTTATGTCTCAGGGTAAGAATGGGGTCTTCCTGGGTCTCCTACCATACAGTCCCTTTTCATTCAGACACCGACGGATAGTACGGGTTGACATTGTTGTACCCTCGGACTGCAGGGCAGCTTGAACTTGTTTGGATGTTAGTCGAGGTTCTTTATTCACCATCCGCACAATCTTGCGTTGAAATCTCTTGTCAATTTTTCTTTTCCGTCCACATGTAGGGAGGTTAGCCACAGTGCTATGGCTTTAAACTTCTTGATGACACTGCGCACGGTAGACAGAGGAACATTCAGGTCTTTGGAGATGGACTTGTAGCTTGAGATTGCTCATGCTTCCTCACAATTTGGTTTCTCAAGTCCTCAGACAGTTCTTTGGTCTTCTTTCTTTTCTCCATGCTCAATGTGGTACACACAAGGACACAGGACAGAGGTTGAGTCAACTTTAATCCATGTCAACTGGCTGCAAGTGTGATTTAGTTATTTAGTTACCTGTTAGGTGCCACAGGTAAGTTACAGGCGCTGTTAATTACACAAATTAGAGAAGCATCACGTGATTTTTCTAACAGTGCCAAAACGTTTGTCCACCCCCTTTCTTATGTTTGGTGTGGAATTAGATCCAATTTGGCTTTAGGACAATTCTTTTTGTGTTTTTTCATTAAAGACAAATTAAATGAAGATAATAATACCAAAGAATTTGTGATTGCAGTCATTTTCAGAAAGAAACTGAGTATTATCTGACAAAATTGCAGGGGTGTCAATACTTTTGGCCACAACTGTATATAGGTGAGCCTCCCAACTCTCCTCCAACAGATGATCTAAAGGTACCGTCTCACGCGGCAATATGGCTTCCATATCGCCGTAAATTCGTGTATTTCGGCGATCGCCTGTGCATAGTGGCGTGAGACAGGGAGATTTTACGTCGAGATATCGCCGGTGGAGCGTCACCTGATCGCCCTGCACTGCAGTAAAATCAGGCGATAACCACCAGGCGATTTCTGCGCATTTTGGCGTGTGACAGGGCAATAGTGATGTAGAAAGCGAGCTCAGATCATCTGGAAGCAATTCCAGAGGCATGCCTGAGCTTTCTGTTTACATGTAAAAGACAAAAAGAGAAAAGAGGGCGCAATGGTGCAATATCACTTAAACACTTGTTTACTTTAAGACCTGTGACTACTAACCTCCTAGTGTTGTGCGGTCCATGCACAACAATGGTGTATGTATAAACGGTTTATAGGGGTCTCCCCCTCACGCCAGGCACACTGTAGTTTGCGGTGGAAAGATGCCTCCTGCCCCGCGGCCTCCGGATTCCCCGCTGACCACGGGCGTCCCCGCTCACTTCCTCGTGTTATCCAGGCTCCTCCCCCTCACGCGGCACGTGACTGGGCACGCTGACGTCAGACAGGTCCTATACCCTTGCTATTTAGCCGTTACCAAGGTGATCAAGGTCCTGGAAGCTATGTGCGAGCAGCTCCTGCCGTGCACTCAAAGAGAATCCTGAATCCAATTAAATAAATAGCACGGTCTCTTCCTGGGCGCTCAGAACACAGCAAGGAACTCCTGGTCAGATGGAAAGTCCTTTATTGAAAAAACCTCCGTCACCACAACATGTTTCGACGGTATAACACCGTCTTCCTCAAGTGGAATGGCATTCCACTTGAGGAAGACGGTGTTATACTGTTGAAACATGTTGTGGTGACGGAGGTTTTTTCAATAAAGGACTTTCCATCTGACCAGGAGTTCCTTGCTGTGTTCTGAGCGCCCAGGAAGAGACCGTGCTATTTATTTAATTGAGTGTTCTGTTTGGCTCGCCCCGTCTGCCGCGATTGGTGGTCGCTCCTGCGTTCCCATTGTCTGGCCATGGCTAAGGCGCCATATTTGAATAGTGATATAGTAGAAAGGACACATGCGTCATGTAGTGGGCAGACATTCTGACAAGGCTGACCATTGGTTACGTAGTTGTGTTGACCACTGGGAGTGGTAGGGGCGCGGTGAAAAACACTCTGGCACGCCTGTCTCCTCGCCGTACTCATACTCTATGCCCACATCGCTGATGAGATGGTGGCATGTGACGCGGCGATGTGGAAAAGGGAAATTGCTTCCAGTGTTCTGCAGGCGATTTCCGGAACGCAGGATCGTCGTAGAACGCAGGCGAGATCTCTATGTGTGACAGGGCGACGGTGATGTGCAAAAATGTTCCCGAAACGTGCACTCTCACGTCAAATTGCCGGCTATATGGAAGCCATATTGCCGCGTGCGACGGTACCTTTAGGGGAGTGAAGGGTCTGGACTGTCTGATTCCTAATGGACAATCCTTTTTCTCTCAATGAGATAAGCTGGAGATGTCTGGTAGTTTCTCTCTTACGCCATGTGCTCACACTGCATTTTTTTATGTGTTTTTGGGTGCAGATGTGTCACAAATCTTTATGCCTATACTTATACCAGCAAAGTCAATGAGAATTCTGTAGTTTCATGCACGTTGCTTATTTTTCTCTTTCAGGTTTGTTGCAGAAATAAATCTGCAGCATGTCAAATCTTGGTGCGTTCTCGGTAGCGTATTTCCAATCCAAATGCATGGAAAATGCATAGGAAAAACACACCAGGAATGGGGCACCAAAAATGCATAACTTTTTTGGCGCATTTTTCTGCCAGGAGATGTAGAGTAGATTTGGTGCAGAAATTTCTGCAACCAAATACTCAATGTGCGCACCGCACATAGCCCTACAGAAAACATAAGCATTCAGAATAGTCAAATATTCTTGTGTATGGTGGAATCAAAGGAAATAGCATGTAATGTGTGTGGGGGGCTTAAGTTATTTTCCTCTGCCTTACATACCGTATATACTAACGTATAAGCCGAGTTTTTCAGCCCAAAATTTGGGCTGAAAAGTTCCCCCTCGGCTTATACGCGAGTATATACTGCACTCCCGCCACCCGCATCAGTATACAGGCCCCCCCATCAAGATCCAGGGCCCCCCCTTGCTCGGCAAACCTGTAAAGTAAAATCCTTATACTTATCACTGTCCTCTCGCCGCCGTCCCACCGCTGCCGACACCGCGATTCTCCATCTTCATTCAGCGTCTTCCGGCTTCCTGTGGTCGCAGGCAATGACGTCATTGTCAGCGCCGACCACAGGAAGCCGGAAGACACTGAATGAAGATGGAGGATCGCAGTGTCAGCAGCGGCGGGACGGCGGCGAGAGGACAGTGATAAGTATAAGGATTTTACTTTACAGGTTTGCCAAGCAAGGGGGGTGGCCCTGGATCTTGATGGGAGGGGCCTGTATACCCCTGGGGCTGGTGCTGTATATACCCCTGGGGCTGGTGCTGTATATACCCCTGGGGCTGCTGCTGTATATACCCCTGGGGCTGGGGCTGTATATACCCCTGGGGCTGCTGCTGTATATACCCCTGGGGCTGGGGCTGTATATACCCCTGGGGCTGCTGCTGTATATACCCCTGGGGCTGCTGCTGTATATACCCCTGGGGCTGCTGCTGTATATACCCCTGGGGCTGGTGCTGTATATACCCCTGGGCTGGTGCTGTATATACCTCTGGGGCTGCTGCTGTATATACCTCTGGGGCTGCTGCTGTATATACCTCTGGGGCCGCTGCTGTATATACCTCTGGGGCTGCTGCTACATATACCCTGGGGCTGGTGCTGTATATACCTCTGGGGCTGCTGCTGTATATACCCCTGGGGCTGCTGCTGTATATACCACTGGGAAGGCTGCTGTAACACTGCTGGGGCCTGTATGTACCACTGGGGAGGCTGCTGTATACCACACTGCTGGGGGCTGTATACTACCACTGGGGAGGCCTGTATACCACTGGAGGGGCCTGTATACCACACTGCTTGGGGCTGTATACCTGTGCTGGGGTCCACCCTCGGCTTATACACGAGTCAATAGGTTTTCCCAGATTTTGGGGGCAAAAGTAGGGGGGTCGGCTTATACACGAGTATATACGGTAGATAGGTTTGGTAATAGGGATCAAATTCAGCCACTGTTAATAACCTATTATGCTCATATTGGGATTACATGTGCATACGTAATCACAAATATTGTCATGCTGACAGGACGCGTGCAATGCTGCAAAAGGGGAACACCAGGGAAGATGTAAGCGGAAGGACCTAGCACTAGGGAGAGGGTCGAGAGGTCACCTCCTAACACTCACCAGGTCACCTCCCTAATGTCCCTGCTATAAGGGTCCTTCCCCCTTTTTGCCATCATGTGCCTAAGTCGTGAATTCACTTTGACTGCTGTGTGGGTCAGCGGGACACTAGACTCACTACTACAATAAAACACAAGGTAGGTAAGAAAAACAGATTGGAATAGACACAGCAAACCACACTCTTCAACTGCTCCAACAGGAACTTTGCTGTAGAAATAGAAACAAACTCCTCATCTTCTCCAGAGACAAGCTTCTTCAAAGTGGTCAGTATATAGAATATATAACGGAAGGGAGTGGTCATAAATACTAAATCTGAGAAAAAGGTTATACGTTTGTGGACAGATGGGAAAGATTCCATAACCCTTTCAGCACTAAAAGAAAGTAAATCCACTTCAGTATGTGATAACAGTCAAGCATGCAGCAAAGAGGATCTGCAATCAATTATCTGTTGTGACTTTCTGATCTCATATCTCCAGAGGTCTCATCAGGACGTGACACAACCGTGACAAATAGGGGTTTGAGCTTAGTATACAGAGTAACAAACTATGGAAATCATGCAAAGGGAACCTGTCATGTACAAAAATTATATTTAAATTAAAAAAAAAAAGACTTTAAAGTTCGGTTCACTCATCCCTATCTGAAGTAAATTATGTGTTTTAAACATGGCTGGCTCCCTTTAAGAATAGTTATGGATTTAGGGACATGTTTACTACATAAATACCAGTGGAAGAATAATCAAATGCACACTCCTCATTGAAATCCAAAGAAAAAGTTTCTTTTTTAGTGTAAATTCAAGGCAACTTTCACACAACGCTTTTTGACCAATGCTCTGGTCTTTTTCACCCTGGTTGCTAGAAAATAGGATCTAGAGGCAGAACCAGACAACATTTTATGGAGGGAGAGGAGCTAGAGTCAGAACCAGACAACATTCTATGGAGGGAGAGGAGCTAGAGTCAGAACCAGACAGCATTCTATGGAGGGAGAGGAGCTAGAGTCAGAACCAGACAGCATTCTATAGAGGGGCAGTAGCTGTATTTATAACCAGACTACATTCTATGGAGGGGGAGGATCTAGAAGCAGAACCAGACAACATTCTATGGAAGGGGAGGAGCTAGAGTCAGAACCAGACAACATTCTATGGAGGGAGAGGAGCTAGAGTCAGAACCAGACCGCATTCTACAGAGGGGCAGGAGCTGTATTCAGAACCAGACAACATTCTATGGAGGGGGAGGATCTAGAGGCATAACCAGATAACAATCTATGAAGGGGAGGAGCTAGAGGCAGAGCCAGACAACATTATATGAAGGGGAGGAGCTAGAGGCAAAACCAGACAACATTCTATGGAGGGGGAGGAGCTAGAGGCAAAACCAGACACCATTCTATGGAAAGAGAGGAGCTATATGCAGAATCAGACAACACTCTATAGAGGGGCAGGAGCTGTATTCAGAACCAAACAACATTCTATGGAGGGGGAGGAGCTAGAGGCAGAACCAGACAACAATCTATGAAGGGGAGGAGCTAGAGGCAGAACCAGACAACAATCTATGAAGGGGAGGAGCTAGAGGCATAACCAGACAACATTCTATGGAGAGGGAGGAGCTAGAGGCAAAACCAGACAACATTCTATGGAGGGGAGGAGCTAGAGGCAGAACCAGACAACATTCTATGGAGGGGGAGGAGCTAGAGGCAGAACCAGACAACAGTCTATGGGGGGAGAGGAGCTAGAGGCAGTACCAGACACCATTCTATGGAGGGGGAGGAGCTATACACAGAACCAGACATTCTATGGTGGGGAGGAGCTATTAGCAGTACCAGACAACATTGGAGGGGGAGGAGCTAGAGGCAGAATGAGAAAAACATTCTATTGAGGGAGAGGAGCTAGAGGCAGAATCAGACAACATTCTATGGAAGGGGAGGATCTAGAGGCAGAACCAGACAGCAATCTTTGAAGGGAAGTAGCTAGAGGCAGAACCAGACAACAATCTATGGAGGTAGAGGAGCCAGAGGCAGTACCAGACACCATTCTATGGAGGGGGAGGAGCTATATGCAGAACCAGACAACATTATATGGTGGGGGAGGAGCTATTAACAGTACCAGACAACATTGTATGGAGGGGGAGGAGCTAGAGGCAGAACCAAACAACATTCTTTGGATGAGGATCTAGAGGCAGAACCAGACAACATTCTATGGGAGGGGAGGTGCTAGATGCAGAACCAGACAACATTCTATGGAGGGGGAGGATCTAGAGGCAGAACCAGACAACATTCTATGGAAGGGGAGGTGCTAGATGCAGAACCAGACAACATTCTATGGAGGGGGAGGATCTAGAGGCAGAACCAGACAACATTCTATGCAGGGGTGCACCGAGCCCCACTGCCGCCTGAGCTGCGGCACTGACTACGGGGGGGGGGGGGTGCTGTTGGAGCCTGGGGCTGCCGCCCCTTCTACAGAGACCGGCTCACCACTGCCGCCTGAGCCGTGAGTCCCGGGGGTGGGGGGGGGGTGCTACTGATGCCTGGGGCCCCTGCCGCCCCTTCTGTGCCTCTCCCCCGGCGGTCGCCGCTTACCTCCGGTGCGCGGGGTGAGCGGCCGACGCCATGACAGGGGGAGGCTGCTTGCATTGAGGCGCCGCCCCCTTCTGCACAGCCGCTCCCCCTGCCGGCTGCCGCCTGAATGACAGGGCTCACACTGTCCAATGGACGGTGCGGCCCTGATTCTATGGGGGGGAGGAGCTAGAGGCAGAATCAGACAACATTCTATGGAGGGGGAGGATCTAGAGGCAGAACCAGACAACATTCTATGGGGGAGGAGCTAGAGGCAGAACCAGGCAACATTCTATGGGGGGGAGGAGCAAGAGGCAGAACCAGACAACATTCTATGGAAGGGGAGGTGCTAGATGCAGAACCAGACAACATTCTATGGAGGGGGAGGATCTAGAGGCAGAACCAGACAACATTCTATTGGGGGAGGAGCTAGAGGCAGAACTAGACAACATTCTATGGGGGGGAGGAGCTAGAGGCAGAACCAGACAACATTCTATGGGGGGGAGGATCTAGAGACAGAACCAGACAACATTCTATGGAAGGGGAGGAGCTAGAGGCAGAACCAGACAACATTCTATGGGGGGAGGAGCTAGAGGCAGAACCAGACAACATTCTATGGGGGGGAGGAGCTAGAGGCAGAACCAGACAACATTCTGTGGAAGGGGAGGTGCTAGAGGCAGAATCAGACAACATTCTATGGGGGGAGGATCTAGAGGCAGAACCAGACAACATTCTATGGAAGGGGAGGAGCTAGAAGCAGAACCAGACAACAGTCTATGGAGGGGGAGGATCTAGAGGCAGAACCAGGCAACAGTCTATGGAGGGGAAGGATCTAGAGGCAGACATTTATGTGTGAGATACTGATTCTATTCTATTAAACCTAAGAACAGTCAGTTACTATGCCCGGGCAATGCCGGGCTCTACAGCAAGTACATAATAATGATGAGACCACTTGAGGTGTACAAAAGGCATCTCATGTTGGTACGTAAAGGATTGGATATATTATAAACAGTGTTCTGCCATTCATTTTCACCAAGGAAAAGTTCGTAGTTATACCAGTTACAACTCATAGAGGTCACTTGTTACCCATTTATGTTGTTCAAATGCACTGTCCCTGGTTATGTAAAAGCTCCTCCTTAGGGTATGTGCACATCAGACGTTTGTGCATCTCTGCAGAACGTCCAAAAACCGGTGTAGATTAGCAGAACCTGAGTTTTCTGTGCTCAGCAGTGTCCCTCGTTTTTTGCTCGTTTTTTGCTCGTTTTTTATAGCGTTTATACAGCGTTTTGTCGGCTGTTTTTCTGAGCGTTTTTAAAACTGAGTTTTTTGCTGCACTTGTAAGCTGGAACCGCTGGAAAAACGACCAAAAGAAGTCACTTGCTCTATCTTTGAAAACCGGTGGAAAAACGCTGAAGAAACTGAAAACGACCAGAATAAAAACGTTCTAATGAAGACAGCGTTTTCTAAACTCCATTGACTAGCATGTTAATCCAACCGGAGGCTAGGATTAACATAAATTAACATAAAACTCAGCGGAAACCGCCGACGGAAAACGCTGAAAAACAGCCCAGAAAACTACTGATGTGCACATACCCTTAAGGCTCTGTGCACACGCTGCGTATTTGATGAGTTTTTTACCTCAGGATTTGTAGACAAAACCAGGAGTGGAACAATCATAGGAAAAGTCTAATAGAAACAGCTGCACCACTTCTGTATTTAATTATCCACTCCTGGTTTTGGCTACAAATCCTGAGGTAAAAAACTCATCAAATACTGAACGTGTGCACGTGTCCTTAAGCTAGCTTCACACTTGCATTTGGTCTGCATGTGTCTGACATGCAGACGCAAACGCAGTGCCAAAAGTGGTCAAACTGATGTGAACGCAGCGGTGATTCTCCGCATGCGTTCACATAGTATGTGACTGTAAATGTGCCCGGCCACCCACATGGAAGAAGGCAGAGTGAACAGTGTCATAGCATGAGGGCAAAAGGCCTTTGAGGGAATAGTCAGAGGAAACAGGACTACTTGAATGAGTATCTTGTTAATTAAACATTTGAGATTCATAGAAAAAGAAGCAAGATTTCTAGAGAATAAAAACAGGCATGGGGAGGAGGACGACATACTGCTCTGGGGATATCTCACTTTAACGGATAGGGATAATTGTCCCTTAGTGTTAAGGCCACGTTACACATAGCGATGTTCCAGCGATCCCACCAACGATCCGACCTGGCCAGGATCACTGGAATATTGCTATGTGATCGCTGGGGAGATGCCAGACAGGCAGACTTACCAGCGATCACCCAGCGATGCTCTGACACCCGACGGTCGTTGGGATCGTTCAGGGTCTCGGGCAGAGACTGGGGATCATTGGTTGTTTCCCCATCACACAAAGCGATGCAGCCTGGCCAGCGGGAGATCACCGATCGAAAAATGGTCCAGGCCATTCATAACCAATCAGCGATCTCCCAGCGGAGAACCGATCGCTGGTGCGTGTTACACACAGCGATATTGTTGGCAAGATCA
Source organism: Allobates femoralis (assembly GCA_033576535.1). Classification (NCBI taxonomy): domain Eukaryota; kingdom Metazoa; phylum Chordata; class Amphibia; order Anura; family Aromobatidae; genus Allobates; species Allobates femoralis. The sequence continues at coordinate 137,655,921 of JARQOC010000005.1, read as the reverse complement.
CTGCAACGTCACAAAACCTGTGACATTGCGGCGATATCATTAACGATATTGCTACGTGTAACGGGGCATTTACTCTCAGGGTTGTTGTATGTCTGGTAGGTTTCTAAAGGGGCAGACATAAAGAAAGAGCAATTTATAAAAATTGTTGTTAATCAACTCTATATGTGTTGTGATTATCCTGTCTGTTTATACCTGGAGGGCACAGTGACTCGACCCGGGTGGGGACAGTGGGGTACTCGGAACCGGGCCCTCTCATCGTCGTCTGGGCTGCGGGATGTCTTGGTGGGGTCACCCGGTCTGTGATCCCCTAGTTGGGCGATCAGTTAAAAATGGGAATTGAAAAATGGATGAAAATAAAGCAAAAATAAAAGTTTGCTTTGTCGTGATGCCACCCGTGGGACGTGGCCAGGATAGCCGCTGCTGTAGTCAGGACCTCTGAAGGTACCGTCACACGGGGAGATATCGCCGGCGATGTTGCCGGCAACTGAGGGGCGTGGCCAAGTTGCGGCGACATCGCCGGAGAGTTGCCTCGTGTGACAGGGCGATAATCAGGAGAAAAATCGCCTGAGCAACATCGCCAGGTTTCCCAACATTGTTGAGAAACCTGGCGATGTTGCTGAGGCAATCATGCCTGATCGCCCTGTGTAACGCGGCAACCTGCAATGTTGCGGGCGATTCCGCCTATCTACAACATTGCGGGCAACCCAGCGAGCGATAGCCGCGGCAACTAGCCGGCGATATCGCCGGGAAGTTGCTCCGTGTGACATCTCCCCGGCGATGTTGCCAGGGATGCGCGCTCCCGCGCATCGCCGGCAACTTCGCCGGGAAGATCTCCCTGTGTGACGGTACCCTGAGGATGATGGGACTAGCAATGAGGATGGTTCAGCTCTCCACGGGAAGAGCAGGTCCCTAGGGCAACCGTAAAGTCTATGGGTGTGATGAATTCGTTGGGGGTTGGGAGGCCAGCAGGGCTGTGCTAGCTGCTGGCAATGATCAAGGATACTCACAGGCATGCTCAGAGAATAAGTCTACCTCTCTTCAGGCACGGAAATAACAGTCTAACACCGTACTGACCTTTAACCCGGTTAACTTTGCTTTCTCGGCAGATGTTCAATTTACAAGATAGTGCAGTGGCGACTCTGGTAGTCTCTTAGCAGCTGGGATGGCTCTTCCACATCACCCCCTTTTATGTTCCTTTCATGGGCCTCTTTGTCAGTCTCTTTTGCATGCAAAGCTACGATTCAGCTACAGGCTTTTGGTGGGCGACCTGCCTGGCCCCTTAGCCCTAGTACGACGGCCTTCTCTTCGCTACACTGGAGGTTGGGTCGTGGGACTTAAAGAACCCGTACCCTGCCGGGTTTCCTGGTTGGAGCGTGAAGCTTCCTGGCCACCTCAGAGCTGGCACCCTGGTTTCTGCCCCAGTCCTTCAGCTTTCCTACCAATTCAGGTACACAAATGGATCGCTCACTACCTATGTCTAAGACTCCTTCTGTCTCTCTCTACGGTCTGCAGCCCGGGACCCGGACAAGCCTAATGGTGGTACAGGCCGCAGGGTCCGTGTCCTTTCAGTCTCATGTAGTGATGGTGCTCTCTCCTCTCCTCCTGACTCGACTGCTGAACTACTACTCACTAACTGACTTCCTGTGGTGTTTTCTGATTTTGTTTCCTCCCCTGACCATGTCCTGTCTAACTTTCACACCCTCCACTTGTCTCCTCCCGCGATCCCGTTGCTGGGCATAGAGTCCCTAGTCTTGGGATCGGAGTGTGTTGGGTGTGTGTTTGAGGCGACTGAACTTACCGATCCCGGTTGCTGCGCCTTCTAGTGGCGACCGGTCCACAGGGGCGCCACAACAGTATGCTGTGTGCCCCTCCTTTTATGTTTATATTGATAACAAGTGCCTGTAATAAAGAGGAAATAACATGACAAGTACATGTTATGGCCAAGTACATGTTATGTTGTTGTAAAATTGTAAATACTTGTGTTTTGTTTGCTATATTTTCTAGCAACTAGCATGAAAAAGACCAGAGCATTGGTCAAAACGCATTGCGTGAAAGTTGTCTTGAATTTACAGCAAGATAGAAAATTTTTCTTTGCATTTCAACGAGGAGTGTGCATTTGATTATTCTTCCACTGGTATTCATGTGTTAGTCCAAACCGATCCTCTCAAGTAGCACCTCCCACCATGAAATATTTCTGTACACAGGCCAATATATCTTATGTTTACCACATAGACATTGCACTTTGCTTGCAGGGCAGCTTCAGCAAATCAACACTGCAGGACACATATCCAAGTCTTCACTGGGGTTGGTGCAGCCTCCCACAGCTGCTGTATTTTCAGCTTTGGTGGTGATGAGTGGTTTGGGCAGCAATAAGCCCTCCTGGAGCTTCAGGACTCAGGAGGTCCAAACTAATTATATCATTCAAGCCATACAAGACCAACAGAAGGTCGAATGTCACCCTGTCCTCTCCTCCAGCCAAGCTCTCCCTGGAAGTCAGAACAAGTGTTTATGTAGGATAGGGGTGGAGAACTCCAGGCCTCGAGGGCCGCCAACAGGTTATGTTTTCAGGATTTCCTTACAATTTCATAGGTTAAAATTGAATCACCTGCACTGGTGATAATTACAACCCCTGTGCAATGCTAAGGAAATCCTGAAATCATGACCTTTTGCCACCCTCGAGGCCTGCAGTTCCCCACCCTTTGTTGTAGGACAAGAATCGAGAATGAAATGGGTCAATAGCAATTGATACATCATAACCTTGAACATCATGCACTAGGTTCATTCAGATTGATAATACTAAAGGTGTGATCAACATTAAAATCCCACTGGTGATACTATTTATTTTGAATGGAAGACGTTTCAGAACATAAACATTAACGTTCAAATCTGAAGAATTATTGGCCAGAGTATATGCTTCTTTGCGCCTTAACCCTTTATAAAACACCAATCATTCAAATAGGAAGTATCCAGAAATCCTTTGATAGCGATGTATTGGTGATAAGTGCTTTTCCTTTGTTTAGCAGACTCTTTTGGATGTGCACAGCAGTCAGAAGCATTGTTGTTTTATGGTTGTTAATGGCAGACAGTATGCTAATTAACCAGATTAACAAAGCGGGTGACTCATGCAGTAACCCTTCTTGAAATCGAGTGCCCATTTTGAGATGTTAAATGAGGACATAAATGCAGTCAGGCATATAGTTCTTGAAGGATGAGAGTGGTATAAACCAGGCTAGTAATATAGCTAGTTGGATAATCTAGAATAGTGGTACTGAAGCTGATCTGAGCCATTCATGCTACAAGTACGTACGTAACTGACACAACAGGGTGTGAATGAAATCTATTAGAAGGCACGAGGCCAAAGGCGAAGTATCTATACCAACTGCTATGTGCATCAAGATTCTTTAATCTACATCCTGGAGTGCCGCATTGTTATAGAGGATCATGACAGCAGAGTCTCATTAACCCCAATCATTCCAAGCGTCTGTTTCCAAATGGGCAACTAAAGAAAATTTCTATTTATCTGCTTTTATTTTATAGGCTTGAAGAATAAAACCGCAGTAATATGGTGCATGATTGGATAAAAAACTTCCCAGATTAACATGAGTATTACAAGATATTCTCTTTCTAGATAATCCCTGTTCAAGTGGATTCAGATGCTCAGGCTCCCTGTGATTAGCTGATAGCGGTGGGAAAACTGCAGATGGCATCCCATTTCCCCAATCTATCGACTTTTTAGGCTACATGTAGATTCATATGCTTTGCAAAACAGTTGTTAAATATAAACCTTCAATAGATTTATTAAAGAAATATCCAAAATCAATCAATACATCTGAATGGAGTTGTTTCTAAAGCATGTGCTTTGATTTTCTGCAAACTCCAATTAGATAATGGGAGACGTTACAGAAATGTATGAAATCTCAACTGTTTGAGCAGGTCATGACTAAGGATGTACTTGGGAAACACAATGGATTTTAAGGTTATTTGTTAATCAGAATAAAGAAAATATAAGGAAAGAGATGTGCCTCCTTGTGTGATATCTTCCAAAAAAAAGTCTTAACAAAAAAGAAAGGCTATTTTGCTGTAGGATTCAAATCTTTAAGGGGTTGTCCACTACTGGGATAACCCTTCTCATTCCCCATTTTTGGTCCCAATGCCCCAATAAAATTAGAAAGCTTATACTTACGGTAAATCCTGCTCATTCCAATGGTGCTGGCGATTGCATTCCCAGAGCTAATGTGAGGTTGGAATGTTACGTGAACCCCGCGCCCAATCTGCGCTCATTTATCTCTCTTTGCCTTTGGACAAAGGATTAATCAACAAGAATTGAGAGCTGTTTTGCCTTTTTTTAATGGGGCCAAACATGGGGAATGAGAAGTCTTACCTATCCAAGTAGTGGACAACCCATCTAAAGTATTTCACTGTGGGCATAAAACAATTGATTACATTGTCTCGATTCACAGTGTTGCATTTTCACTGCACCTTCCTGAGACCCTTACATACAGTAATTAAGAACGTCATAAAACCTCTTGTTAAATTGAATATTGTGTTGAACACTATGCAACCAAAGGACATGTACACACATCGATTATTTGGGGAGTTTCTTACCTTGTAGTGTAGCCCGAGGCAGTAGTCAGGGTTAGACTGGGACCAACAATGCAACCGGGGCACAATCCCCACCAGCCCAGGTACTATATCACTCCCACACCCCATTCAGTGAATTTTGCTTTTACATTGTTATACCCTCATCACTCTCTTAAAGGAGTTATATGAAGGGCCACATGTTAGGGTACCTTTACACGTGGCAACTTTTCTAGGAATTTCACTGGCAACTTACTGGTTGCAGTGAAATCATGGAGACATCTTGTTGCTGTGTACAAATGGAACAATGTCTCCATGATTTCACTGCAACCAGTAAGCTGTCAGTGAAATTCCTAGAAAAGTTGCCACGTGTAAAGGTACCTTAAGAGGCACAGCAGTGTGTGTGATCAATAACAATTCTATTTACATGGTAATCTATAGAACTCTGGTTCTCGGGATTGTAGGGGTCCCTGTGGTTAGATACACAGTGAACCCAGTAAACAGGACAGAAGAAGTGTCACTGTGCAGTATATATGCAGAATAATACAGTACTGAAATTACACCAGTATACAGAAGAAATGGCTGTGAGTATATATACAGAATATACAGGTACTGAATTACACTAGTAAACAGGACAGGAGAAGTAATACTGTGTGGTGTATATATACATAATAATACAGTTGCTGAGAGTCACAACCAGTATACAGGGCAGGAGAAGTGGTACTGTGCAGTGTAAATGCAGAATACTAAATATACTGAGGATTACACCCAGTATACAGGACAGGAGAGATGGTACTGTGCAGTGTATATATACAGAATAATAGAGGTACTGAGGATTACACCCAGTATACAGGAGATAAGTGGTAAATGTGCAGTGTATATATGCAGAATAATGCGATATGAGGATTAACCCAGTATAGAGACAGAGAAGTGTACTGTACAGTGTATACAGATAATCGATACTGAGGTTAACCCAGTATACAGGACAGGAGATGTGGTACTATGAAGTGTATATATGCAGAATAATACAGTATGTAAGTATGCTGACATCCCCTATATACAATATAAGCCCTCATGTGAGCTCCCTATATACAGCATGATATCCCACATATCCTCCCTATATACAGAATTAGCACTCATATAGCTCCCTATGTACGGTATGAGCCTCCACATAGCCCCTTATATACAATATGAGCCACCATATACAGGATGAGCTCTCACATGACCCAGATATACAGGATGAGCACTCACATAGACACATATATAGAGTGAAACCTCATATAGCCTCCTATACAGTAGGAGCCCTCACATAACCTCCCTATATTAGTTTGAGTCTCTATATAGCCCTCTTTATAAAGTATGAGCCTCCACATAACCTCCTATATATAGTATGAGCTCCCATATATACGATGTGCCCTTACATAGCCCCTATATACAGGATGAGTTCTCACAAAGCCTCTCTATGTACAGTACCTTTTATACAGTAGGAGCCCCCACATAGATCCCTATATACAGTATAAGCCTCCACATAGCCCCATATATAGTATGAGCCCTAACATAGCCCCTATATACAGTATACCCCTCACATAGCCTCCTTATAAATAGTATGAACCCTCACATATACTCCCTGTATATCATATGAGCCTCCATATAGTCCCTACATAGAGTATGAGCCCTCAAATATCCTCTCTATATACAGTATGAGTCCTCACATATCCTCCGACCCTATATAAAGTATGAGGTTACAATAGTCACTAATCAGTAGGAATTGTACAGGCCTTTGCATTGAATGACTTCAGCACATCGACAGCCAGAGGCATCACTAGTCTCTCACACTGCTCTGGGGTGATTTTGTTCACTCTTCTTCCAATCTCTTTGACAATTCTGTGACTGTTGTGGGTTTCTTGGCCATAACTTTGTCACCAAGGATTTTTCAGAGGTTTTCTATTGGGTTTAGATCAGACTCTGGAGGGCCATTTCATTGTTTCAATGCTTTCTTTTTCAAGGAACTGCTTTACCCTTTCTGCTGTGTGACAGGGGGCATTGTCCTGCATGACAATTGCTGGCTGATTGAGTGGCTGAACGCAAGTAAGGAACCATGTTTTTGATTTAAGAAGTTTCTGATACACACTTGCATTCACTCTGCCATGTAGATGTATGAGAGGTCCAACCCTGCAGCAGAAAACATTCCCAAATCATGGCACTTCCTCCACCACCTTTCACTGACTTATTTTCGCACTTTGGGTTCAGTCTTTCCCCAGTTTGTCAACAAACATAATGTTTTCCACTAGACCCAAATCAATTAAATTTGCTTTCATCACTAAAATGAACTGTGGACCACTTCCCTCTGTCCACACAACATACTCCTCATCAAAGGTGAATCTAGCCTTTTGATTCTTTCTACTAATGAAAGGTTTGGTCACTGTAGAGTGGGTTTTCAGTCCAAATTCTCTTAACTGTTGTGACACTGTATGATGATGTGGCGCCCCACTAGGTAGGTGCCACAAAAGGGGTACTACACCCATAAAAGCGGTGTAGTGACGCAACTGAAGTGGATCTATGGACAGTAGGTGGAACCCTATACACATACTCCACACTAGTCATCTGGTGGGAGGGAACCCGGGAGGGTATATAGTGACCTCCAGGGGGAACTAGGGAGTTGGAGTTGGAGTTGAGGTTGTAAGTCAAAGTCGGAGAGTTGGAGTCAGGCAGGGAGCCTGAAGGAGGAAGGAGGGTTCCTCGGCTGAGGACCCAGAAGGAAGGAAAAGCTTTCCAGGTGCAGACAGCTAGCCTGGGGGAAGAGAGAAGCTCAGAGGAAGCTCAACCTCGGCAGCTTACCGGGTACCAGAGCCTGCACCTATGGAACCTTTAAGGCCACAGAAAATCCGATGCACGGGGGTATATATATATATATATATATATATATATATATATATACGGCCCTGATCCTCAAGCAATCAGAAAGAGGGGACCAGACACAGCTAGGCAAAGCCGCAGTCTTCAACAGAGGGTCACCCGACGGGAGCAAGAGAAGGAAAGAGAAAGTCAGCAGGAGGTCAGATCTACTACATGAGATCAGATTTCACCAAATTACTGGGGAGCAGGGAAAATTGGAACAAGAAAGGCACACAGTGAGGGATCCATCCTACCCCTGAAATCCACTTGTAGCACCCGTAGCCATTTGTCCAGTAACTAGGGATGAGCGAGTCCTAAATTACTCGGAATCGCTAGACCCGCACGAGTCCGAGCCCAGGACTCGCTACTCGTTGCGAGTCTAGCGAGTCCAATGTTAATGAATAGGGAACCGAGTAATAACGAATAATGCTATTTCCAAATCGCTGATGTGTCTCTGAAAGTGTGCGAGTCCAAACTCGCAGGTTTTTCTCTTATTTGGAGCCGATGATGGGAGGGGGAAGCGATTCTCGGGCACACACCATGCTGTAAAAGCAAACATTTTATAATTTCTGGTGGCTTTCTGGGGGCTTGTAAAACAAGTAGCAGGTACTATTTCATGAAAGGTACACACTAGAGGCTTAGGGCCCTTTCACATCTGCGTTTTTCGTAATTCGCGACAGATGCGGTGAAAAAACCGCATCTGCCGCGTTTACCGCATAACCGTTCCACTTGCGGCGCGGTTGCGGTTTTTTCTATGCAAAGTATAGGCATACTTGCGGCAGGTGCGGCAAGTGCGGTTTTGCACTTGCGGCAGGTGCGGCCGCGAAAAAAACCGCAGTAAGCCGCACCTGCCGCAAGTATGCCTATACTTTGCATAGAAAAAACCGCAAGCGCGCCGCAAGTGGAACGGTTATGCGGTAAACGCGGCAGATGCGGTTTTTTCACCGCATCTGCCGCGAATTACGAAAAACGCAGATGTGAAAGCACCCTGCGATATTTTAAGACAGATGGATGGTACCGTGCGAGCTGCAGGCAGGACACCGTACAGCAACGCACTGGTACAGGAAAAAATTGTTTAGTACGCAGAACCAGGCACTGTTAGGCTGCGGTGCTGGCTGCGTGCAAGTTTACAAGTACCGTGCGAGCTGCAGGCAGGACACCGTACAGCAACGCACTGGCACAGGAAAAAATTGTTTAGTACGCAGAACCAGGCACTGTTAGGCTGCGGTGCTGGCTGCGTGCAAGTTTACAAGTACCGTGCGAGCTGCAGGCAGGACACCGTACAGCAACGCACTGGCACAGGAAAAAATTGTTTAGTACGCAGAACCAGGCACTGTTAGGCTGCGGTGCTGGCTGCGTGCAAGTTTACAAGTACCGTGCGAGCTGCAGGCAGGACACCGTACAGCAACGCACTAGCACAGGAAATTTTTTGTGGAAAAATGGCACCAAAATTATTTGGTAGACTAGTGCCAAAAATAAGAAAAAGCTTAGGATTACAGCTCTGAGGAAAGCTGGGTGAACTAAGCTCTGAGGATGGTGCTGGATTCACTGTAAGGCTGCTCCTATCTCCCTTCCTTACAGTCCTGTACAGCAATCCTCCGTCCTGGTAGTTCTGAAAAGAACTTTTGGGTTATGTGTGAGGAATCTTGACTCCTACACTCCGTCCTGTTAGTTCTGAAAAGAACTTTTGGGTTATATGTGACTCCTACACTGCCTAACTGTCCCTAGATCTGCTCCAAGTCTCCCTGCACTAGGTCAGCTCTTCTCAGGAATGTGCCCAAAATGGCGGGGGCAAGCCTTATATACTGCCTTGCCTGTCATAGATGACATAGGCATCACGATGGACAGCAGCCAATCATAGTCCTGACACAACCAAAGCTGCTATGGCATTACTGACTATGATTGGCTGTCTTCACAAGTTTTCTGACCTAACACGCAATGCTGACTAGTAACATAAAAGATTCTGGATTCGCGAGTCCCGAATAGAGAATACAGGACTCGGAATCGCAGACTCGCTAGGATTCGGACTCGTAGACTCGCTCAGACTCGCTGCTGTTTGGGGAGATTCAAGCTATATAGTGATGTGATAGAGCGAGTCTAGCGAGTCTAGCGAGTGAGATAAAGTAAACTCTGACAAAACTAAGATTGCCATTGACTTGCATTGGACTCGTTACTGAGCGAGTATTCGCTAAAAGACTCGCCGATTACCGAGTCCAGCGAGTCCCTTAAGAATCGCCGAGTAACGAGTCCTAGCGAGTAGACTCGCTCATCCCTACCAGTAACATCTTACTGCACTGTGAACTGTAATGACTTTGCAAAAGTTCCAGTAAAGTACCCGGTGAAGTGACTTATCGACTCTGCTGCATCTTTCCTTGGATGAACTGTTTCCTTACAGAAACGCTGACCCAGAGGTCCAGTCCTGCCTGCGGAGGACTACACCATCATTGCCGCAATACCATCAACCACCGGAAGTCTGTAGTGGTGCTGGTGAGCATCATCAGGTACTGCAGGTGGCGTCACGAAACAAAAACTTTATTTTCTTTATTTAACCATTTGACAACTAGGGCCACAGTCTCAGGCTGCCACCTGTGACACTCCCAACTGCCTGCCTCTGTGTACCTGGCCCTGGGTGCATCAATGAGACAGATCCTTACCATGTTAAGTGCTGAACTGGCCAGCTACAGTGTTGAAACGATTACCCATGGAAATACTCAGCATTATCATGTCCTCTCTTGTATTTGTCTTTCAATGGCAATCAGCCTTCTTGGGGGATTTAAAATAGTTTGTGATGTTGTAAAGATGCAATATTCCAGAAATCACAGACTTGGAAAGACCAACTCCTGTTGTTATGGCTGATAGGGTGACCCCTTTGGCCTTCATCTGGACAACCTGCTGCCAGAGGGTCTCAGACACTTTGGAACAGCACACGATTTTTACAAAGTGAGAGAAAACTAGAAATATAGGCTGCCAGTTAAATAGGGTTTGTCAGATAATTAAGTAAATTAGCAACAGCTGTCAGATTAACACCAATACCTTGCAGGTATCTGAAAGATTTCCCCAATTTTGATCAGTGTCTTCTTCATTTATCTCATTTACATTTTTATGCTGTGCTTTAGAATATATTCAATTTAAGAAATAAGCTTTAAATACTGCTAATGTACTCGTGTTAGGATATGTTCACATTGGACATTAAGGGAATTGTGTGTTGCTCTCGGATTTTCGCCAGTATATATAAATCACACAATCATACATGTACATGTAGCGCCCTACATCCACAGGTACCCACAGGCCTTCCTAGAACACAGATGAATATCCACAGCAGGTACACTAGTACAACCAACACCTTCCACCCCAGCACAGTAGGGGGAGCTCAACTTGCTGCCCTTAGGCAAGATCCTCTATAAATATTGATGCTGGGGAGGAGGTAGTCAGAATGTGCAGACGCTAGGAGAGCTGCGAATACGTCCTGGTAATCGGTGCCCTGTTAGGCCTGAACCGGTGACCCTGAACAGCCTCTGAGCAGTCCTGCCAGGCCCAAGAGTGGGGACGGAAGGCAAGCAGAGAAAAGAGGAAGAAAAGTGGGAACCGAGGAGCCAGAATAGGTTCGCCCAAACAACACACCGGACACCGGGGTCTGCGTCTGCAGGAAAGCTACACGCCCAGCAGAGAACCCCGGCAAATCGTGGAGACTCCAGTCACCCGGTCACCTGCTTAATCACCGTTCAGGGACCCAGACACCGTGGAGAGAGAAACGGCGGTAGTTATCAGAGGTATCACATTGACAGCGCAGGTGAAGAGAGAGAGTAGTGGAGGCCAGCCACGTTTTACACGGGGCAGGGGCGTCAACACGCGGAAAAGAGGACACGGAGGCCTTACACCCACTTGCTGTGGAGATTCAACTGTTTTTCCTGGTCACCTGACAGTGTTCCGGACTTTTACCTGCTATATTACCAGTAAAAGGTAAAGAGACATTCAACAGCATGTGTGTGCGTTCTTCACCCCCTGTCCCCATTACCGCAGAGACTATCCTGTTAATCCACAACCTGGCCAAACCCTTGCTCCATTCCTCACAATCATCACTGACCTGGAGGTTTAGCTCTACCTGTAGGGAGCTGCTCCACCCTAGCCGCAATACCACCACCCTCCGGAGGACTGTGGCGGCGCTGGTATCTAGTCACCAGGTACTATGGGTGGCGTCACGAGACAAAGACTTTAATCCTTTGTAAATACTAAAAAAAACCTTCTTTTAGGTTGTCCCCCAGGGCCACGGATCTGGGCAGGCCACTGGCGACATTCCCCGTTTGGAGAGAAAGAGGCCAAGACATCTGAGTTCCCATACCCTGGGGTGCTACATACACATACAGTGGGGAAAAAAGAGAAAAAAAGTATTTAGTCAGCCACCAATTGTGCAAGTTCTCCCACTTAAAAAGATGTGAGAAGTCTGTAATTGACATCATAGGTGACCTCAACTATGAGAGACAAAATGAGAAAACAAATCCTGAAAATCACATTGTCTGATTTGGAAATAATTTTTTTTCAAATATGTTGGAAAATAAGTATTTGGTCAATACCAAAAGTTCATCTCAATAATTTGTTGTATATCCTTTGTTGGCAATGACCGGGGGAGGTCAAACGCTTTCTGTAAGTCTTCACAAGGTTGGCACACGCTGTTGCTGGTATGTTGGCCCATTCCTTCATGCAGATCTCCTCTGGAGCAGTGATGTTTTGGAGCTGTCGCTCGGCAACACAGACTTTCAACTTCCTCCAAAGTATCTATAGGGTTGAGATATGGAGACTGACTAGGCCTCTCCAGGACCTTGAAATGCTTCTTACGAAGCCACTCCTTCGTTGCCCCAGTGGTATGCTTGGGATCGTTGTCATGCTGAAAGACCCAGCCATGTTTCATCTTCAATGCCCTTGCTGATGGAAGGAGGTTTGCACTCAAAATCTCACGATACATAGCCCCATTCATTATTTCATGTACACGGATCAGTTGTCCTGGTCCCTTGGCAGAGAAAAAGCCCCAAAGCATGATGTTTCCACCCCCATGCTTCACAGTAGGTATGGTGCTCTTTGGTAGCAACTCAGCATTCTTTCTCCTCCAAACACGACGAGTTGTGTTTATACCAAACAGTTCTACTTTAGTTTCATCTGACCATATAACATTCTCCCAATACTCTTCCGCAGCGGACCCCCTGCTCCCCAGTCTCATTGGTTAGCCTCCTCAAGGGTTCTTATGACGGGTAATGTGTGCAATTCCACTGTATGAGTTCCCCTGTCCCTTGCATTCAGCCTTTATTGTTCAAGGGACTAATAGGTGACTTTACTGTTATACTGGCACCATTTACCCCTGTAACCTGAGTGCTGTATGCATTGAATAACTTGTTATGTTCTTATAATTGTGCATTGGGTTCTTACTGATACATTTGATAGACGCTGACCCCCCCCTCTGGTACTGCAAAGGATATCTGTGATCTGTGGTCTCATTTGGTAGCTTGTAAACCTTTTGGTTCCTGCCATTTTCATCTTTGAGTCCGTGATAAGTGCTCTGTACCAGTGTCGATCTTATTTTTCATGTTATATATCAATACCTATATAATTGTTTCACATAGGTTTTATACTAATGCATATTTGATTGTCTACATAATTTTGTGAGATCATGTTTGGATTTCCAGGAATAATTATTGTGGTTGTCTATGTCAATGTATGGGACTGGGACCCTTTTTCCCACCATTCAGTGGTTGTGTTTATTTTAGATGTTTTTAACCTTGTTCACTGGGTGCCCAAATAAAATTGTTATATTTTTTCAAAAAAATCTTGTGGTGTGCTGCTTAAGTGCCAACTCTTTTCCTTATTTTTTGACTGCTGTTTTGTTGGCAAGCAGCATCTCTTGTCTTTGAATTACTGATATTGGCAGTACGCCCCACATACTTCTCCTAATACTCTTCTGGATCATCCAAATGCTTTCTAGCAAACTTCAGACGGGCCAGGACATGTAATGGCTTAAGAAGGGGGACACGTCTGGCACTGCAGGCTCTGAGTCCCTGGCGGCATAATGTGTTACTGATGGTAGCCTGTGTAACGGTGATCCCAGCTCTCTGCAGCTCATTCACTAGGTCCCCCTGTATGGTTCTGGGATTTTTGATCACTGTTCTTGAGATCATTTTGAACCCCAAGAGGTGAGATCTTGCATGGAGCCCCAGATTGAGGGAGATTATCAGTGGTCTTGTATGTCTTCCATTTTCTATTTATTGCTCTCACAGTTGATTTCTTCATACCAAGCTGCTTGCCTATTGCAGATTCAGTCTTCCCTGCCTGGTGCAGGGCTGCAATTTAGTTTTTGGTGTCCTTCGACAGCTCTTTAGTCTTCACCATAGTGGAGTTTGGAGTGTGACTGTTTGAGGTTGCAGACAGGTTTCTTTTATACTAATAACAACACACACATATGGTATGAGGAAAGTTGATGTTTTAAAGGGCCAGTGACCTGCTTTGTAGTCTGGGGCTCTGGCTGAGCGGGCATTTGCCTGACTTGACAGTTTGCCAGTCCGGATCTGGTGGTAATCGTGAGTGATGGACTAGTCTTCCGTGCCTGGGCACGCTACAGTAAACTGGGGGTTTTATGTGGATTTGTCCGACAGTGACTGTTATTCAGAGTCTGAGATCTCCACTGTCAAGTTTGGTGCACTGTGTGCAGCACCATTTTGACTGCATGTTGCAATAAGAAAACCAAACCAACCTTTTCAAAGTGTTTTGTTACTGGAAGACAAACTGGTGAGCAGGGGATAGCATATTCACATTCTCACCTTCATTCTGTTCAATACACCAGCTATAGATAGCATTTTGTTCATGGCAGCAGGGACAACAAACAAGAAAGTTGCATTGCCTGCATCTTCCCAGGGATAGAAGGCCACAATGATCCATGTGTTGCAATGTGTACCTTGTGCCTAAACTCTTTGCTGTGATCCCTTACAAAGGCCACTCCTAGAGTCATTTCCCTCTTCACATGTCCTTCACCTGGAAGATCCTTTTCCTTCCTAAGTTCCCCCATGACTGGCCAATATTGGACTCACTTTACAAAGTCTCTGCTTAACAGGTATCACCCACTTGCCTGTGATGCTTTGTCACCTAATCGTTAAATTTTCATATCACTACTTCTGGCACCAGCCTTGTCTTACAGCCTCCACGTAAATGCCCTACCTAACTGGAAAGTTCTCTGCACTCTAGCTTTCCCCACTGTCGTCCAATCCCAACTGTTAACTGTCTATAAGCATGCAGTCTTTTGCTGGGCAGACTTAACCGTTCACTCAGTTCTAAGCAAATATTATAGTGCCTTATCAACACTGCAATGCCTTATATCTTAGCTTAATACATATGCAGTACATTAAATTATCAGCAATGGTACATTTTATACCTTACATTATACATTCCTATAACAATGCTCTACATAACTCTATTACAGCATATACAGAAATAGAATAGATTTCACATGGCATTGCACCACGTTATGCAGAAATAAATTATCACTATCTTAACCTAGGTCCAGGAAACCCATTTAAACATTACACATAACAATTTACATTACATCAATATGAATGGTCTTTTCAGGGGGAACGTGGCACCCCGTCACACTCCTTACAACCTCAGTATTTGTAGCCAAAATCAAGAATGGAAAAATCAAAGGAAAAGTATAATAGAAACACATCACCTCTTCTGTATTTATCACCCAGTCTTGGTTTTGGCTACAAATACTGAGGTAATATCTCACCAAATCCTCAATGTGTGCACATGGCCTTAGGGAGGCGAGCTGTATAAATTTGTGGCGATCCATAGCATTTACTCAGCACACTCTCCCTACGGTCTTACTCACACTGACGTATGATACAGAGGAGTGCTATCCAATGTTTTATCAGATAGCACTCAATCCAATGTTATTCTATGGAGCAAGGCCGATCAGCGTTTTTTTTCTCGTGCTGATTCAGCATAAGAACAAAATTGCTGCATGCTACGATTTGCAGCATATGTCGGATCACACGCACCAATACAAGTCTATGGTGTGTGTGTAAACATTGGACTGCACTGAGGTTATGCGAGTGTGGTCCGATATATGCTGAGAGATACTCCGCACCTGTGATCCTATTCTCGCATGCAAGAGAATCAGAACGCAGTAACATAACAGTTGGTCACACTCGTAGCAGAGTTTGAGCCAAGTGTCATTTGCATATAGCATCTGATTCTTTCACATTGAATCCTAATCGCTCAGAAGAGAGAATTATCAATCAGACCACAGCTTTCTTTCTACAATTTATAGTGAGAGAGTGGTTAATCAGTGCTGGTGGTGAGGCTGGACTAGGACACACAAAGTCGCTTGTCCTCTAGTGATAATCACCTGCTGATAAAACACTGATTGTATTGAAACAGTAAAACACAGCCCAATTAGGGATGCTGTAATCAGACTCTTGTCATGCCTCCAGCTGAGGGGATGGTCTCTACTGAGCAGGGGGATCAGTGCCCTGCACGTGGCT
Source organism: Allobates femoralis (assembly GCA_033576535.1). Lineage (NCBI taxonomy): Eukaryota > Metazoa > Chordata > Amphibia > Anura > Aromobatidae > Allobates > Allobates femoralis. The sequence goes on along the minus strand of JARQOC010000005.1, from coordinate 137,639,926 downwards.
CCGTACAGTCTGCCCAGCCTGCTGTGCTTTCTCCTATACAAGTAACTCACCTGTTCCTGATCCTGCTATGACTCTTGTCTCCCCGCCTGTGGTCTTCTCTGCCCAGAGTCTGCAGTCTCTGAGAAGTAATTCCAGGACTTTCCTTAGGTGATGTCTGCTGCATCCTGCTGATGTTTAAAGGGCCCGTGCACCCTGATATAGAAGGGCTTCTTAGCCTATTGGTGAGAAGCTCAGTGTATAAGGTACCCTCCCCTTAAGGGAGGTGCCTAAGCAATTTTTCCTGTCCTTAGTACGTTGCTAGTTCTCAAATCCCCACCTCATACCTTGCCCTTGTCCTTGCCATTGCTAATACTTTGTCTTGCCTTAGTGTCTAACACAAGTGAAGCTGCTACTTTAGTCAATCTGAACTTGCCTGTAGCAAGACTGCCGCGCCAACCAACCTGCGTCCATCATCAGTGAGCCTGTACCATGCTTATATCCATCTGCGTTGGATTCTGCTCTTGGTGGTCCCTGTCAGCATCAGAAGGTGTCTCACCAAATGACAGCCTGCAAGCTCCACTTAAAGAAGACCTGTCACCCCCTTGGTGCTTTCAATGAAAGCACTACTGAATGCAGCGTGTATGTTGCATTCAGGGAAGGTCCTCTTTCCCCTATGTGGTATTATACCCATTATTGTTGTGGCTTTTTGCAATGTTTGTTATTGGTTTTAAATGGTTTTAATCAGTGTGTCGTTTTGCCTCAAATAAAGATACTTTTTCATCTTGCATTATTTGGATGTGGAGTGCTGGTTTTCTGTCAATTCTTTCTCTTCTAATGACAATTATGGTTTGTTGACAAGTAGCACCCCATCCTTTATTTATCCTAATATCGCATAACGGTGGTGCACCCATAAGTAATCGCATTCAGGGAAGGTGTGTACCAAGTCTCTACCCCCATGTAAACCCGAAAAAAACACTTTGGAAAGTTTAGAGTTAAGAGGTCCGAGGGGCTTATCTGATTATGCTGTGCTTGCTGCCAGCCCGGTCCTCCCCACCTCCTGCCTGTGTGTGTCTGTGTGTGGAGCCAAATAGGAGGGCAGACCCACACAAGAGGAAGTGGAAAACACAGGAAGGAGGTGGGGACTTTGTTATTGCCAGATCCTGGTCGCTCCTGCAGGTGTATACCTAATAAAGACTGTTCTTTATTCAAGACATTCTCCTGCCTGTTCCTGTCCACGGGGTCAGCTTCCACAGAACATCTTTGGTCCAGTGACTTCACTACTGTGGTTCACTACATGCTCTCAGATTACAGAACAAAAACCTTGTGACAGATTACCTTGAAGCTCAACTTTGATATGGTCTATTGTCATAAATCAGCAAAACATAGCTCATAAAAAGACATAAAAGAGCTCACTGATGGATTTTCAGCAAACTCATTCTGCAGTCAGCATTATACAGAAAAACTTAAAGCCCCTAAATACCAAACTGTGCAAATTTCTGAATGAATCCCAATACTAAAAACTCTTTAAGCTAAATGTATATGCATTTTCGTATAACAAAATGTCCCCAAAGGGATTCATATCTATTAACTTCTACGCCACTATCATTTTAAAATCTATTAGTGGTAAGCAGCTGCTCGGAGGCACTTTTGTACAATTGCTAATTCCTGGCAATGCTTATTCTGTGATTGCTTATACACAGAAGGTGAACTAAATAGCATATGCCTACGTCTTCACAACTTGTGAGGTCCTGTATTAACCTTGTAACAGGTAGTATTTATTAAGTATGCAGAACATCAATGTGAAACACTATGGTGCTTTTAACTCTTTGAACCCTTTATGATTTTGCTAATTTCTCCACAAATTTGACCCAAATTCCAAGATAGGAGTGGTGTCTCCAGTCCACGCTGCTGCCTGAAAAAAGATACACAGGGAGCCAACACTTGTATCTGCTGCTCCTTTGTTCCTCCTTACACCAATGTGTTTCGGTGCTAATCCTTGCACCTTCCTCAGGGTTACAAGGATTAGCACTGAAACGCGTTGGTGTAAGGAGGAATAAAGGAGCAGCAGATACAAGTGTTGGCTACCTGTGTATCTTTTTTCGGACCGCAGACACCACTCCTATCTTGGATGATTATGGATTTTCCCTCGGTGCATGTGGCGGTGTGGGTCCTGCAGCAGCTGTCAGATCAGGCGTGCAAGCCGATTGTGGGTGAACACACAACCGAACCAGGTGAGCAAGGTCCATCTGGGGTTATCATTCGGTGGTAACAAGTGATAAGGCACAATCTGCGCCTCTTTGTCTCCCTTGTTTTTTTTTAGAAATAGATTTTCACACAAGTCATAAAACTAAAGAGAACCAAATCAAACAAACAAAAAAAAATATTAGACTTTTAAAATGAGGAAAAGTGACAATTTAAAATACAAATCTGCCGTCCATCCCCTAGCTCCATCAGCAGCACAAACGATGGGTATAACCTGCAAGCTGATAGGACAGGTGGAAATTGTAATTCTTACCTGAACACTAAGGTGCTCTGATTTCTGGCCCCTTTGTGTATTTTAATTTTAATTAGCAGACTGACTAAGAATATGATATGGAGGAGACTCTGGGTCATTGTCTTTAGGCTCAGTGAGTATTAGTATGGGTGTACTGACCGCCAAGGAACTGCAGCCCAACTAGTCTCCCATGGAGCTTCTGTGAACTATTTCACATTACACCCACAATCCTAAATGTATTTTTGGGTTTTTTTTATGTGACATACCAGCACTAAGTAGAAAACATTTGTAAAGTGTTAAGGAAATGATAAATGGTTTTCTAAATAATTTAAAAGTATAAATCTGAAAATTCTGACACGCATTTGTATTCAGCCCCATGAGTCAATATTTTGTAGGTCCGACCACGTTTTGTGCAATTACTGCTGTGAGTCTTCTGGGGTATGTCTCTACAAGCTTTGCACATCTAGATGACATTTTTTGCACATTCTTCTTTCCAAAATAGCTTTAGCTCAATGAAATTACATGGAGAGTATCTGTGAACAACAATTTTCAAGTGTTGCCACAGATTCTTGATGGGATTTATTTCTGGTCTGTGACAGGGCCATTCACACACACATGAATATGTTTTGATCTAAACCCTCCCCTGTAGCTATGGCAGTATGCTTAGGGTCATTTGCCTGTTAGAAGGTGAATCTACATCCCTCTCTCAAGTCTTTTGCAACCACAAACAGAAGAACTGCCTCACATACAGAAGGGTGTGAGATTGATTTCTCAGTACGGCCAAGCTAAATCGGAGGTATAAATATATACATGTATATGTGGCGCCCTGCTCACGCAGGTAGCCACAGGCTTCCCTAATGCACAGTTGGGTTTCCACAGCAGGTATCTACTACATGCAAAATCTTTCACCCCGACACAGTAGGGGGAGCTCTACTCACCGCCTTTAGGTGAGTTCCCCTATAAATACTGCTGCTGGGGGAGGAGTTAGTTAGAGTGTGCAGATGCTAGGAGAGCCGCTAAGAAGTCCTGGTGGTCAGTGCCACGGTTAGGCCCGAGCCACTGACCCGGAGTGGCTCTTGTGGAGCCCACTGGGACGGAGTACTCGGTACCGGACCGGTTTGCTGCTGGGGATGTCACGGAGGTCCTGGTCCGGACCGTGTCCCAGGTTCACACAAGTAAAAGGGATATTTACAAGGTTAATGTTTGTCGTGACGCCACCCATGGGTTGTGGTCAATGATCAATGATGTGGTCAATGATGGGACCACTGCTGCAGCGCTGCTCTGCCAGGAGATGGATGGATGGCTGCAGCCAGATGGATGAGCCTGCCTTGGATCGGGCTCCTCCTGACAGGATAAAAGATATTTTAAGCAGTTCAGGGTACCTGGAATCAAACACGGACACACAGGCAGGATTCAACGGGCTTACTTGTCAGCTCTTCCAAACAGTTTACAGCAGTTCTCAGTACAGTTCTTCAACACAAGTTACAGGTCAGTTAACCCCGGGAACACTCAAACCCTCTGCAGCCAGGTTGTCACTCTAAGACCCCTCACTCCTTCTAGTGTCCTTTCAGGCTGTTGTCTCTCTTTAAGTGTCTCCGGTAGTATAGCGGCAGGTCGGACCCTTGTGGGTCCTCGTGGTTGCTGCTGTGCTTTCTTTCCTTTGGTGGGGAACTCCAACCTGGAGTTAAAGCTCCCCGTCGGTTAATCTGGGAATCTGGTATGGAATCTCTGTTCACCTCAGAGCCAACACTCTGGTGTGTGCCTAGACTGCAGTAACGCTTTCCTGCAAGGCGTTACCAGACTCCTTCTAACCCGTGTGACTCCAGCTTCATAGTGGAAAACTACTCTGCCTGTAGTTGGTCGGTGCTGCCGTGTCCCTCAGACCCAGTGCTGCTGGTCCAGTCTCTGTCCTCACACTCCCCTGGGATGCCGGCTATGGACGAGGTTTCTCTCCATGGTTTCTGTGACTCTGTGGATTCTGCATCTCCATCAAGCCCAATCCCACCAGGACGTGTGTCTCTGTCTTTCAGGTGTCTGTGGTGCATGGCTCACTCTGGCCTACTGTGTCTTTACAGCTCAGCCTACCTCGGCCTACTCACTCCTTCCTCCTCTTTCTCCATAATTTGTACCTTCTGTCACCTGACCTACATGCGTTCCCACCCACTGTCCTCTAAACCCACCACCCTTGCCCGCCTAGAGTCCCGGGCTCCGGGTTGGGTGCTGCCTCTAGTGGTGTGTGGTGTTCTGTGAGGGTGTTTAGTGCATAAACCGTCTAACCTTCTACCTGGCTGCAGTTCCCTATGTGGCCACCCTGGTCGCAGGGGCGCCACACTCTTCTGACGTCCCGCAAGCCTAGGAGTGGGGACAGAAGGCAAGAAGTAGAGACAAAGGGAGTGAGGAACTAGTGGAAGTTCGCCCAGAGAGGTACCGGACTTCGGGGATCCGCAATTGTAGGATACTTCAGGACTACAGAAAACCCTGTCACAGTGTGGAGACTTCAGTCACCCGGTCCCCCTGCATACTCAAAGAGAGGGAGCTAGACACAGCAGAGTACTACCGCAGTGATCAGAGAGGGTAACCCATGGACCGCGCAGGAGGAGAGAGGGAGAGAGGACCAGAGGAAGAGAGGAGGCCAGTCTGGCTCCAAGCAGACTGGGCTTCAGGAACTGTAGAGAAGCAGAGGAGGCCTTATACCCACTTGCTGTGGGGACCCACTTTGCACCTGGTCACCTGTCAGTTCCCTGGACGTCTTTACCTGCTATACCATCAGTAAAAGGTAAAAGAGACCTCTACAGTGTGTGTGCGCGCGTCATTCCTCTCCGCTCCCGGTGCCCCCTTATAGACTGCTCCATCATCCCCTACACTGACTAGCAGCTGCACTCCAAGCTGTCCCTCTACACTACACTGCCCCGGAGGACCAGCTCTACCTGTAGGGAGCTTTGCAATCTCAGCAGCACTACCATCTACCTCCGGCGGACTGTGGTGGCGCCAGTGACCCATCAGCAGGTACAGGTGACGTCACATGACAAAATTTTATCCCCTGTAAATAACCCCTTTTTGAAGTGTCACCCAGGCAATAGGCTCAGGTGCTGCCACACTACCATCTACCTCCGGCAAACTGTGACGGTGCGGGTGACCCATCACCAGGTACTACAGGTGGCGTCACATGACAAACTCTTATCCCCTGTAAATAACTCCTTTTTGAAGTGTCTCCCAGGCAATAGGCTCAGGCGCTGCCACCCGTGACATCCCCACGAAAGCACCTGAGCCTGATACCCGAGTACCCCAGGGCCTGGGGCTCGACATATCTTTCTGGCGCTCACGAACAGGATCTTGTGCCTGGTATTACCGGGTACTGTGTGCCGTGATTTCAACTGTATTAGTGACTGTTAAAACTACGCCGCCATTACTGCGCCGAAGAGCGGGAAGTAAGGGGGCGTGTCGGCCTGTAGAGCGTGAAACTGAAACCCGCCCGTCGCTCAGTCGAACATTCTCGAGTGCCACGGCCTAGTCCGGAAACCCCCGAACTGTTTAACTGTTTAAGAACTGGCTGTAATTCACTAGGGGGCCTCCAGCGTGTCGGCCTCCTCCAGCGACGACGACAGCGCGTTCGCTGACCCTAGGAATTACCCGGAAGCACCACGGCTGCCTCCAGTAGCACTGCCAGCGCCACCGGCGCACCGGGCGCAGTCGCCCCGATTATGCCGATCTCACTCCCATACATTCCGGGGGCTAAGTGGTTGAGCCAGTATGACGTTCGCCCTGATACATTGGAAGCTTTTAAGAGAAAAATCACTAGTGTGCTTGATATGTATGTGATGACCGATCAGCAACGTGCTGCTGTGGTACTTGGACAGTTAACTGGCACAGCAGAGAAAGAGAGCGTGTCCTGGTCTGCTGCCGAACGGAGATCAGCAGCTGCTATATTTGACAAATTGAGAGCTACCTTTGAGGAGTGCAATGAGGCTGATATACGCATACACTTCCATCACTGCTACCAGAGGCTGGGAGATGATATCAGAGCTTATGCCTGGCGCCCAGAGGAAGAGTTGAGAGCCCTTAAACATGTCAGCCCTGCGAGTGTACCCGATTAAAACAAGCTCTTGATTGAACAATTCACTCAGGGACTGCTATCTCCTGAGGACAATAAGACTGTACGTTGGTGGTCATTGAGCAATCCAGAAGCTGACTTTAACACCCTGAAGGACATGACCATTAAAAGGTTGCGGCCGGTAGAGACCCATGAAGCTGCCATTAAAAGGTGGTGCAGTGGTGAGGCGCAGGCTACCCCGAAACTCGTACCCATGTCTGCAGCCAAGAACAATGTACAATCTGCTCAGCCTGACAAGAATGATTCCCTGCATGCTGAGATGCGTGCTGAGATGCGCCAAATGAACAAAAACGTCACCAAGCTGAAGGACGCTTTGCAGCTACAGCAAAGCCAACATCCAGCGCCAGTACCCCAGTCCCGACCTCAACCGCTGATTCAACTTGCCGACAGTCTGGAGGATGTACCCTGGATGAGAGTGAAGCAAGCCACAGCGTACCGAGGGAGGACCACCGACCGATACAGATCCACTGGGGAGGCCATCTGCCGCCGCTGTAACCGAACCGGCTACATTGCCAGGAGCTGTCCTTTAAACGGGCAGTCCCTGGGGGCCGGGGCCAAACCTTAGGAATAGATCAACAGGGCCCAGCCACCTGGTACAAGACCTTCATCTGACAGAGGCCGTCTCTGTCCATTGTACTAGATGGCATCCCAACACCTGCTCTGCTGGACACCGGGTCACAGGTGACCACCTTCCCCTATATCCTTTATAAGAAGTATTGGGCTGATGCAGAACTGACACAGCCTGCCTTGAACTTCACCCTCAATGCATCTAATGGTGAACCAATCACTGTAATGGGGGTTAGAGAAGTGCCCATAAAGGTGGGGAGGGTGGAATGCAGAACCAGCGGGTCCTAGTCATAGCAGAAGCAAGTAATGCAAATGACCCATATATAATACTAGGCACAAATGTTGTTAGCAATTGCATGGAGGAAGTTTTGTCTTTGCTTCAACAGATTGCAGACACTGCCAGACCTGGTCAGAGGAAGGTCTTCCAGCGTGAGATAAGAGCCATCCTGCACCATCAACAGGTAACAATTACAGGTGGCGAGATTGGTACTGCACGGGTGATAGACCCGTTTCCTATTGTAATTTCCCCGATGAGTGAGATGATGATTTGATGTCGAGCAGCTATAGGTCTGAGGGGCAGGACTATCAGGCATTAGTGGAGCCCATCAGCACAGAGCACAGACCTACACTGTTGACAGCCAGGGGAGTGGTGGATGTACACAATGGGAGAGTACCTGTTCACATCTTAACTTGTGGCAGTGAAGAGGTTAAATTACCCAGGTATACAACCGTTGCTAAATTGTGCACAGTCAGCAACAATGAGATCCAAACAGTGGGACCCATACCACATACCAAAGGGATGAAACCTGATCAAACAACAGGGCCACTGGAGGTCTGGTGTCAGCAGCTCCATGTCAGAACTGACACCACTCCTGTGTACGAAAAGCAAGGTGTGTACTGGGTAGTCAAAGAATTCGAACAAGTCTTTAGTAAGTATTCACTTGACTTTGGTAGGATAAAAGGGGTGCAACATCATATCCCCACAGGTACACATCCACCAATCAAGGAGCAGTACAGGCCTATTCCACCTGCACATTATCAGAAAGCCAAAGAAATGTTACAGGACATGAAGGACGCAGGGGTTATACGAGATAGATGTAGCCCCTGGGCAGCCCCATTAGTCCTAGTCAGGAAAAAGGATGGCAGTATGATAATGTGTGTAGACTATAGGCAAATAAACTGCATAACACACAAAGATGCTTACCCATTACCTCGTATAGAGGAATCCTTAGCTGCGTTGAAGTCTGCCAATTACTTCTCTACCTTAGATCTCACTAGTGGGTATTGGCAGGTGTCCGTAGCCGAGGAAGACCGCGAGAAGACGGCATTCACGACACCTATGGGCCTATGTGAATTTAACAGCATGCCATTCGGACTATGTAATGCACCCGCAACCTTCCAGAGGTTGATGGAGAGTTGCCTGGGACATAAGAACTTTGAGACGGTACTGCTCTACCTGGATGATGTGATCGTGTGCTCTAAAACATATGAGGAACACATAGCTCATCTAGCAGAGGTGTTCGAAGCTCTGGCCAAATACGGGATGAAACTGAAACCATCCAAATGACACCTGTTAAAGCCAAGAGTACAGTACCTGGGATACATAGTCAGTGCCGAAGGCGTGGTCCCTGATCAAGACAAGGTGACCGCTATCAAGGAGTGGCCAGAACCCAAGACTCTGAAGGAAGTACATGAATTCCTGGGATTGGTGGGCTACTATAGGAGGTTCATAAAGGAGTACACCAAGAATGCTGCTCCCCTGCAAGACCTCCTTGTAGGCCAACCCACAAAGGGCAAGTCTAAGGATTCTCCGTGGAGGTGGGGCAAGGAACAAGAGTAATCGTTCCAGATAATGAAAGAAGCCCTGACAGGAGAAGGAATCCTTGCATACCCGGACTACAACCTGCCGTTCCTGCTGTACACGGACGCCAGCAATGTGGGACTAGGAGCCGTCCTTTCACAAAGGCAAGAAGGCAAAGAAAGGTTGATCGCCTATGCCAGTAGGAAGCTGTGCCCCACAGAGAGAAACCCAGAGAACTACAGTTCCTTTAAGCTGGAATTCCTGGCCTTGGTCTGGGCCATCACAGAGAGGTTTAAACACTACCTGGCCTCTAGCAAGTTTACCACCTTCACGGATAACAATCCGCTGACCTACCTGGAGATTGCGAAGTTGGGAGCCATGGAGCAGAGATGGATGGCCCGATTGTCCAGCTACCAGTTTACCATCAAGTGCCGGGCTGTTTACCTGAATGGAAATGCGATCGCCTTATCCAGAATGCCTCACCTGTCAGATGAGGGCGTAGATGAAGACGAGCTGGAAGAAGTGGACTTACCTGCCTTCCATCAATTAAGAGTAACTCAGTGCCAGCAAACGCTTAAAGACCCTCCTGCAAGAATGGTGAACCCGTTGCCCCACTTCAGTTGGAAGGAAGTGCAAGACAATGACCCGGCTGTCAGTTTGGTAAAACAGCTGATAACCCAGGAGTCAGCAAGGCTGCCAGAGAATCCCCAGGCAGAAGTCAAACATCTGTGGAGCGAGCGGATCAAGCTGTTCATATACCAGGAAAAGCTCTGCAGGAGGTACATCAACCCAAGAACACATGAGATCGTCTGGCAAATCATTGTGCCAAAGTCAGAAGTCCAGATGGTCTTGAACACCTATCACAACCAGACTGGTCACTTCAGGTGGAAGAAGCTGGAAATGCTACTGAGAGATAGGTTCTTTTGGGTAAAACTTAATCCGCTCACCTGCTCCAGTTGTGTGACCCACAACTGGCTTGTGCGCATGTAGTATAGTGTCCTGATGGCTGCCGCTGGACCTCCACCGACTCCACACACGTGGGGTTAAACCAGGAATTTCAGGAAAGACAGGTGTGTTGCGGTCCGCGCTGCCAGAAGCATCAAGGAAGACCCAAGACGAAGTTTTGATCCAAGCCTTCTTTATTCACCTCCTACGCGTTTCAGTGCCCACCTGGCACCTTCATCAGGGATCCCTGAAGATCTTACCCTTGGAGGAAAGAAACCAATGGCCAGAGAAACTACAAGACTTGGTTGATGTGTACAACCACATTCCAGTAAGTTCTACCAACTGTAAACCAGCTTAACTGATGAGAGCCCGTATAGGAAAGTTACCCGTAGAGTTGGAACTCGGTGTAGTCGACCCCAAAGCAGATTAATCATTATCCAACTGGAATGCCAATCGCCTCAAGCAATACAAAATGGTTCAAGCCTGTGTTGAAGACAACCTAGAGAAAGCCTGTGAAAAGCAAGAAAGGGACTATAACAAACATGCTCCAGTAGAACCTATAACACCTGGAAGTATTGTCTTAAAGAGGAAAAGAACCCAACACAAATTGGACAATCAGTCGGAACAAGAACCCTAAGTTCTATTAGATTCTGGTTATGACAATGACAAAGTATGTCTCATTAGCAAGAATGGAGGAAAAAACACTCAAACTGTGTCAAGAAACCACGTCAAAAAGTGTCCAACTGAATGGGAAAACCAAAATATCCCAACTCAACCAGTACAAGAGCTAAGTCCAAGTGAGGAACCAAAGGAGAAAGTAATCTCAACCATCCTAGGAGAATTCCCAGAAGATTGGCCTCAACAAGATGGAGCCATCTTAGTGCCAGTACTGACTTTCTACCAGCCCAAGGAAGTGGTACAGAGGAACTAGGAAGAAATACCCGTTGCCAGAGAATCTGAGGATGCTGCAATCGGTACACTTGCTAGCCCTGTAGTGAGACTAAGGCCATGCAGACGCTTACCTGACATACCTGCACCATGCCCTTCAATAGAAACATCACCTGAGACAGTGACACCTGTAGTGCGTAGATCACAAAGAAGCACACAAGGTCAACCCCCGTCTAGGTATGGAGAGTGGGCACAATAAATGTAAGGTAGAATAAAACGTAACATGTAAATAGCAGTTGTTGTAAAATAAGAATGTAAATACTAGAGTGTAAAAAGGTAAAGAGTAGGCCAAAAACCAGGTGCACAACACCAAAAGAGGGGTGAGTGGAGTTGGAGTAAGGAGCTGTCTAGGGAGAACAACAACTTGGCTAAGAGGTGACCCCAGGGCCAGGAGGCCTACAGCATTTATGACCGGTAGAGGCCCCTATAGTACCTAGGACTCCTATGCCGAAACACCCATAGTAGATGTTGTTGTGTATTTTGAACTGTTGAGCCTACAGAGACTTTACCTGTAAGGACTTGTTGAACTTTTGAAAGACTTTTTCCCTTTGAACTGTTCCCCTGATTACAATTTAAAAGGACCATGGTTACAGGACTGGTGTAACAACAAACTTCATTTTCCTTTTCAAAGCCTGCCGTGGATGGACTAGCACCATATAGACTTACAGTACCTGTTTTCTATTTTTACCAATATTTTTCAGTGGTTTTTGTAAATTTTTATACTTTGAGACTTTGTAAATATGTTACCTGTTATAAATTGTTTTAAACAAACAGAACCAGAGTCTTTACTATGCTCAACAAAGTGATTGACATTTTATTTACAAAGATGCACTCATTTTTTTAAAATGCAAGTTTGGCTATAGATACAGGCAGTGAGGTTTACACAACATGGTAATACAGTTTACAACTCAGGTATTGCACTCAGCATGATTGCACATTGCCACAATAATAAATTGCACTTATTCCCAATTGAGTTAGACATGGTGTATACAAAGTTAACAAAATAAGGCCCAATCAGCCCCCATCAGAAACTCATAGAGCAGTGCTCATGGCTAGTGCTGCTGCACATAGGCGTATGGCATACCAGTAGTGACTGCACGCTGTGTTAGAAAGGCCCCACCTAGACCTCCATCTCCTACGCCGTTTCGCTACCGCTTTTTCAAGGAGAGGTAGTCACTCTCAGTGTCCAGTACCTTTTTATAAGAGGTGAACGCCACATGAGGAGCCACCACCCAGCGCGTAATGGCGCTCACACTTCCGACAAAAAAAGTCCTGGAAGGCTTGACCGTGCTTTCACCTAAAATACCCACTCTGTACCTCTTACCCAAAGTCCACAAAGATCCCCAGAACCCCCCAGGGCGTCCGATTGTTTCAGGGCTGGATGGATTATGTGATCCAGTCTGTAAATTCATCGATTATTATCTAAAACCGCTTGTAGAGGAGTTACCATCATATCTACGAGATACAACGGACGTCCTGAGGAGGGTCGAAGGGATCTTTGTGGAGAATGACATGTATATGGTTACGGCTGACGTGGAGTCCCTCTACACCTGCATTGATCACAATGCAGGTGTGGAGGCGGCTCGCTTCTTCCTGGAGGGGTCCAACAGGGATGGCCATCTTTGTGAGCTTATCATTGAGCTGCTCCAGTTTGTCCTGCGACACAATTTCTTTGTTTTTAAGGATAGATATTATTTACAGCAGCGCGGCACTGCCATGGGCGCGGCCTGCGCGCCTTCGTATGCGGGCCTGTTCCTCGGCCTTTGGGAGAGGGGCATGTTCGCTGGCGGGGGTGCGTGGGCTGCGTCCCATGTGCAGTGCTGGATGCGCTATATTGATGACTGCATATTTTTTTGGCAGGGCACTCTGGAGCAGCTCAGTGAGTTTATGACTGGATTAAATGACAATACTCTGAACATTAGGCTCACTTTTAAATGGAGTCAGAGATCACTTGAATTTCTTGATATCCATATGGAGGTGGATAATCGAGGCATTTTACAAACGGAGTTTTCCGCACTTGGAAGTGCACTGAGATACAGGCTGATTTTCTGCTAAGGGAAAAAAAACCTCTATATATCTGAGTGTCTAGCGAGTGTGACGAGCTTTGTGTGACAGAGTGCAAGTGCGACAGAAGTAAGTGTGTGACTTGTGATTCAGTGACTTTGGATTCAGGGAGTTTGGAAGGGAGGACTTACTGAATTGCTGGTTGTATTTTATTAATACTTTGCATTTCTTTTTACTTATCATTTCTGTCTGGTGCAATCCCCATTAGGAAATGAGCTCCATGATTGGCAATGCCATCCAGTGTACATCTTGCCACATGTATGCATTCCTTGACCAGCCGGCTGAGGGTGCATACTGCTGTGTGAGATGTGAGTACGTTGTGCATTTGGAAGCCCAGATACTGGATCTAAATGAACGACTGACAACGCTGAGATCCATAGACAATATGGAAAGGAGTCTGCTGCTCACTGAACAGCTGCTCAATGGGATAGATGTGGGGGAGGATGGTACTATGGAGCCTCAGGACCATGAGGTAGCTAGCTGGGTGACAGTTAGAAGGCGGGGTAGAGGGAAGGGTGCCAGGGAGGCTAGCCCTGATCTGGCACACCCCAATAAATTTGCTATGTTGGCAGATGAGGGGGGTGTGAGTTCAGGTACAGCACTGCTGCAGCAGGGCATGACCTCTGAAAGCCAGAGGAGTGTCTGCTCCAGTAAGGGGGAAAACAGGAGAGTAGGGCAGGCCAGACAGGTGCTGGTAGTGGGGGACTCAATTATTAGGGGAATAGATAGGGCAATCTGTCACAAAGACAGGGATCGTCGAACAGTGTGCTGCCTACCTGGCGCTCGAGTCCGGCACATCGCTGATCGGGTTGACAGATTACTGGGAGGGGCTGGTGAGGACCCAGCGGTCATGGTGCACATTGGCACAAATGACAAAGTTAGAGGTAGGTGGAAGGTCCTTAAAGATGATTTCAGGGAATTAGGCTGCAAGCTTAAGGCAAGGACCTCCAAGGTAGTATTCTCTGAAATACTGCCTGTACCACGTGCCACACCAGAGAGGCAACGGGAGATTAGGGAGATAAATAAGTGGCTCAGGAATTGGTGTAGGAAGGAGGGGTTTGGGTTCCTGGAGAACTGGGCCGACTTCTCTGTTGGCTACAGGTTCTATGCTAGGGACGGGCTGCACCTCAATGGGGAGGGTGCAGCTGTGCTGGGGGAGAAAATGGCTAGAAGGTTGGAGGAGTGTTTAAACTAGGGATTGGGGGGGAGGGTATTCATTGTATAGGAGGGGAAGATAGTGTAAACAGTAACCTGGGCACAAGTAATAAAATTGGGGGTGGCATGGGGGGTGGGGTTAGAACAGTCAATCTAGTAGGAAGGAATAGAGGTAAAGAGAGATGCATAAAGTGCATGTTCACTAATGCCAGAAGCCTCACCAACAAAATGGAGGAATTAGAATTGATTTTGTTGGAAAATAATTATGACATGGTGGGGATTTCAGAGACTTGGCTGGATGAGAGTCATGACTGGGCTGTTAATTTACAGGGCTATTGTCTGTTCAGAAATGACCGTACAAATAGGCAAGGAGGAGGTGTATGTTTATACGTAAAATCATCCTTAAAACCCATCCTGCGTGATAATATAGGTGAATCTAATGGAAATGTAGAGTCTCTGTGGGTGGAGATAAGGGGAGGGGGAAAAAATAATAAATTACTGATAGGGGTTTGTTATAAGTCCCCAACAATAATGGAAGTGGAGGAGAATATCCTCATAAAGCAAATAGATGAAGCAGCGACTCAGGGAGAAGTCATTATTATGGGGGACTTCAACTACCCTGAAATACATTGGGGATCAGAAACCTGCAGTTCTAGCAAAGGTAATAAGTTTTTGAAAACTATAAGAGACAATTACCTTTCACAACTGGTTCAGGACCCAACAAGAAGGGGGGCACTGCTGGACCTAATATTAACCAACAGGCCAGACCGCATATCAAATATACGGGTTGGAGGTCACTTGGGTAATAGTGATCATAACTTAATAAGCTTTCAAGTATCCTTTACTAAGACGTGTAGTAGAGGGGCCACAAGGACACTAAACTTCAGGAAGGCAAATTTCCAACGGTTGAGAGATGATCTTAGTGCAATAAACTGGGACGATGTCCTGAGACATAAAAGTACACAACACAAATGGGAGATGTTTATTAGCATCCTGAATAGGACCTGTGCACAATATATACCCTATGGGAATAAGCATGCTAGAAATAGGAGGAAACCACTATGGCTAAATAAAGCGGTAAGAAGTGCAATATGTGACAAAAAGAAAGCATTTAGGGAATTAAAGCAAGTAGGTAGTGATGAAGCATTAAATAAATACAGAAAATTAAATAACATTTGTAAAAAGCAAATCAAGGCAGCAAAGATTGAGACAGAGAGACTCATTGCCAGAGAAAGTAAAAAGAATCCCAAAATATTTTTTAACTACATAAATAGTAAGAAACTAAAAAATGATGGTGTTGGCCCCTTTAAAAATAGTCTGGGTGAAATGGTGGATGAGGATGAGGAAAAAGCAAATATGCTAAATGACTTTTTTTCAACAGTATTTACACAAGAAAATCCCATGACAGACAATATGATCAGTGATAACAAAAATTCTCAATTAAACGTCACCTGCTTAACCCAAGAGGAAGTACGGTATCGTCTAAAAATCACTAAAATTGACAAATCCCCGGGCCCAGATGGGATACACCCCAGAGTGCTGCAGGAATTAAGTACTGTCATAGATAGACCATTATTTTTAATATTTAAAGATTCCATAATATCAGGGTCTGTACCACAGGACTGGCGTATAGCAAATGTGGTGCCAATATTCAAAAAGGGGACAAAAACTGAACTTGGAAATTATAGGCCAGTAAGCTTAACCTCTACTGTGGGTAAAATCCTAGAGGGTTTTCTAAGAGATGCTATACTGGAGTATCTGAACAAAAATAACCTCATGACCCATTATCAACATGGTTTTACGAGGGACCGTTCCTGTCAAACTAATCTAATAAGCTTCTATGAAGAAGTAAGTTCTGGACTGGACCAAGGAAATGCAGTGGATGTGGTGTATATGGACTTTTCAAAAGCTTTTGATACGGTGCCACACAAAAGGTTGATACATAAAATGAGGGCAATGGGGATAGGGGAAAATATGTGTAAGTGGGTTAAGAACTGGCTTAGTGATAGGAAACAAAGGGTGGTTATTAATGGAACACACTCAGAATGGGTCACAGTTAACAGTGGGGTACCACAGGGGTCAGTGTTGGGCCCGCTCCTATTTAATATATTTATTAATGACCTTGTAGGGGGCATACAGAGTAGAATCTCAATATTTGCAGATGACACTAAACTCTGCAGGGTAATCAATACAGAGGAGGACAATTTTATATTACAGGAGGATTTATGTAAACTAGAAGCTTGGGCTGCTAAATGGCAAATGCGCTTTAATGGGGATAAATGTAAAGTCATGCACTTGGGCAGAGGAAACAAAGGGTATAATTATGTGCTTAATTATAAAACACTGGGCAAAACTACCACTGAAAAAGACCTGGGTGTATGGGTAGATGACAAACTCACATTTAGTGGCCAGTGTCAGGCAGCTGCTGTAAAGGCAAATAAAATAATGGGATGTATTAAAAGAGGCATAGATGCTCATGAGGAGAACATAATTTTACCTCTATACAAGTCACTAGTGCGACCACACTTAGAATACTGTGTACAATTCTGGTCTCCGGTGTATAAGAAAGACATAGCTGAACTAGAGCGGGTCCAGAGAAGAGCGACAAAAGTTATTAGAGGACTAAGGGGTCTGCAATACCAAGACAGGTTATTAAACTTGGGGTTATTTAGCTTGGAAAAACGAAGGCTTAGGGGTGATCTTATAATAATGTACAAATATATGAGGGGGCAGTACAGAGACCTTTCTAATGATCTCTTTACTCTTAGGCCTGAGACTGGGACAAGGGGCATCCTCTACGTCTGGAGGGAAGAAGGTTTAATCATAATCACAGACGTGGATTCTTTACTGTAAGAGCAGTGAGACTATGGAACTCTCTGCCACATGATGTTGTAATGAGTGAGTCACTACTAACATTTAAGAAGGGCCTGGATGCCTTTCTTGAAAACTATAATATTACCGGTTATATATACTAGATTCTTTGATAGGGCGTTGATCCAGGGAATTAGTCTGATTGCCGTATCTGGAGTCAGGAAGGAATTTTTTCCCCCAATGTGGAGCTTAGTGTTGCCACATGGGGTTTTTTTGCCTTCCTCTGGATCAACATGTTAGGCTATGGGTTGAACTAGATGGACTTAAAGTCTTCCTTCAACCTTAAAAACTATGTTACTATGTTACTATGTTACTATGATACTTCAGTTAACTCCTTACTACATGCCTCTTCATCTCACCATCCATCAACGATTAAGGCCATCCCTGTTGGACAGTACCTCCGGATGAGGAGAGTCTGCTCCACTGAAGCCAATTTTCAACGGCAAGCAGCAGACTTGGGTGAGAGGTTCAGGACAAGGGGTTATAGTAACAGAGCTATAAAAGCAGGGTACGGTCGCGCTAACAGGACTAAACGTGATGATCTCCTCCTGCAAGGGAAAAAGACGGTAGATGTGGACGGCCCATTACGCTTTATATCTACCTACAATAATGAATGGGAAGGTATGCGAGTAATCTTACAGAGATTTTGGCCTATCCTGTTAAGGGAACCTGCCCTAAGGGAATCCCTTTCCGATTATCCACGAATGACAAGTAGGAGATCTAAGAACTTGAAGGATCTCTTAGTAAAAAGCCACTATGCCCCAAAAACCCCCGGAATCTTTGGTCACTCCAAGAAATTAAAAGGATGCTATCCCTGTGGACACTGCGTGGGCTGCAGGAATAGTATCATCCGTTCCAGGGAATTCTGTTCAGGTGATGGTGCTAGGAAATACACTATTAATTACTATATTACTTGTGCCAGCACACATGTGGTATATCATGCCACATGTGGCTGTGGTAAGGTATATATTGGACTTACGTCCAGGGAACTGAGGATGCGCATTAGGGAGCACATACGCGATATAGAGGGATCAAAAAATTGCGAGGATCCTAGCACCCTAAGGACGCTACCCAGACATTTTTTTCACCATCACAACAGTGATCCAGGAACGTTGAAAGTTATTGGAATTGACTTGGTAATGGGGGGTATTAGAGGGGGTAATTTAAAAAAGATATTGGCTCAGAAAGAATCCAGGTGGATTTCAGTACTGGACACTTTAAGTCCTAGAGGGCTGAATGAAACCATCAGCTTTGTCCCGTTCCTTTGAATATGCACAGCCCCAGATATACATATCCTGATCTTTCCTATCTTTTCTTTATTTTCTTCCTTTCTTTCTCTGGTTTTTCCTCCCTTTTTCTCTTCCCCACCTTGTCTCAGTTATTGAATGTACATATGTATAAAATGGTACTATATGGTTTTAATTGTTTTTAATTGTTCTATGTGTGCAGGTTACTTATGGTGTCCTCTCTGTGTCCACAGTGCCTCGTTTTGTCAAGCCTTATGATGGAAAACATCTAAAGAATGAAGAAAAAACATACTAATGTGTATATAAATATGATTTGTATATTCTTCATCTATAATAGTTCCAAGTGCGGTGCGCTCCATAACTGTGCCCGACTTCCTCCCTCCTCCGGGGGCGTCTACAATCACCGCTCGCTCCGGGCGCCTGGCAACCCCTGGCGTCCGGATGTGCGCGGCGATGACGCGTTTCCGGGGGCGGGTCTGGACGCGGGATCACGGAAGTGTGAGCGCCATTACGCGCTGGGTGGTGGCTCCTCATGTGGCGTTCACCTCTTATAAAAAGGTACTGGACACTGAGAGTGACTACCTCTCCTTGAAAAAGCGGTAGCGAAACGGCGTAGGAGATGGAGGTCTAGGTGGGGGCTTTCTAACACAGCGTGCAGTCACTACTGGTATGCCATACGCCTATGTGCAGCAGCACTAGCCATGAGCACTGCTCTATGAGTTTCTGATGGGGGCTGATTGGGCCTTATTTTGTTAACTTTGTATACACCATGTCTAACTCAATTGGGAATAAGTGCAATTTATTATTGTGGCAATGTGCAATCATGCTGAGTGCAATACCTGAGTTGTAAACTGTATTACCATGTTGTGTAAACCTCACTGCCTGTATCTATAGCCAAACTTGCATTTTAAAAAAATGAGTGCATCTTTGTAAATAAAATGTCAATCACTTTGTTGAGCATAGTAAAGACTCTGGTTCTGTTTGTTTAAAATGCTTTATTGAGTCTGCCACAGGGGTGGATAGAAGGGTTGCATTGTCACCCTGAGCCCCTTTCTGAAAAATGTGTATTTATCAATGTGAACTATTGTGTATTTATACTGTTATAAATTGTTATTCCTTTTGTTCCAAACACAGAAATTGCTCAGTCCAGGAGTACTGAAATTACCCAGGGGGGGTATGTGGCGCCCTGCTCACGCAGGTAGCCACAGTCTTCACTAAGGCACAGTTGGGTTTCCACAGCAGGTATCTACTACATGCAACATCTTCCACCCTGGCACAGTAGGGGGAACTCTACTCACCGCCTTTAGGTGAGTTCCCCTATAAATACTGTTGCTGGGGGAGGAGTTAGTTAGAATGTGCAGATTCTAGGAGAGCTGTGAAAACGTCCTGGTGGTCGGTACCGCGGTTAGGCCCGAGCCATTGACCCGAAGTGGCTCTTCTGACATCCCGCAAGCCTAGTAGTGGGGACAGAAGGCAAGAAGTAGAGATAAAGGGAGTGAGGAACTAGTGGAAGTTCGCCCAGAAATGTACCGGACTTCGGGGATCCGCACCTGTAGGATACTTCAGGACTACAGAAAACCCCATCACACCGTGGAGACTTCAGTCACCCGGTCCCCCTGCGTACTCAAAGAGAGGGATCCAGACACCGCAGTGTACTACCGCAGTGATCAGAGAGGGTAACCCGTGAACCGTGCAGGAGGAGAGAGGGAGAGAGGACCAGAGGAAGAGAGGAGGCCAGTCTCTCTGCAAGCAGACTGGGCTTCAGGAACTGTAGAGAAGCAGAGGAGGCCTTATACCCACTTGCTGTGGGGACCCACTGTGCACCTAGTCACCTGTCAGTTCCATGGACATCTTTACCTGCTATACCATCAGTAAAAGGTAAAAGAGATCTATACAGTGCGTGTGCGTCATTCCTCTCCGCTCCCGGTGCCCCCCTTATAGACTGCTCCATCATCCCCTACACTGACTTGCAGCTCTACTCCAAGCTGTCCCTCTACACTACGCTACCCTGAAGGATCAGCTCTACCTGTAGGGAGCTTTGCAATCTCAGCCACACTACCATCTACCTCCGGCAAACTGTGGCGGTGCGGGTGACCCATCACCAGGTACTACAGGTGGCGTCACATGACAAACTCTTATCCCCTGTAAATAACCCCTTTTTGAAGTGTCACCCAGGCCACGGGCTCAGGTGCTGCCACCCATGACATCCCTGCAAAAGCACCCACCAAACCTAATACCCGAGTACCCCAGGGCCTGGGTCTCGACATATCCAGTGTGTTAAAAAAGTATTCATTCCCCACAAACTTTTCCACATTCTTTTCATGTTATATGCACAAACTTAAATGTATTTTGTTGTGATTTTATGTGATATACCAAAACTAAATAGCATGCAGTGAATTGTAAAGGAAACTATAAATGGTTTTCTAAATAAATAGAACTATAATTCTTAAAATTGTGACATGCATATTTTTTTCGCCACCTACATGTAGTCTAATACCTTTAAATAAAATCTTGAGTGACCAATTGTCTCCATAAGTCACTTACCGTATATACTCGTGTATAAGCCGACCCGTGTATAAGCCGACCCCCCTACTTTTGCCCCCAAAAACTGGGAAAACTTATTGACTCGCGTATAAGCCGAGGGTGGACTCCAGCACAGGTATACAACCCCCAGCAGTGAGGTATACAGCAGCCTCCCCAGTGGTAGTATACAGCAGCAGCCCCAGTGGTAGTATACAGCAGCCCCAGAGGTATATACAGCCCCAGAGGTATATGCAGCCCCATATGCAGCCCCAGAGGTATATGCAGCCCCAGAGGTATATGCAGCCCCAGAGGTATATGCAGCCCCATATGCAGCCCCAGAGGTATATGCAGCCCCAGAGGTATATGCAGCCCCAGAGGTATATGCAGCCCCAGAGGTATATGCAGCCCCATATGCAGCCCCAGAGGTATATGCAGCCCCATATGCAGCCCCAGAGGTACATGCAGCCCCATATGTAAATGCAGCCCCAGTGGTAGTATACAGCAGCCCCAGAGGTATATGCAGCCCCATATGTATATGCAGCCCCAGGGGTATATGCGGCCCCATATGCAGCCCCAGGGGTATATGCAGCTCCAGAGGTATATGCAGCCCCATATGCAGCCCCAGAGGTATATGCAGCCCCATATGCAGCCCCAGAGGTATATGCAGCCCCAGAGGTATATACAGCAGCCCTAGTGGTGTATACAGCAGCCCCAGTGGTAGTATACAGCAGCCCTTAGGTAGTATACAGCAGCCCCAGTGCTGTATACAGCAGCAGCCCCAGGGCTGTATACAGCAGAAGCCCCAGGGCTGTATACAGCAGAAGCCCCAGGGCTGTATACAGCAGAAGCCCCAGGGCTGTATACAGCAGAAGCCCCAGGGCTGTATACAGCAGCAGCCCCAGGGCTGTATACAGCCGCAGTCCCAGGGCTGTATACAGCCGCAGCCCCAGGGCTGTATACAGCCGCAGCCCCAGGGCTGTATACAGCCGCAGCCCCAGGGCTGTATACAGCCGCAGCCCCGGAGGTATACAGGCCCCCCCATCAAGCTCCAGGGCCCCCCCTTGCGCGGCAGCCTGTAAAGGAAAATCATACTTGCCAGTGTCCTGTCGCGCCGTCCGCAGCTGCCGACACACGATCCCGGGCTTCATTCAGCGTCTTCCGGATTCCGACTTCCTGTAGTCGCGGGCAATGACGTCATTGCCCGCGACTAAAGGAATGCGGAAGACGCTGAATGAAGCCCGGGATCGCGTGTCGGCAGCTGCGGACGGCGCGACAGAACACTGGCAAGTATGATATTCCTTTACAGGACGCTGCTCAAGGGGGGGGCCCTGGAGCTTGATGGGGGGGGCCTGTATACCTCCGGGGCTGCTGCAGTATATATACATATATGATGTATATATATGTATATATACTGTATACTCGCGTATAAGCCGAGGGGGGACTTTTACTGTTGGCTGGAGATTTATTAGGCTGCCTATAGCAACCAATCACAGCTCAGCTTCTATTTTCCTACAGGTCATTAATATGACATATTCAAATTCTATTTTGTTATAGCTAACATCAGTTATTTATTAACCCGGGCGTAGCTGGGTAGTACAGCTACTATATATATAAAATGATCAGAGTTATGTCTGCTCAACCATCCTGAATTAGGTGCTCAGAAAGAATAAGTAATATTTATATAAAATATTCTGGCACACTATCAAAGGAATTTTCCTCAAAAAAACTTACCGTATATGGAGTCTCAATAAGTTCACAAAATTTATTGTTGCCTTTGCATACAGGAGAATGCAGAGAATGTTTATAAATTCAACGTTTCGGCTTTTATAGCCTTGTTCACGAAATTCTTTCAATATTTGCATGCAATGAAACAGACAAAGAGTAATCATAAACAAAACAATGCTAAACAAATAGTATAAGATACTCAATAATAACGTGACTTATTGTTGCACCATAATATTATACTATGTAAACAAATTAAATAAACATGCATATCAAAATATATATACACACATGAGTATATGAAAAGAACTTCAATATGTCTCAGTCTTTATCCAATATTGTTTTCTAAATCAAAACAAAAAATGAATAATTACCTCTGAAGGGTAAATGCACAATATGAGGCAAAGGGACAATTAATTCAGGTTCTCTCTAATGGTCAAAATGGCTAAACAAAATTGATAAAGAACTAGGATAAGGGACAATAATGGTCAGTCTAAATTGATAATTTCAGTGCAACTACGTAGTGAGACATAGTATCTAAAACCTTATTAGTAAGTGAAAGTGAAGTGCATTACGTAGTCAAGCTGTCATATGTGAATAAATCATCTTATAGGCTCTGTGAGCTATGTATACCTTGGTATGATCCATGTAATGCTAAATCATCATAATGGCTAAAACTTACTTGATATAGCAATGTGGCTGTGAAGGGGTCCAATCCCGGACCTTAAGGGGTTAAGCCTAAGGCCATCAGAATCTAAATCATATTTAGGATATAGTTAGAGTGCTATCAAGCCTATGTCAACAAATAACCGCTGGTGAACCGATTACATTACCTGTCTGGAGAAGTGTAGAGTGCTCAGTAAGCTGTGCAGTGTGTAGGGTGGGCGCCGCCATCTTTATATCATGTGACACCATAGCGTGTGACATGATCACGTGCGTGCACATGCGAGATGTTTTAGAGGCGGGCGTCGGACAGTGCCGGAGATTCCCATCTCTGGCGAGGCCGGTTATGACGTCAGGGCCCTGGACAGAGCCAGGAAGCCAGCGAATCGATGTGTGCGGATTCAGAAGGAAAATGGAATGGATCATGATTCTGGAATCTAAAATGAGAAATATCAAATGTCACAGTGTGAAATAAATAACATATCCACATAAAGGAACATATAGTATACATGATATGGATATTGTTATAATAACAAAGGGATACCTAAAACACGATTAAGACACAAATGTAGGCATGTCAACCAGATCCCCCTGAAAACGAAAAACGGTTCAATGCATAAAGGATACATACACAAGATATGTATAGAGGGTATATATAACCTTGGAGTTCAATAGGAGAATCCACATCACAATAAGAAATAGATTGAATCATTCAATATATGACTTCGTATTCCCTATTAAGACCCCTATGTTCCAGTGTATCAACACATGAATCCAATAGCTCTCGCGTTCTTTCAGTCGTTTGATTCTGTCACCCCCCCGTCTAGCTGGGGTCACATGGTCAATGACCTGAAATTTTAATTGAGACACACTGTGACCACATGAATTAAAATGAGCGGGTATGGGAAGCAAGTTTCTTCTGCACCTGATGGTGGACTTATGTTGGCTGATGCGGTCTCGGATATGCTGGGTGGTTTCTCCAACATATCCGAGCCGCAGGGGCATTTAATGAAATAGATCACAAAAGGAGGAATCACATGTAAAGAACTAAGGAATAGAAAATTTTTACCTGAGTGAGGGTGATAGAAATTCTTCTCTCTCGCTACATTGGTACATTGGGTACAATTTAAACAAGGGAAGGTATCTTTTCTAGAAGTGCCCAATGTACCTTGAACCAATGTAGGTAGTCTAGAGCCAAGGTCGGCCTTAACCAGGTGATCCCTAGGTTCTTAGGTCTCTTTTGACATAAAAAGTGGAGGTGAATTAAATTCTGCTACCTGAGGATATGCACAACGTAAGCTATCCCAATTTTTACGGATGCAGGAATTCATCATATTACTAAAAGGATGATACGTTTGTACAAAAGCTAGTCTGTTAGTACTCATTATACGTGGTCATGTTGATGTGATGCAGTTCAAGGCTTTCAAAGGATAGCCTCTATCAAGAAATTTCTGTTTCATCTCTTTTAACCTAAGATCTTTAGTAAGAGGTTCAGTAACAATCCTATTGACCCTTTTATGTTCAAAATATTTTTATTGCATAGATATAATCATACAAATTAATGGATTTTACAATCTAGTTCAATAGGAAGAATATCAGAATCGTACAGTTCAGATTAATTAATTTTTGTAATTAAGTCAAAATTGAGGTAGTATTATACATAGAATCTAGTAACTTCGAGATTTATAAAGTCTTATATAGATTCAGAGATTTGTAGTGCGTATTAGCATCAAATGGGTTACATTCAAACAGTTAAAGAACTATTTACAATTTTATAAATCATGTTAATCAATAAGGGAAGGCAGTAGAAAAGGGAAATTGGGGGGGGGGGGATAAATTGGAGTGTGAAGAGCCCATTGGAACCATTTAGACACAAGTGTGTAGAGTATTTCCTATTGACCCTTTTAAACTGAGATCGAGGAAGAGACTCTTTTAAATGTTTGGGGTCACAACTACTATACATCAACAGACTGTTCTTGTCAGTAGGTTTTCGATATAAATCGGTGATCAGATTACAATCTTCCGTACGTGTGACCTGGGTGTCTAAAAAATTTATAGACGTTTTTTCTACATGGAGAATGAACGTGAGGCCAGTAATGTAGTGATTTAGATCATGAAAGAAAATTTGTAAATCCTGTTCACTACCCTCCCAAATCAAAAAAATGTCGTCTATGAATCTCACCAATAGGGTGACATGTGAAACAAACATAGGATGTGTATAAACATAATTTTGTTCGAACTCCAACATATAAATATTTGCGTAAGGAGGCGCTACATGTGAGCCCATAGCGGTCCCTCTCTTCTGTGGATAGTATGAATTTTCAAATAGAAAAAAGTTATTATGTAAAATCAATTCTAGTGCATCAATGCAAAACTGTCTCGCAAGAACTAAAAACGTGATTTTAGACACAAGAAAAGAATCTACAGCCTGAATACCACCCCTGTGTGGAATTGAAGTATACAGACTGTTTACATCCATGGTCACTAGCAGGGTGGTGTCCGAAAGTGTATTAATGTTGCTTATCTTCTGTAGAAAGTCTGTTGTGTCTTGAATGTATGATTCAATTGTGGATAGTAAAGGTGTAAGGATTCTATCCAACGTCTTGGCCAAGGGTGAAAGGATTGATTTTGTAGAGGCTACAATAGGCCTTCCTGGAGGGTTCTGTAAGTCCTTATGGATCTTAGGAAGAACATAGACTGGTGTGACCGCGTTCTTATTGAGTAAAAAGTCAGCCAGCTTCTGATCAATGACACCTTTCTCACGATAAGTTCTAATGAATGATGTAATTTTATTAGTGATATCTGATGTGGGATTTCTAGCAATGGGAGAATATGTGTCCCGATCCCTTAGTTGGTTATGGATTTCCTGAACGTATTGTGTCTTGTCCATCACTACAATTGCCCCTCCCTTGTCAGCAGGTTTCACTATAATAGTTTTATTCCAGGCTAAATTTCTCAGAGCCCTGGACTCTTCCACATTGAGATTGTGTTTAATATGTAATTCACCTGAAGTGATCCTTCTAGTGACTTGTGTAACATCCTGCAGAACTAGTGTTATAAAAGTTTCAGCTGGATATAAATCTTTGGGAGGCCCATGTGAGGGCTTGCTGTTTTTTTTGCAGGACGGCTTGTGGTTTTGAACACCATCCCATTTCCATACAATGTACTGAAAAATGATTTAAAAATTCTAAGTGGGATGCAATGCTAAACAAAATGCAAATCTGACATGTTTCCATGTTTTGGTTTTACATTATTCGTTGTTTTTTACAGTATTTAGTGAACACTTTCCAATACTTTCTTTGTTTGTCTAAGGGAGAATGAAATGGAAAACTGTCCCTGCATCTTCCTATTACTACTCTAACTATCCCCTTCTGCGCTAAATGTGGCCTGTGACTGTATTAAAAGCTTTTTATCACTTACCCATTAGTATATTAATGATCCGGGGGGCTACCGTTGCTAGCCCCCCGGTGTCCTCTTTGTGTCCCTTCACCACCTCCTTTATTGTTTATCACACCCCGATGGGCGTGATATTGACTTCCAAATACGTGCCCCCCCCCCAGCATGGCTCGCTCCGCTCTGCAGAGTGTCGTGTATGATGCTGAACGTGTAATTTCTGGTACTCCGCAGTCGGACTTCAGGCTGCGCAATACGCATGCTCCCTGGAGCACATTACGTCAATTCATATGTGATGAGCTGATGTGATGTGCTCCACAGAGCATGCGCAATGTGCAGCCTGAAGTCCGACTGCGGAGTACTGGAAATTACACGTTCGGCGTCCTACCCGGAACTCTACAGACTGCTCAGAGGCAGGCTGGGGGCGCGCATTTGGAAGTCAATATCACTCCC
Organism: Allobates femoralis; assembly: GCA_033576535.1. Taxonomy (NCBI): domain Eukaryota; kingdom Metazoa; phylum Chordata; class Amphibia; order Anura; family Aromobatidae; genus Allobates; species Allobates femoralis. Next base: position 137,612,990 of record JARQOC010000005.1, on the reverse strand, counting down.
ATTGGGTGTGATAAACAATGAAGGAGGCGGTGAAGGGACACAGAGAGGACGCCCAGGGGGGCTAGCAACAGTAGCCCCCCGGATCATTAACATAGTAATAAGTGATAAAAAGCTTTAATTACACAGTCACAGGGCACATTTTGCACAGTAGGGGATAGTTAGAGTAGTAATAGGAAGATGCAGGGACAGGTAGTGATAGCCTAGGGGGGCTTTATGGAGGTGACAAGGCCATTTTGATAATTTAGTGGCACTCCCATTGTTCACAGCAAGAACAGTTCTTTGTCTGGGATCAGTAATAAACAACCCATCAATACTTCAGTCTTCACATAGACTGAATGGTGGAGGAAACATTTGTCTGCTCCCTGCTTCACTGTTATATTCAGCGGTATCTATGACAAATACCACTGAAGTAGGATTATACCTCCAACCTCCTAGGAAAGCAAACAGCTGCCCAAATTTGGGACAGTGAAAGTTGGATGTTATGCAAGACCTATTATCTGGGATCCACTGTACTGTATTATCTAGGATCTACCATGCTGTATTACTGGGATCCACTATACTATGTTATCTGGGATCCAGCATGCAGTATCATCTGAGATCTTCTATGCTGTATTTCATGTTAAAATAAATAATGAAATAAATAATTATTAGGGATGAGCGAGTACTGAAATATTCGGACTCGCTATACTCGTAACGAGTAGGCCCCGATACTCAGTACTCGTTACAAGTATAGAGAGTCCAATGTAAGCCAATGTGGAAGCGAGTAATGCGAGTATTTCCTCAGCTGCCAAACCCTATATAGAGGTCTAGCGGCAGAGGAAAAGGCAGCATTCCCTACATGATTGTTTAGAACCCGGCGGAAAAAAGCTGCCGGGTTTTAAACAATAATGTAGCACACTACTCACTTCCCCGCAGCCTGACAGCAGGATCCTCCGCTCCCCCTGCTGCCTCCCCACCCGATCCTGAGTTAGGAGCGGACGGGGAGCGAGCAGCAGGGAGCGGAGGACGCAGGCGGGGAAGCCGACGGTGAGAAGAATTCACCGGCGGCTTTCTCCTCCTGTTCTGCGCATCCTGCTCCCTCCTGCCCTTCCCTGCCCGATCTCCTAACTCAGGATCGAGTGGGGAGGCAGCGGGGGGAGTGGAGGATCCTGCTGTTATGAACGAGTCACCGCTGTCAGAGCAAGGTGATCTCTTCTTTTTCCGGCTTTCCCACCGGCTTTCCCGACGGTATTTTCAAATGAACAGCTGACTCAGGTCAGCTGTTCATTTGAAGTAGCGATGCTGGCAGGGTTCATGTGAGTTCATGCTTCCCTGCATGAACTCACATGAATTTTCCCACGCCCGGATGCACAGCTCTGCTATATCTCTGGTAGAAGTTCTCTACCAGAGATGTAGCAGAGCTAACGAAGAACCCTGCAATGGACTACGGCAAACGGAAGAGGATTTTTTTGGAATAAAGATGGAGTCTCAAATTGTATTTTTTGCTTTATTACTAATAAAAAAAATTTCTCGGTGTTGTGTTTTTTTAAAACATACTTTAATAGAAATTTATGGTGGTCATGTCTAATATTGGCGTGACCCCCGCGTGGTCTTCGCTGTAATTTTGTGTCCAGCCGGGTACAGCAGGCAGGAATGGGCTGCCCCCACCCCCAGGAGCCTATTACTACCTGGCCGGAAACAGAAATAGAAGGAAGCCCTTTTTTTTAATTATTTCATGAATTTCATGAAATAATAAAAAAAAAATGCCTGAGGCTTCGCGCAATTTCTATGTCCAGCCAGGAACAACTAGACAGCTGGGGGCTTGAGTCCGCAGCGCAAGGAGGCCCAAGCTTTCTGGGCCCCCCGCTGCGAATTGCAGTCCGCAGCCACGCCAGAAAATGGCGCGTTCAGAGAACCGCCATCTTCAGGAGCTTTATCCAGCTCATTCGGGGCCCTGGTGCGTTGGCTCACTGGGTAATAAATAGGTTAGGGCTATTTTTGTGTTATCAGCTGGCTCTAAGCCCAAAATTCATGGGTCACGCCAATATTAGACATGACCGCCATGAATTTCTATTAAAATGTTTTTTAAAAAAGCACAACACGGAGAATTTTTTTTTGTATTAGAAATAAAACAAAAAATACAATTTGAGACTCCATCTTTATTAAAAAAAAATCCTCTTCCGTCCGCCGTAGCCCAATGCGGGGAACGCAGAACAGGAGGAGAAAGCCGCCGGTGAAGTCTTCTCACTGGCGGCTTCCCTGCCTGCGTCCTCCACTCCCCGCTCCCTCCTGCCCCTCCCTTCCCACTCCTAACTCGGGATCGGGTGGGGAGGCGGCGGGGGGAGCGGAGGACCCTGCTGTCAGGATGCGGGGAAGCGAGTAGGGGCCTACATCATTGTGTAAAACCCGGTGGCTTTTTACCGCCGGGTTTTAAACAATCATGTAGGGAATGCTGCCCTTTCCTCTGCCGCCAGACCTCTATATAGGGTCTGGCAGATGAGGAATTACTCACATTTCCCATTGACTTAAATGCTATTCGATACTTAGTGAGTAATCGCAAGGATACTCGCAGAGTAACGAGTAGCCCGAGTACTGTACTATTCGGCGAGTACTAAATAGTAACGCGTATACTCGCTCATCTCTAATAATTATCCTTTTGGACTCTGAGCCCGTGTCCTTTCTCCCCCTCTACCTATCTGTGCCTTATATTGTTCATGATTATTGTACTTGTCTACAGTTGTGGCCAAAAGTATTGACACCCCTTCAATTCTGTGAGATAATACCCAGTTTCTTCCTGAAAATGATTGCAATCACAAATTCCAGTTGACATGGATTAAAATTGACTCAACCTCTGTCCTGTGTCCTTGTGTGTACCACATTGAGCATGGAGAAAAGAAAGAAGACCAAAGAACTGTCTGAGGACTTGAGAAACCAAATAGTGAGGAAGCATGAGCAATCTCAAGGCTACAAGTCCATCTCCAAAGACCTGAATGTTCCTGTGTCTACCGTGCGCAGTGTCATCAAGAACTTTAAAGCCCATGGCACTGTGGCTAACCTCCCTAGATGTGGACGGAAAAGAAAAATTGACGAGAGATTTCAACGCAAGATTGTGCGGATGGTGGATAAAGAACCTCGACTAACATCCAAACAAGTTCAAGCTGCCCTGCAGTCCGAGGGTACAACAGTGTCAACCCGTACTATCCGTCGGCGTCTGAATGAAAAGGGACTGTATCGTAGGATACCCAGGAAGACCCCACTTCTTACCCCGAGACATAAAAAAGCCAGGCTGGAGTTTGCCAAAACTTACCTGAGAAAGCCTAAAACGTTTTGGAAAAATGTTCTCTGGTCAGATGAGACAAAAGTAGAGCTTTTTGGGCAAAGGCATCAACATAGAGTTTACAGGAAAAAAAAAGAGGCATTCAAAGAAAAGAACACGGTCCCTACAGCCAAACATGGCGGAGGTTCCCTGATGTTTTGGGGTTGCTTTGCTGCCTCTGGCACTGGACTGCTTGACCGTGTGCATGGCATTATGAAGTCTGAAGACTACCAACAAATTTTGCAGCATAATGTAGGTCCCAGTGTGAGAAAGCTGGGTCTCCCTCAGAGGTCATGGGTCTTATTTTGGCTAAAGGTTGTGCAACCAAGTATTAGGCTGAGGGTGCCAATACTTTTGTCAGGCCCATTTTTGGAGTTTTGTATGAAATGATCAATGTTTTGATTTTTGCTTCATTCTCTTTTGTGTTTTTTCATTGAAGACAAAATAAATGAAGATAATAATACCAAAGAATTTGAGATTGCAATCATTTTCAGGAAGAAACTGAGTATTATCTGACAGAATTGCAGAGGTGTCAATACTTTTGGCCACAACTGTATGTAGGCCCCTTTTCACATATAAAGCACCGTAATATAAATGTAACTATAATAGTAATAATAATAATAATAATAATAATAATAATAATAATAATAATTCACCTAGTATATTAGTGAAGTAAACTTGCCCAGTTGAAGTTTGGAAATTGGCCACAAGGAGGCCACAGAAGAAGGATTCACAATCTCTCATACTGAAAGTCAAGCAACAACTACGGTATTTAAACATATCTGCAAAAATATACCTAATGTAATACATTTATATACATTTATTTCAATATATGCCTGTACATACACTAGATCTTATGAATATATTTAGAACCTCATCCAAAAAGATAAGGGGTTATATACATAACAACTAAGATTTCTGCCAGGCAATGGCTAAGGCTGGCTTCACACCACAGCACAGTCCGGTCTGGGGCTGTCCGGTGTAAACCAGACAGCCCCGGACTGGTTTCTGCTATCTGCCATCCGGTTTCCATCTCTCCGGCAGAATCCGGGAGAAATCGGATTATCCTCATTGGGCACAAAAACGTTGCTTGCAATGTTTTTGTGTCCGGGGAGAAAGGTCTCCCAAAAAACCCGTATCCCGGATTCGCCTGGATTCTCCTGGATTCTCCCGGATCCGGGGCAATCCGGCACTCCCTAACATGGGAGCCTATGGGGCCGGATTGCATATTATCCCCCCAGTCCCGTGTGCTGATCCAGTCCGCAGCTGTCTGGGTTATCCCGGACAGCCCCAGACCGGATCGTGCCGCAGTGTGAAGCCGGCCTAAGTACACAGGCTGTGCTGCAGCTGCAGTCAGCCTGTCTATTGAAGTCTGCTCTCTCTCTCTGCTGCTGCGCTGGCCGCCCGATGCCGCGGCTCTGGCAAAAGCACACAGATACATCAGCAGCCAGCTGGAGCCGAGGACACAGCCTCAGTCTGTCAGCGACGCGTGCTGACCGGCGGGTGGGCCTCCTTGCTCCAAATGGCCACACCCCCGCCAGCACGCCCGAGCCCCCCTGCCCCTGTTCAAATGGCCATTCCCCCTCCAATGATTAGTGGGTCCCTCCCTCAGTAAAACCTGTAAGCCCATAACGGCGGCCCTGGATGTCTGGAGTCCCTGTGCGATGTCTGGGGCCCCTATGCAATATCTGGGGCCCCATTCTTGATTATATCACTCAATGGTTCTCATAAGCGTGAAAAATCTGATCTACAGCAGCATATATATTCTGGCCCGGATGAGTATGATCTGGCCTGGGCCATAATATACCAATGGTCTATTCTCCTCTAGGGCAGAATATTAGTGTATTTTTGCTGCTGTAGTGCTACAGTATATATAGATGCACATACACAAATCATATACAATTTCATGTGTCTGTTGTCAGATTTTGATGCGGTCTGCAGCAGATTTCCCTCTTCCACGTTACATGGAGAGATCTGCTGTGATTCTGCACAAAAAATCCACATCATTGGGATGCAGATTTTGATGCAGATTGGCTGATGATTTTTTTCCCTGTGGAAAGTCAGCAGCAAATATAGTGGGAACAGGAGGACTAGACATACAGTATGTGTTGGAGACATTACATTGAACTGACTGTAGATGGTGCAGTTCCATCAGTGCATAGTTAAGGTTATGTGTTGTAATTTGTTATGTATGTTTCTCCCTGCTCTCTATGATATGCACTTTAAGTTCTCCAGTGTGAGTTTTTATTCTATCATGATAAGGTATATAACGTGAACTTGAAACACCTCCAACAAAAAAAAAGTTTTACAATTTTGACAACAATGGAAGACCAACTGTATGATGGGCTTTTGAGATTCTACACTGCAACGCAACAAAAGTACCCCCAGTGGATCTACAATCTACCTCCAAAGAAATGTGCAAATGCCATCTCCCAGTTTAGACAAACATCTAAGCCATATCGAGCAGAGAAAGGGATTATTTACTATGGAAAAAAGGAAGTCCTCACTAAAAGCCGACTGCCAAATATCCTGAAGGCCTGTCACAACAACCCAATTTCTGGTGGCCATTTTGACAGAGATAAAACATGTGCCAAAATTTCTGACCGTTATTACTGGAAGGGAATGAAGAACGATGTTCACCAAACATGTCAAAGCCTGTCAAGAATGCTTTGTCACAAGTCCCAAAATCAGCAAAGAAGCTCCACTACTCAACAGTATACCAGTGCCTGGAAAAGTATGGAGCTTAGTTGGGATTGATATGATCGGTCATCTTCAGGAAACATCAAATGGCATCAAATATTCTCCAAGTGGACTGAAGCAACAGCTGTTCCAGACAAGAGTGCCATGTCAGTAGCAAAATTTTTGTACACCATTATTTGCTGCTTAGTCTGTACACCTTGATTAGTGACCAGAGAATTGAGTTTGTGAACTCAATTATCGACAACCTGATGCATCATTTTCAAATAGATCACCGCATTTCATCTGCCTACCACCCACAAACAAATGGCCAGCGGGAACGTGACAATCAAACACTTAAAGAATCCCTTAGCAAGCTTGTCAATGACCAAGGAGCCAACTGGGACCAGTTCATCCCTAGTGTTTTGTTTGACTATCGCACATCTGTGCATGCGTCAATCAAGTGCACTCCAATTGAGGTCATCTATGGACTAAAGGCTAAGCTTTCAATTGACCTCAATCCATCTGCAAATGACACTGTGGATGTCATGTCTCTTTCAGATGATGCCAACCCTGAAGTGCTAAATCCGCTTACAACCATTCATAACAGGATCCACTCAACTGTAAGTACCAACATCCATTCTGCTCTGGAACACCAAAGCGAACATTTGATCGCCAACACAAAAGCAACAAAGAAATCACTGCTGGCACCATTGTTTATATCAAGAATCAATGTCATATTCATCGCATGGGTTAAAAGATGGATCCACGGTGGGTTGGACCCTACTTAGTTGGTAACTTAAAGGTACCGTTACACGACATGACGTTGAAGAGATGTTGGCAGCGATTTCACGTTTTTGCTTTTTGCCAAGATTGCTTTAGAGATGTCACACGTATAGATATCGTGAGCAACTCGTCAGCAATGTAGTGAGCAGGGATCATTCGCAAACCCAGCGAACGATCCCTGGTCATTACTGTGAATGGGTGAAGTCGCTCACAACATCCTTATCGCGGTGTCACACAGAGCGATGCTACCAGATCGCTTGAACGACATTGCCAGGTTTTCCAACATGTTGGTAAACCTATCAACTCCGATCCAGCGATTTATCGCTGCAACTTGGCAGTGTCACACGCAACAAGGTCGCAACGACGTCGCTGGAATGCCTCCAAACCTGTGACGTATCAGCGATGTCACTGACAATGTCGTGCCGTGTAACTGGGCCTTAAGAACAATAAGACTGGCAAGATACTAAGCAACGCCTACTATGCCAGTAACCTTAAGGGTACCGTTACATGTCGCAATATCGTTCCAATATCGCTTGCAACTTCACGGGAGCGCACACGTTTTTGGCAATTGTCTAAGATCGCATAGGAGATGTTACACGTATCAATTGCACCTGCAACCTCCGATGAACTGGCGTCCCGGAAGTCGGCTGCCAAATTGCCCAGGTAATGTTGCAGATCGTAGTTGCGGCGTCACACAGCACAACCACATAAGCAATGTGGGAGTACTTTTGACCCAGCTTAGGACGTAGGCGTACCTGAGTTAGCTTAAACGCGCCCAGAACACTCAGATTGGACAGCGAAAGAGCGTTACCATTGGTCAGCCATCTCAGACAACATGTTGGCGATATGGATGCAATTGCCCATTCTACCATATCGAAACTGATGTCATATGTGATGTGTAGGAACTCCAGCAACACACTGCGGCGTCGCCAAACTGGCAGACAGGAACGCCTAGACGTACTCCTCAATAGTAAAGGAGGTGGTTAAAAATTATTCGCTTTGTATACATGCATTTTCACCAAATTCACGAGATGCAGAAGTCAATGAATGTAGTGATGTACGCACACATAATCAAAGATGGCTCCTTTACCAAGGCCATCCAATTGGCATACAATACTAGCCACCAATCACCGTAGATGAGGCGTGGAAAACACAACCAACAGGCATGCCTACGGCCTTGGTTGTGCAACCTGTGAAATCGCAAACAAGATCGTAGTTGCGTCGTCACACTGCACAATCATGCCAGATCGCGTATGCAACATTGCACGGTTGAAGAGCATGTACAATCTCCTTGCGATGTCGTTCCTGCGATTTAATGCAGTTGCATCGCCCTGTTACACGACACAACGCACGAACGATATCAACTGCAACTGACCACACCACGTGACTTTTGGTCGATGTTGCATGCAATGTTGCAACGTGTAACAGTACCCTAAGGGCACCTTTACACGCGGCTACATTTCTAGGGTGGCTACAGGTAACTTACTGGTTGCAGTGAAATCATGGAGAGATTATTCCATTTGTACACAGCAACAAGATAGAACCTTGTCTCCATGATTTCACTGCAATCAGTAAGTTACCTGTAGCCACCCTAGAAATGTAGCCGCGTGTAAAGGTACCCTAATGGTGCCTTCACACGCCGCAATAACGGCTGGTGCTATGAGGCAATCTAACGTGCGCGTGCACATTTTTCATGCTCGCCTCAGATTGCCGATGGCGGCCTCACACGCCGCAATTGCACCCTGAAAGTAAGGCGATGTGTCGCTCCGGAAATCGCCTCACGTACAGCGGAAACAATCCTGCCCAATCCCATCCCCAGTTCACACGCCGCAATCTCAAAGGCAATGTGGGCGTACATGTTGAGCGCGGCGAAGAGATAGGCGTGCCGCAGTGGTTTACACCGCGCCCCTTACACGCTCATTGGACAACGCAACAGCATTCTGATTGGTCAACCTGCTCTGGAAGGCTGGCTAATACATGACACCATTGCCATTGTGTGTTGCTGGACGGACAGCTCATTAAATATGGCGCGGTGTCAATTGACAGCCAATGGGAACACAGTAGCCCACACCAATCAGTTTACACGGGACGCGGACTACAGCACGCTGTGGCACGCCTACAGGAAATCATAGGCGATGCTGATTCCATCACTATCACCCTATCACACGCCACAACACGGAAATATCACCTTCATGATTGCGGCTGATTTCAGAGCAGTGCTCAGGAATCAGGCAACAGGTGAGAGGCGATTTATCGCCACAAAATTCCCCCATCACAAGCCGCAACTGTGAGGCAATTTCACGGCGATTGCTCCAGGGCGACATATCACCTTTAGGATTCCCAGGATTGCGGCGTGTGAAGGTACCATAAGATTCACCAAGATGAAGAGACTTCTCTACCACCCCAGTCTCCTGATGACTGTCCCAGTGATTCTGCCACACAGAAACACAAGCAAACCAAAACTTTCAACCCACTACCAAGTTCAAGAAGGAAGTATCTTACCACTACTCTTGACCTTACGTTTAGTAGGGTTGTGTACTTTGGATACACAAGAGATCTTGGGCAACCACGGTGTACATATAAAACCAAAGGTGATGGGAACTGCTACTTTCGGGCCATTAGCTATATCCTGACAGGAACAGAGGACAACTACTCCCTTCTCAAAGCTAAAGTCATCCACCACATGAAAACTGACTTGTTCAAAAAACTACAGGGTTAGGCTGGCTTCACACCACGGCAAGGTCCGGTCCGGGGCTGTCAGGCATGAACCTGACAGCCCCGGACCGGATCAGCAAACAGTACCGGAGGGCTAAATGCACCCTCCGGTCCTGTATACAGCTGGATGGCTGTAATTGCAGCCGCAGCTGCTGATTTTTCAAGATCGCGGCTTGCAAATCACAGTGGCGTGCAGCCGCCGGAATCCGGTTCCCGGATTCGCCCGGACTGGGGCAATCCGGCCCCATAGGCTCCCATGTTAGGGAGAACCGGATTGCCCCGGATCCGGGACAATCGGGGAGAATCCAGGAGAATCCGGGATCCAGCTTTTTGGGGTGTTTTTTCACCCCGGACACAAAAATGTTGCAAGCAACATTTTTGTGTCCGGTGAGAATAAACCGAATTCTCCCGGATTCCACCGCAGGGATGAAACCGGATGGCAGAGAGCTGCCATCCGGCTCCATCCGGCCCCATAGGCTACTATGGGGCCAAAAACCGGTCCGGGGCTGTCTGGTTTACTCCGGACAGCCCCGGACTGGACCTTACCGTGGTGTGAAGCCAGCCTTACTTTAATCAAGATCTAACTGAATATGTGAACACCTCTGGCATCTCTCATGATGGAGTTTGGGCAACTGATACAGAAATCATGGCCACAGCAAATCTGTTGAGTTGTGACATCATCATCCACACAAAAGTCGGTGACACCATGGATTGGTTGACCTACCCCGCAAGCTTCAAATTGCAGTCAACAACAAAACATGCACTTTATCTTGAAAACAAGCATGATCATTTTATTGTTGTTATCAGTGTTTACTAATCATTTTAATGTTGTTATCAGTGTTTACCTTTGAACGTTTATATTGTAGCCTCCTGTCACCATCCACGTGTATGATTATCATCTGTAAGCGCTCTCTGGAGCCATTAATCGCTCCATGAAAAGGCACCTTTATAACTTGAAGTTTCAGAATGTTATGACTTTTATTATATCCTGAACAGTCAAGTTTTTTATGAACCGTCAAGGTTTTCTGGTTGAAGTAAAAAAGTCTGTGTGTTTAGTGTTTTAAACAATAAAATGTTGAAAAAGTATGTAATTCTGGAGTATATCACTCAACGGTGCTCATAAACGTAAAAAATCTGCTCTTTGTGAACTATGTTTTGGTGATCACCCATTTCATTGCAAGCAGCTTCCCTCTTTCTTGAATAATTAACTCTCCTAGCTTGCAGGGGTGGATCCCATTCACCATCTAATTTCTAGTAGTGCCCCAAATAATCTCTATATATACTCAAGAACAGGGCCCCAGACAGCGCACAGGGGGGCAGAGACAGCGCACAGTGGGGAAGAGACAGTCACAGGGGTCCTGTGCGCTGTCTATTCCCCCTTGCACGCTGTCTCAGCCCTCTGAGTGCTGCCTGGGGCCCCTCTATGCTGCCTGGGGCCCCTCTATGCTGCCTGGGGCCCTGTGCACTGCCAGGTGCCTCTGTATGCTGCCTGGAGCCCCTGTGTGCTGCCTGTGACCCCATACACTGCCAGGGGCCCCTGTGCACTGCCTGGGGCCTCTCTATGCTGCCTGGGGCCCCTGTGTGCTGCCTGGGGCCTCTTTCTGCTGCCTGGGGCCCTGTACACTGCCCAGAGCCCCTGTGCACTGCCTGGGGCCCCTCTATGCTGCTTGGATCCTGTACACTGCCTGGGGTTCCTGTGTGCTACCTGGGACCGCCTGTTCTGCTTGGGGCACCCTGTGCTGCCTGGTAACCCGTGCACTGCCTAGGGCCCTGTGCACTACCTGGGGCCCTCATATGCTGCCTGGGGCCTTGTGAGCTGCCTAGGGCCCCTTATGCTGCTTGGGGCCCATCTACACTGCACATGGCCCCTGTGTGCTGCCTGGTGCTCCTGAGTGCTTACTGGGGCCCTGAGGGGGCCCCTGTGTTTTGTCTGGGGCCCCATGCACTACCTGGTGCCGCTGTGTGCTGCCTGGGGTCCTGTGCACTGCCTGGGGCCCCTGTGCACTGCTTGGGGCCCCTGTGCACCGCCTGGGGCCCCTGTGCACCACCTGAGGCACTGTGCACTGCTTGGGGCCCTTGTGTGCTGCCAGGGGCCCCTGAGCACTGACTGGGGCCTTTGTGTGCTGCCTGGGGCCCTGTGCACTGCCGGGGCCTCCATGCACTGCATGGGGCCCCTGTGCACTGCCTGGTGCCCCGTGCACTGTCTGGTTTCCCATGCACTGACTAGGGCCCCTGTGTTGCATGGGGCCCCTGTGTGCTGTCTGGGGCTCCTGAGCGCTGACTGGGGTTTCTGTGTGCTGCCTGTGGTCCCTGAGCACTGCCTGGGGCCCTGTGGGGACCCATGTGTTCCGCCTTGGGCCCCGTACACTGACTGGGGCCTCTGTGTGCTGCCTGGGGCTCCTGACACTGCCTGGGGCCCTGTGTGGACCCCTGTGTGTGGCTGAGGCCCCTATATACTACCTGGGGCCCTGTGGGGACCCCTGTGTTCTGCCTGGGACCCCTGTTTTCTGCCTGGGACCCCTGTGTGCTGCCTGGGACCCCTGTGTGCTGCTTGGGGCCCCTGAGCCCTGACTGGGGCCCCTGTGTGCTGCCTTGGCCCTGTGCACTGACTGGGGCCCCGTTATTGGGTATATCACTCAATGGTCCCGGGATATATTTTGGGCTAGGCCATAATATAACTGGGGTATATTCTGGCCCAGAGGGGTATAATCTGGCCTAGGCCAGTTTATACCCCAGGGTATAGTTTGGGCTAGGCCTAAATATACTCGGGGTATAATCTGGGCTAGGCCATTTTAACCTCGGGTGTATTCTGGGCAGGGGGGTTAATCTGGCTTGTTACACTAGATTCAGCAGGACTGTCCTGGCACATCAGGGCTTTGTCCCAACTTCCACTCACTTCTCTTCTCTCTGTGATGTGATCACTCTGTAGCTTCTCCCTCTAGGGGTAGTGGAGCCCTCATTTTGTTGCACATTTAGACCCTCTGCATACAGTGCGTTTAATTAATTTATGCGCCGCTCATACTGGAGCAACGGTGACAGCAGAGTTAACTCCCTGCTTGTCGGCAATGCTGTTATCGGTAAGCAGTGCTGGTAAACAGGGCCTTCACTCCTGCGGCTCCTGTATGAGCCGCTCATTCAGGAGCTGCTATGATGTCGCCGTGGGCATCATTGTTATAGTAATCGCTTATTTGGTTACTTTGGCAACGGTGTCAGGGATGACGTCACCCCTTACCCGCCACTGCCTCTGCTCATTCAGTCATCATAGAGCAGGGGGTTCTTCCTCCTCCTGCTTTGTGATGTAGCATAGCTGAACATTTGTAGATGAAAGAAGACAGAAGAAAGAAGACAGAAGACAGAAGAAAGAAGAAAGAAGAAAGAAGACAGAAGACAGAAGAAAGAAGACAGAAGAAAGAAGAAAGACAGAAGACAGAAGAAAGAAGACAGAAGACAGAAGAAAGAAGACAGAAGAAAGAAGACAGAAGAAAGAAGACAGAAGAAAGAAGACAGAAGACAGAATAAAGAAGACAGAAGAAAGAAGACAGAAGAAAGAAGACAGAAGACAGAAGACAGAAGACAGAAGAAAGGAGACAGAAGACAAGACAGAAGAAAGAAGACAGAAGAAAGAAGACAGAAGACAGAAGACAGAAGAAAGACGACCAGGATCCTGGAGGGCTGTAAAGGAGAGTAATAAAGATGGAGTCGCTAAGGGTGTCTGTGTCTGTATTTCAAATAAATATTTTTTTCTCTGTGTGGTGTTTTTTTTTTTTTAACCCTTTATTGGAGATTCTTAATGGCTGGGTCTAACTTGGCCTGACATTAAGAATCTTGTATCACAAAGCTGGTATTAACCCCTATTTTACCTAACGTGCCACTGCCACTAGGGCTGCTGGAAGAGTCTGGTAAGGTGCCTGAAAATGACGCTTATAATTAATGCGCCATTTCAGGGGCGGCTGTGGACTGTTGTTCTTTAGCGTGGGGGGGCCCTAAACAATGGGTCCTCACCCCACTGGGAATACCAGCCCTCAGCTGCCTAGTTTTACCTTGGCTGGCAATAGAAAATAGGGCGAAGGCCACACATTTTTTTTTTTAATGGCCAAGGGAAAACATTAACATTGGTCCGACTGCAATGCGAGAAAAATTCGCACTACAGTCATCCGACTTGCACGCCAGTGTGTCCATACCCTTATGCTTCTGACACCTATTGTATTTGCGTTTGTATTTGTTATTTACCAACAAAAATATGTGTATAACCATCAAAAGTGGATCATTTTTTAAACCTTTAATACTTTGCGCAAATTACTTCTCCTTGTCTAATGTTTATGTATGATTTGCAGCAGTGGCGGTCCTTCAGCCTACGGGGCCCTGGTGCAGCCTTAGGTGAGGACCGGGGGGGGATTGCTGTAAGCGTCATGCGCGCGGGGGGGTGCTGTTAGCGTCAGGCGAGGAGCGGGGGGGATGATTGGGCTGTCAGTGTCAGGCGCAGACTGGGGGGAGTTGGGGGTGTCAGGGGGAAGCGTGCGGCTCTTATCTGCGCCGCATTGTAGATCTGGGTGCCTGGGCTGGAGAGGAAAGGAGGGGAGGGATCAACCGAGTGTAGCAGGAAGCTTCCCTCAGATAACCCCCTCTCCTCTGACACAGGGACATGGGGGTCGGCTGGGGGCCCCCCTGCAGGCTTGAACCAGCTGCACCACGTTAGGTCCGCCCCTGATTTGCAGTTAGTGGGGTTTTGCAGTTTATGTGGTGCTTGTGTAATGGTCAGATAGCAGCACATTGTGAAATAGTTTTTTGTAGTATATCAGATCTGCCACCCAATGTCCAAAAATCTGTCTTGTAACTGGATTGGTCTCATCGTGGTTTCTTCTGCTTTAAAGAATAATGTTAATTAGTGACGTAGGCTCTAATGGTGGTGTTAATTTTTTCTTAAGTAGTGGCTACATATGTATTTAGGACCTGATTTATATCAAATTGTAGTAGGACAAAAATGTGGCAACTTTTGTAATTTTACATCAAAATTTATTATTTAATGAATAGTGATGGGCGAACCCGAGCTGTAAAATTTGGGGTCTCTACCGAACACCTTGTGTTCATGCACAGATCCTGAACACAGCTTTCCCTGAGAAACCCGTGTTACAGTTTGAGTCTGGGGGCTGTAAAACAAAGTACATTATTAAAACATTATCATTATACTTACCAGGTCCCGCCGTCCATCGGCATCCTGCTGTCTTGCTGTCCCGGTCGCATCTACTTTCGAGGCCGCTCATTAACTTCCAGGGATATTCACTGCACTGTCGAGAACCGCTTTCGTTTTTGGCAGTGTTCACAGTGACGTCAGGGGTCACCCGAGTTCATGGCTCAGGTATGAACGCGATTGACCTCTGACTGTCAGTATCATTTTAGCCTGCTTGTCACTCTGGCCAGACGCTTGTCTGTTCAGAGTGTTAAGGCACACAGAGCTGAATCTTCTCTACCTATGGACTATGTCGGAGGAAGGATTTTTTTGGTAATTAAAGATGGAGTCCCTAATGTGTTTTTTGTTTTATTTCTAATGATTTTTTTTCTCTGTGTTGTTTTTTTTTTTTTTTTATGCTTACTAGAAATGCATGGTGGCCAAGTCTAATTTGGCTTGACACCATGAATTTTGGGCTTATTACCAGCTGAGAATAAAAGCTGATATTAACCCTTTATTACCCACCCATGCCACCCCCCATCAGGGCTGCTGAAGAGCCGGATAAAGCACCTGGAAATGGCACTACAATAAATGCCCCATTTTAAGGGGTGGCTGCGGGTTGCAGTTTTCAGCGTGGGGGGCCCAGAACGCTTGGGCCTTACCTGAGTATTCCAACACCCAACTGTCTGATTTTACCTAGCTGGCAATCAAAATATGGCAGGAGCCCACATATTTTTTTTTAAATTATTTAAATAATTAAAAAAATATTGGGCTTTCCTGTATATTGATTGCCAGCCAAGGCAAAGTAAGGCAGCTGGGGGTGGCAGCCCGTAGCTGTCCTCTTTATCTGCTCTGAGAATCAAAAATACTGCGGACCGCTATGTTGTTTTTTAAAATTATTTATTTATTTTTACACTACTATATGTGTGACAGACCCAATACCGAATCACAGACACTGTGACAGAGAATGGCCATCTGTGATTGGCTATTGGAATAACCTGGAATCTGCCCATATATTCTAGATACTAGACTGCATGGGCTGGTTTCAGGTTACTCCAGCAGCCAATCACAGAGGCCCTTTCTCTGTGGCAGCCTATGTGATTGGCTATAGGGCCCTTCACAGACTGACAAACATCATAGTAATGTAAAAATAAAGAAATAATTTTAAAAAATAACAAAGCACTTTGCATTATTTTTGATTCTCAGCACAGATAAAGCGAACAGCTACAGGCTGCCACCCCAGATGCCTGGCTTTACTTTGGCTGGCAATGAAAATAAAGGGAAGCCCAATCTTTTTTTTAATTATTTAAATAAATAATTAAGAAAAAAAAATGAGTGGACTCTAACCATATTTTCGCCTGCCTGCAAGCTGGAAACTGCAGCTCGCAGATGCCCCTGGAAGAGCTGCATTTTTCGTAGTGCCATTTCAAGGCGTTTTACCCGGCTCTTCCAGTGGCCCTAGAGAGGGGACGGCATGCTGGGTAATAATAGTGGTAAATACCAGCTTTGTATTCTCAGCTGGTACTAAGCCCGAAATTCATAATGTCAAGCCAAATTAGTCCTGGCCACTATGAATTGGTAATAAGCAGTAAAAAAAATACAACTAAGAGAAAAATTGTTTTTAATAGAAATAAAACAGAAAATACGTTTATGAACTCTATCTTGAGTAACAAGAAAAAATATTTCCTCTGACGTAATCCACGTCTTTTTATCTTCTTAAGCTCTGCTACATCTTTGCCAACAGACAAAGACGTCTGGCAGAGATGAGCAGACACGGAATGACAGCTGAGTGCTGTGTGAAAGGTTATCGAGTTCACATAAACTCAGATAACCCCCGCATCACCCGGCACCCGAAGCCGTTCACGTACGGCTTGGCTCCGGGTAGCAGGTGATGCTAGGGTTATCTGAGTTCATGTGAATGCATTTCTTAAAATTATTTATTTAAATAATTAAAAAATATATATTTGGCTTCCCTGTATTTTGATTGCCAGTTATGGCAAATCCAGGCAGCTGGGGGTGGCAGCCCGTACTTGTCCACTTTATCTGTTCTGGGAATCAAAAATACAGCGAAGAGCTACGTCATTTTTTTAAAATTGTTTATTCATTTTTACATTACTATTATGTCAGTTAGGGGCCTTTCACACTTGCGTTTTTTTCCTAATTTGGAAGATCAGGAAAAACCCGATTCTTACAGTATTTTACCTATTCACTTTAATTTTGTCAGGTAGAATCTTGTGGCTTCATGTCTTCTCCTGAAATCATTAAAGAGAATGGGCAAAAAAATGAATCCTGTAAGAATCAGGTTTTTGCCTGATCTTGCAAATCAGGAAAAAAACGCAAGTGTGAAAGGCCCCTAAGTCTGTGAAGGGCCCAACAGCCACAGAGCGTGGGCGTCTGTAATAAGCTGCTGGAGTAACCCGAAACCAGCACATAGATTCTAGCATCTAGAGTGTATGGAAAGATTACAGGATACTGTCTCATGTCTGTGATTAGCTATTGGGTCCGTCACACTTATAGTAGTGTAAAAATAAACAAATAATTTAAAAAATGCAGTATTTTTGATACTCAGCGCAAATAAAGTGGACAGCTATAGGCTGCCATCCCCAGCCATCTGATTTTACCTTGGCTGGCAATCAATATACAGGGAAGCCCAATATTTTTTTTTATTATTTTATGTAGATAGTTAATAAAAAAAGATGTGGTCTATCAACATATTATGATCACCAGCCAGGTAAAACCAGACAGCTGGAGGCTGTTTTTCTCAGAGTGGTAAGGCCCAAGCGTTCTGGGCCTCCCACACTGAAAAGTGCAGTTCTCAGCCACCCTTGAAAATGGCGCATTTATCGTAGCGCCATTTCCAGTAGCTTTACCTGACTCTTCCAACGGCTGTGGTGGTGGTGGGGGGGGGGAGGGTGGCACGCTGTGTAATAAGGGATTAATGCCAGCTTTGTATTCTCAGCTGTTACTTTATGACATCAAGCCAAATTAGAACTAACCCCCATGAATTTCTAGTAAACATGAAACATTTTTGATTAGAAATAAAACAAAAAAGCACATTTAGGGACTTCATCTTTAATTACAAAAAATACCCTTCCCTCTGATGTAGTTCATAGGCAGAGCAGGTTCAGCTCTGCTTCATCGCTCTGAACAGGCAAGCGTCTGTCCAGAACGACGAGCAGGCTGACCTTCGGGGGTCAAATGAGTTCATAGCTCAGCCATGAACTTGGGTAACCCTTGACTTCACCGCAAACATTTCTGAGAACTGCCGAGTTCTCAGCAGTGCAGTGAATATCCCTGGAAGTTAATGAGCGGCCCTGCAAGTAGATGCAGACAGCAGGACGCGTACCGCAGGACCCGGTAAGTATATTGATAATGTTTATTAACTATATGCTTTGTTTTACAGCTCCCTGCCCCATCCCATAACTGTAAAGTCCAAATACAAGCTCGGGGTTCAGACGTAAGTTCAAGTTATGTCCAGGCCCGAACTTGGACTTTACAAAAAGGTTCGGGCGAACCAGCCGATCCCGAGCATTGGGGGTTCTCCCATCAATACTGATGAACAAAGTAAATTTTAATTAAAGGGAATCTGTCAGGTCAAAAATCCATATGTAACTGCTATATTTTTCTAATACCTCCCTCTAAGCTCTCTATATTTATGTATTTCTTTTATTTATATTTCCCTCCTATCTTCTGTAAACTTCAAAAAAAGAGATTCATTTCATCTGTCAATCACAGTGAATGACCCAATTAGTTCTCTGCTGTCTACTCCTCATAGGATGAACATTCATGTCACATATTCACGTCACTCCTCAGGAGATCAGTAGGGGTGGGGGGCTGCTTCCTCCTCTCTGCTCTCTTTACAGAAAAACCAAGAGGTCAAATAAAACACAGAATCTGTCACAGCTCAGCGGGATGTCTGCTTAGAGAAACAAATGGAGTAGACACCTTATCTAGATCAGGTACGGCAGACCTGCAATAGCTCTCACCCTCCTGTTCTCAACAGAACAGTAGCTCCTAATGGAAACTGAAATCTGACACTGCACTGAGAGCAAAGGGAGGAGGAGAGAGCTGCTGAGAGGAAGTGCATAATTAAATGACAGTTTAACACATCTGGACTAATTGTCTGTGAATATAACGGGCAGCACTAATGCAGCAGCTCTCTGCAGGGTCTGAAAATGCTGATTACATGGAAACTACAAAGAGTAGAATAATGATTTTACATGTTTTTAAAAGGTTCGCCTAGACCCTATTCAATGGTAATATTAGTATTATACTGAAAAATGACTTGACAGTGTCCCTTTAATAGATCTTGTAATAAAAATGATCTCGGCATAGGAATATTTATTTAAAACATCTAAGTGTGGAACTTATTAGACTGGAATTCAACTAGTGCATGACTAGTGACAGGACTGCCTACTGCCTGGTCCGATCATCGGCTTTCCTGACCTGAACGTGCTAGCTTCATAGAAACACAGGTGCACGCCTCTTAAGGGATTTTGCGCAACTTGTTCCAGCACACTCTTTTTCAGGAATGGCATACAAAACACCAGTCTTGATTATCAGAACGTTAGCCTATTCAAGTTGTTGGGCGAGTATTTTGTTCAATTTTTAATCTCATCATTTATCTTTCCTTGGTCAAAAGAAACGCAGATCCGAAGACGAGGACTAGCAGTGACCCCTCAGCAATACGCCTTCTCACAAAGTTATTCCTACAGCCCCAAGCACTTAACCATAAAGTAATGAATTATTAGGTCGAATGAGTAAAGTGAGTTAACCAGTTTAAGACTTTTCTAGCCTGGAGATAAGGCAATTATTTAGTGATGTAAAAGCAGCAGGGGTGGGTGAAAAAGACCATTGCAAGACTTCCATATTTTCCTTTCATTCTCTGTTGTAATCTTAAATGTAATGTATTTTCACACATTATATTCTTCGTTTGTATCAGTTGCATGAAATATATGTATACGGTAATTGATTTTGAAAAAGAGAAAATGGAGAGATTGTGTGCAGTTAAAAGATTTTTTACTGGATCAAGTGATAAGGAATGTACACATCAAAGCAAGTTGGTACAGAGAAGGATGGATATCGACAGTCTTTGCTGATTGACACACCAATCTATTAGTATACAGATAGTGGCTACAGGTCACAACTTAATTATACACTGGTAGTTAGGCTGGCTTCACACTACGTTTGTTACCACCCTGTTCTGTTCGTTTTTGAAACAAACAGAACAGGATCGTTTTTGCCCCCCATGTATCCCTATGGTGCCGGATTGGCCCTATTTGGCCATCCGGTTTTGCTAATGCGGTGCAGGATTCGTTTCTGTCCTGTTTTTCTCAAAAACAATGACAAAACAGGACAGAAACTAATCCTGTCTCGTCTGGCACACACAACATGGGGGCCTATGGAGCAGGATCCCAAAAACAACAGAATCGTTTCCCAGATCCGGTTCTAGGGCACAGAGCATGTGCAGAACAAGAACACTGCTCTGTACCCATAGTACATCTGTGTAATATCACTTTAACAGTGTATCTAAGTGTAAAAACGTGAAATCTGGCAAAAGGTTGAAAAGTTCAAGGGGGCCAAATACTTTCTCCAGGCACTGTTTCTCTAAAGTGCTAGTGCATTATATTGCAGATCTATAGACCCAGCTGCATCAGTAACAAAAGTGAGTTCAACCTTCAAATAAGTTGCTATGGTAATGTCCATATTGACTTGTGCTTCACCAAAGGGTATAGGTGATGGTAAGCAATTAAATCACCATATCCATGCAAATTGTCACTTCAGTGAGGAAGTAAAAAACTCTAATGCCACCCAATAAGGGCAGCAATCCTTGAAATCATAATTGACTCTTTAACAAGCCTTTTAATATGATTTAGGATTTGTGCCAGATCAGAACCCCAAACTGTGAATCGCAGCGTTTCCGGTAACTGCTCCTCATCAGTGCAGTGTGTGGGAATTCTGATTTGGCTGTATGAGAGGCTGAGACAAAGTCTGGGGGACTAGATATTCCTCACTAAAGTGACAACTTGCATATTTTCTAGAGGAGGATTGCGGCTATAAATCTCCTTATCAGCTTATCTGTCTCCTTATGCTGGCAGGCAGAATCCTCTCCATGAGGAGATTAGCTAGTCCTCCAGACCTTGTCTCAGCCTCTCATACAGCCAGATTAGAATTCCCACACACTGCACTGATGAAGGGCAGTCATTCCGAAAGCAGCGTCTGCAGTTGGGGGTTCTGATCTGGCACAAATCCTAAATCATATTAAAAGGCTTGTTAAAGAGTCAATTATAACTTCAAGGATTGCTACCCTTATTGGGTGGCATTATAGTTTTTTAACTGCCTCACTGAAGTGACAATTCGCATATTTCCCAGAGGAGCATTGCGGCTATATGTCTCCTTATCAGCTTATCTGTCTACTTATGCTGTCATGCTGTAATGGGACAAAATGCCGGAATGCCCGCGCTGCCACCAAGAATCACCAGGAAACAAAGAGTTAACTGGGCAGATTTTTCTTTTATTCTATCCTACGCGTTTCAGAGCCTCTATCCGAGCTCCTTCCTCAGGGAACAGGGATGTTCCCTGAGGAAGGAGCTCGGATAGAGGCTCTGAAACGCGTAGGATAGAATAAAAGAAAAATCTGCCCAGTTAACTCTTTGTTTCCTGGTGATTCTTGGTGGCAGCGCGGGCATTCCGGCATTTTGTCCCATTACAGCATTCCTGTTTCCACGTTCATCGTGAAGGTGCGGCCCTGCAGCAGCCATTCTACAAGCCATCTTTCAGGCGATTATACCGGTTGTGGGTGACACAACTGAACCAGGTGAGCAGTTACTGATATTTACCGCTATAACCCTTTGTAAAAAGGATAAGACCCTATGCGCATTTATCTCACGTTTACAGGTTTACTTATGCTGTCAGGCAGATTCCTCTCCATATCCATACAGATACATACAGAGGTGTGGTATTGTGGCGCTCCTGCAGACCGGTCGCCACTAAGTGGTATAGAAGCTGGGACTGGTAAGTTAGTCACTCCGCACAAACACCCAACACAACTCCCGATCCCTAGTCCTAGTTACTTCATGTCAAGCAAGGGATAGTGGGAGGGACCAAGTGGAGGGTAGAGAGCTAGAGAAGGAGCCGGTAAGGGGTAGAAGAACAGGAACAATACCAAGGAACACCAAGTTAGTCCGTCTTTTTGAGCTTTTTGAGTTGGGAGGAGGAAAGAACACCTAGCGAGAGACACCCGGCAACCTGGCTACCTGAAACACCAGACGGAAAGAACCCGGACCCGGCGGCCTGTGCCACCATATGGCCAGCCCGGGTCCGAGGCTGCATATCGAGTGAAGCAAGAAAGGGTCCCCGGTGTGTCCGAGTAAGCAGGAACACCGAGGGACCAGGGTGGGATCTGACAATGTAAATCTTTAAGTCAGTAAAGTAAGGAGATGATTCATCATTTATTTTATGCCAGAAAAATTTTGAAAAATCCGAACATTTTTGAGCAATGCCCCATTGCACAAAATCTTTGCAACTTGTGGCATTTTCAAGATTCATTGAATCAACTCCACTGAAATGGACGGCGCTTGGGAGAAGTGTGGTCACACCCTCCTGGGAAGATCATCAAGAGCGCCAGCATTTTGGACACAAGAAAAATAAAATAAGGTTCATCAAAATTGAATAGCACAGATATGGTTATGTGTAAGTTACATAGCAATCATAAAAATAGGTTTTCCAAAAAGATATACAGTACTGAACAAAGATGTATGTAAGAGTAAATCATCAAAATCAGCATAGACAAACATTGACAGGTGTTAAAATAGGATGTATGTGTGATATATAAACTGTATATATATATATTATATTAGTAAATACTTTCATAGCCAAAGAAGGATATGTATTTTTTTATACTGCTTTAAAGATGAGAAAAAGGAGGCACTCACCATTTGATGCTCTGTATTTTTTAATGTACCGGGTCTGACCCGTTGAAGCGGAATCACCGCGAAACGGTGCTGTTGTCCCCTCCATCACCCTCTCCCTGGCTGTAATGTAACCTGGCAAAAAGGTACATTAAAAAATACAGAGCATCGAATGGTGAGTGCCTCCTTTTTTCTCATCTTTAAAGCAGTATAATAATGGACTTACAGGATTGTGCAACACCTAGCCCAGTGTTTCTCAACTCCAGTCCTCAGGACCCACAAACAGGTCATGTTTTCAGGATTTCCTTACTATTGCACAGGTGTTAGTTTAATCACCTGTAAAGGGGATAATTCTAACACCTATGCAATACTAAAGAAATCCTGAAAACATGACCTGTTGGTGGGTCCTGAGGACTGAAGTTGAGAAACACTGACCTAGCCCTAAAGAGAGCCCTATGTGCGCAGGTCCCAGCGGCCTGGAGTGTGTATAAGGTCAAGAGTCGATAGTGCCCGGATATATCCTTGGACTTTATTATATGTATTTTTTTATATACCCCAGATGTCAAAAGATAAAATGTACAGCATTAGGCCATGTGCACACGCTGAGTATTTGATGAGTTTTTTAGCCAAAACCAGGAGTGGATAATTAAATACAGAAGTGGTGCAGGTGTTTCTATTAGACTTTTCCTATGATTGCTCCACTCCTGGTTTTGTCTACAAATCCTGAGGTAAAAAAAACTCACCAAATACTGAACGTGTGCACAGAGCCTTAAATAGAGTCATGGCTGGAAGTGTTGACACCCTTGAAATTGTTCCAGAAAATGAAGTATTTCTGACAGAAAGTTATTGTAATTACATATGTTTTGGGGTTGCATGGAGGACACCATCATGGATAATCTGCACTTTGCACACTATCAGGCTATGTGAACGCTTAGCATCTTTCATGCTTCTTTTGTTGTGTTCTTACACACAGATTTTGTTGACATCTGCAAAGTAGAATGCATTCAAGCAAAGACTATGGGATTTCTGAAGTGCTGTGCCCACCTTCAGGGTTTTTTTCTTGTAGATTTTGATGCGGAAAATAGAAGCAACATGTTCATTCTTTGTGCATTTTTCTCATAGACTACATGATAGAAACAAATGGAAAAAAGTTGCAGCCAGTGCTCATTTCTTGGATGCTCTGTCCACCTCCAGAGTTGGGGATATTGTGTTCTCTAGTTTGGGGGACCTGGCTGGGTGCTAGTAGTGGTGTCAGCATGCAGGTCATACCTTCTGAATGACTGCATATTGCCAATGTCTGAGGCCATGTGCACACGTTGAGTATTTGGTGAGTTTTTTACCTTAGTATTTGTAGCCAAAACCAGGAGTGGGTGATAAATACAGAAGTGTTGACGTCTTTCTTTTATATTTTTCCTCTGATTGTTCCACTCCTGGTTTTGGCTACAAATCCTGAGGTAAAAAACTCACAAAATTCTCAATATGTGCACTTGGCCTCAGTCGAGCTAGGTCCTTCCTGCAGCGAAGACAATCATGGCAGCACACAGTTCTCTTTCGGGTTAACGTTTAGTTCATCAGTTCCGACTTTACAAATGAGACTGCAGGCACGTAAGCTTAGTACAAGTTCTTCATCACACTCTTGGTACACAGCAGTAAATTCTCTCATATTAAGCATGATATTTTCTACATTTGGTATATCACCTATCAGACTATCTCCTTCTCCCTTGGTCCAGGAGGATCTCCCAGGGATACTGTGACTATGGTGGGGCACATCTTCCATCCAGTCCAGCTCAAGCCTGTGATTTTGGCTCTTCATGTAGAAGGGCTAGCCAGAAAACACATGAGGGGGATAAGGGGTTACTCATGGTAACAGCAAAGAGCACTATACTTGCAGTCATTATGGAAAGCTCCGAGTATTATGGTGGACAACTGCCATCCAAAAGGGGATCTTCCCTACAGAACCAGGTCAAGAGCCTTCCTGACAGTAAGTCCTCAAGTCACTAATTTAAAGGCCAATGCCATTGCATGACACACGTATATTGAGCCCACTGGGATGGGGTATCCGGTACCGGACCGGGTCTGCTACTGGGGATGTCACAGGTGGCCCTGGTCCAGACCGTGTCCGGGGCCTGGCAACAATAAGGGGAATATTTACAGGGGATAATGTCAGTCGTGACGCCACCCACGGTGTGTGGTCAGTAGTGGGACCACCGCTGCTGCAGAACCTCTGGGGATGATGTGTTGGCAGCTAAGATGGAATAGTTCTCCGTGGGTAGAACTAGGTTCCCCGGGGCAGTGATGATAAAGTCTATAGTGTATAGTATGATGCTGGCTGGTGCTGGGTGCAGTGCACTTACTGTCCTGATGCTGCAGAAATCCTCCTTCAGCGTTCAGAGCTGACAGGCTGTGGCTCTCCAGGTTGTAATCTTCTGCAGACCTGTTTGGAGGGAATCATGTGCAGGCAGAATCATGCGAGGGAGTCAGAGTCAGGGTTCACCGTGTTTACTTCTCATCTTCTCAGTTACAGCTTAGTCACAGTTCACAAGTCTTTACACGGGCACAACTCTCCCCTCCGTGTCCCTTTACTCCCTGCAGCCAGGTTCTTCCTTTCTATGACCTCTCACTCGTTCTCTGTCCATTCCAGGCTCTGATTCTCTCTCTCTATCTTGCTGTGCATGTCTCCGGACGGTATGGCGGTGGCTCGGACCCCTGTGGGCCCTCGTGGTCGCCACTGAGCTACCCGTCCTTTGGGGTGGGAACCCTACCGTGAAACTAGAGTTCCCCGTCGGTTGTCTGGGGATACGGGTGGATCATCGGTCCCCTTCAGAGCCGACACTCTGCTGCTAGCCTAGCCTCCAATAGTCCTCCTGGGTGAGGCTCTACCAGGCTCCTTCTAACCGTGTCTTTGGGTTCAATAGGAGGGCTACTCCGCCTGCAGTCTGCTGTCTCAGCCGTGTTTCTAGGACCCAGTATCACTGTTCCTCTCGTCCCTGACACTCCTGGGGTGCTGGCTCCAGATAGGCTTTCTCTCTGTGGCTCGCACTGGCTCTCCAGATTCTGCGTTCCTTCCACCCCACTCTTCCAGGATGTGTGTTTCTGTCTTTACATCTCAGCCTACACCGGCCTACTGACTCCTTCCTCCTCCCCTTCTCTATATCTACCCTCTGTCACCTGACCTGCTTGCTGGCCCACCCACTGTCTCTAAACCCACCACCCCTTGCCTGCCTAGAGTCCTAGGCTCCGGGTTGGGTGCTGCTCTCTAGTGGTTGTGTTTGCTATCTGTGAGGGTGTTGTGGTGCAACTGTCTTTCCTACCTTACATGGCTGCAGTTCCCTATGTGGCCTCCTGGTCGCTGGGGCGCCATACATAATCTTCCTCTGTTCTCTCTGGCACCAGCATCTCAAATATTATAGGTCCATACTGCTCCAATCAGCCTAGCATCACAGTCCCGAACGAGGAAGTCATATAGTTGTCCCTGCTAAAGGTCTTGTCCCACCCACAGGAACTCATTCTCTATAACGGTGTAGACCGTTATTGGACTCCCCTCATCTCATGTCCGTTACTATTGTGGCCTGTTCGCCCAGGCTTATGCTACACGTCCTCCTATAGACCTTGTATACGGTAGAAGTCACCAGTTTCTGCCACAAAGCATCTTTAGTTGCCACCTGTATGTATGTCTGGCTGCTTCTAAAGGATGCACGCTGTCTTACTGTCGTTAGACTACGTCTTGGGATACCACGCACCGATTAAGTGTAATTGAAGGTATAGAGCAACCTGCACATCTAACGTGTTGCTTCATAACACTCTACACACACTGAACTAAGACGGAGACGGAGTCTGCCCTCTAGGCCTAGAAGTTGGCTCCACCCCAGTGGGCTAATGCCGCTTCTTAACTACTGCTTGCCCTATGGTCAGTAGCCGAACAAGCTGTCTAACTTACTACACACTATATACAGTACTATGCCTACATAACATTCCTATCATACACAACTCTGCTACCTCTTATGACACACTATGATTTAGGCTAGCACATATCATTTCTATACTGTATACATGTTAATATAAAACACAGTGCAGTTGGTGTCCTCAGGGCAGGAGCGTCCGGATACCAACCACCACCTTTCAAAGACACCCAGTGCCAGAGACAGCAAAACAACTCAAAACATCGTTGAACCGCCACCAGATTTAACTGTGTTCTCTTCTTTGTTTGTCTCATTCCATTTTCGATAAACAGTAAAATGATGAGCTTTACCAAAGAGCCCTATCTGGACTTATCTGCCAACAAGACAATTTCTGAGAAGGATTTTGGCTTACTCACGTACATTTTGGCAAACTGCAGTCTAGCTTCTTTAAAGTCTCCGTGTCAGCAGTGGGGTCCTCCTTTGCTTCCTGCCATAGTGTTTCATTTAATACAAATGTTGAAAGACAGTTTGCGTTGACACTGATGAACCCTGAGCCTGCAAGACAGCTTGAATTTATTTGGAACTTGATGATGGACCCCCACTCCCCTTTAAAGCAACCATATCTACAGTAAACCAGACACTATAATAAATACACTCCACACATTATTTTGGATGTCAAATGGCCACAGCTTTATTTAAATCACAGGATTAACAATCCCAGTAGGAGTCAGGTGGAGTGCTAGTACATTGTAATTCACAAGTACTGTGATCTCCCCAGCTGTCTGACATACAGCACCGGGCCAGACAGCCATAAAGGGGGGCAGCATGTATTGGCTGCTATTCAAGCAGAGCCATTACACTTCCAGGGCACCAATGACCCTATTATCCTCACTTCCGTGCTTAACCACCGTGCCCGCCCCAGATGACGTTACCATTACGACATCCTTCAGGCTGGCCACCAAAGCCGAGCCTGCTCACCAACATGAGGTTTTACATCCTCTATTAGTTAAAATGAATCCACCTTAACTTACCTACAACTTCCACTTGAGTCCGACCCCGCAAAGCCGTGACGGTTATAAATTCCAAGCCACATATGAAACCTCTTTATTAATATTTTTTTTAAGTATATATCCATTAAGTAACCTTATAAAAGGTGCCCCTGCAAAAGTATTATGGGGTCTAAAGTTAGCACCTCCGACTCACAAAGAGCTATCCTACAGCGCTCAGGAGAGGAAAAACCCCCTGTGGAGGAAACCTCTAGGGAACCATGGCTGAAGGATTGCCCTTCCCTTGGGCTTAGAAGGTTAATGTCAAAATTAACTTTTATAGCAATGGTACAATTGATCATGGTGCAATATAAATAAATGTTGATTCAACACATGAAATAAGGCATACATCACTATACAAGTAAAAGGTAAATAAACATTCCTGGTTAAAGCTTATAACAGGGCGGGAGGGCGGGTAATGTTTCTTCCACCGTCTATTGAAAGCGAGTGAGATAGGATGCAGACTCCTCCCAAACTTGTAACTCAACTTCCCCCAGTGAGTCACCAGGATCACACATACAGCACAAACATACAGTGCCCCTTCCTGCTAAGGCAGCATCTCCCTTGTTAACCTCTACACAGACCCTGCCATACAACAAGTTTACAGGAGTTCTGGGTCCACCCCTCACCACCATCATGTCCCCCTTTTGCCTAGGAGTCCGGGGTGTCTTTATTGGGTCTGCTTATCCACTATCCGAAGTATCCTGTGTTGAAAACTTTCATCAATTTTTGTCTGCCATCAACATCCAGGTAGATTAGTAACAGTGACATAAGTTGTAAACCTCTTGATATGTTGCGCACATGGACAAGGGAACATCAAAATCTCTGGAGATGGACATGCAACCTTGAGATTGTTGATATTTTTCAACAATTTTGGCTCTCAAATCCTCAGGCATTACTCCTCTCCTCTTTCTGTTCTCCATGTTTAATTTGGCACACACAGACACACAATGCAAAGATTGAGTCATGTTTTCCCCTTTTTATTAGGTTTCATTTGTGATATTCATATTGCTCACACCTGATATTTATGACATATGAATTTGAATACACATCACATGCTTGAAACAAAGTGGTTTAACCCCTTTACTACCTCGAGATTTTTCATTTTTTTGTTTTTCCCTCCACTTCTTCCAAGAGCCATATAGTGTTCAGGAAAATGGGAAAAAAATCCAAGTGCGGTGAAATTGCAAAAAAAGTGCAATTACACATTTGTTTTTTTGTTTGTTTTTTTTCACCATGTTCACTATATGACAATTTGATGCCTCAGGCTGGTACGAGTTCATAGATACCAAACATGTATACTTTTACTGTAATCTAAGTGGTGAAAAAAAATTCAGATTTTTTTTTAAAAACAGAATCATGCTTTTGTTGCCATTTTCCACGACCCGTATCATCCTCATTTTTTAGTATCTGGGGCTGTGTGACGGCTTATTTTTTACATCTTGAGATGACGTTTCTAAAGAAACCATTTTTTGTGTAGATACGTTGTTTGATCGCCCGTTATTGCATTTTATAGTAATGTTGCGGAGACCAAAAAAACCTAATTTTGGCATTTAAACTTTTTTACATTATGCAGTTTAAAGGGATCCTGTCACCCCCAAAGCACCTCCTAAGCTATTAAAAGCTGTCCCTCGAGCATAGTAACACTTACCCTACACTCTTTTTAGCTCCTAAATGCATATATTGAAACTGAATATAAACGTTATAAAAGTACCTCATTACTGATGTTAATGAGTGACTATTGTATGCATAGTCACCCAGCCAGGCTGTCCCTCTTCATGATATCACGCCTGAATAGGCGTGATCTTCATCATACATTCAAATGCGCGCCTCCCTGCGCGCCTCTCCGCTCTCCTATTCCGGACCGCTGCTGTGTGGGGGCTGTATGACGCGATTCGCGTCATTTCCGGCGCCGGGTGACGTATTTACACCCGCGCCGCTGTTAGCTTCAAGTCCCGCACTGCGCATGCGCAAGCGCATGCGCAGTAAGGGGCTTGAAGCTCTAACAGCGGCGCGGGTGTAAATACGTCACCCGGCGCCGGAAATGACGCGAATCGCGTCATACAGCCCCCACACAGCAGTGCCAGGCCGAGAGGACAGCGGGGAGGCGCGCAGGGAGGCGCGCATTTGAATGTATCATGAAGATCACGCCTATTGAGGCGTGATAGTATGAAGAGGGGCAGCCTGGCTGAGTGACTATGAATACCATAGTCACTCATTAACATCAGTAATGAGGTACTTTTATAACGTTTATATTCAGTTTCAATATATGCATTTAGGAGCTAAAAGGAGTGTAGGGTAAGTGTTACTATACTCTAGGGACAGCTTTTAATAGCTTAGGAGGTGGTTTGGGGGTGACAGGATCCCTTTAATAACCTGTCTTGGTATTGCATACCCCTCAGTCCTCTAATAACCTTGGCTGCTCTTCTCTGCACCCGCTCTCGTTCAGCTTTGTCTTTCTTATACACCGGGGACCAGAATTGTACACAGTATTCTCAGTGCGGATTGAATGGGTTGTTACCGACATCTGGTGATAAATTAATGTCAATAGCACCTTGATATATATTTTCTTAAAAATTGGTGACGTATTCATGTGGCACCCTGGCACCTGTTGGGCACCACAGAAATCCTTAGAGCACAAATGGAGTAAGTAACAGCACAGCAAAACCCACAAACAAACACAACAACACTTAGAACACCTGGTTTCACCCCGAGCCTCTAGGGGGAGCTCCACTGGTGACTTTGAGCCAGTTCCCCCTATAAATAGAGTCTTGGAGGGAGAAACTTCAGAGTGTGGTAGACGCTACAAGAGCTGCCAGCCTGTGTGAAACCTCCACCCTATGAGGGACACACTAGGCCCAACCAGCCTGTTAGCCAGTGGAGATCCCTGCAATTGGGATAATAGGAAGAAGGAGATCACCTCTCAGGAAAACAGAGTTAACCTGACTCTTTCAAAATTAACCGGTTACTGGAACCGAAGCTGTGAGAGCTGCCCAGCCACCACAGAGAACCAGCACCATCAACAGGAGGTTTAGCCACCTGTTCCACCTGATGCACCCACCCACGAGAGCCCAGGGAAGAGTATTGATACTGCTCAGACCCTTTTACAGTGCCCTCAGTGCTGTTAACCAGGTGAAGCAAGTTCCATTGAACAAACTGCCCGGTCCGGAGGGATTCCACATCCACCCGACCTTAGCACCAGAACTAGAGAAAGGAAGCCTAACACTGCTTGCTGTGAAACTCCAGAAGTGCCAACTTCACTATCCCGGTCTGAGTGTACCTGACTACCATCCAGTAAAGGTACCTAAAAGAGACTTTGTGTGGTTGTACATTACTCCTGGATTCAGCGCGCAGCGTCCCGCAGCTGCCTCACAACATCTTGCGCAGCTCCCGGCTCCGGGGACTCCCGCTCATCCTGTGGGGAGCGTTCCATCTCGCTGTATAACATCCCCCGGAGACCCGAACAGCGCTGGTAAAGTTACCAGAACACCCGCAGGTGGCGTCACGAAGACAAATCACCCCTACTGTTCCGCCATTCCCCTATTGATCTGGACCACCGGGCCTACACCACCGCAGGCGCGGTTCCGTGACTGGAGGAGAAACAACGCCCGCTACGTGTACCCCCCGACTACGGTGAGTCAGAATTTGGCGTCACGAACAGGATACGAGCAGGCCCATTATCACGGGTATTGTGTGCTATTTATTGACTGTAAATATCGAACTGTACGTTTGGTCCGCCATTGCTGTGCGAAAATGCGGGAAAAGAAGGGGCGTGACTGTGCAGAGGGCGCGAAGATTGGCCCCGCCCCCACGCTCTGACGACTTCCTCCGTACGCAGCAGGAACCGGAAACTCCCGTGGTGCCTCACTCCTCACCGCGAGGCCGAGACTTCTGTTTGAAACCGAGGGAAAGGCTACGCTTCACTAAGGGGGAGCGACCATGAGTAACCCTGGCTCCCGATCACGCGGTGCCCCCGCTAGACCAAGCGGCACCTCAAAATTTACCTCTTGATGGACAGCAACCAGTCGGCGGTATGCCACCGCAGCCCGCTCCGATTATGCCGATGTCTCTACCCTACGTTCCTAGTGCGACCTGGTTACCCAAGTACAGCGGTGTACCCAGCACCTTGGAGAACTTCCAGAGGAAGATATGCCAAGCGCTGGACATGTACCCGATGACCGGTAAGCAAAGAGCTTCAGTTATTATGGGACAGTTAACCGGTGCAGCCGAACTGCAGAGCTGCAGCTGGCCTGTAGAAGTTCAGGAATCTGTGGAGCAGATATTCGCTAGATTAACCCGGGTCTTTGAGTGCCATACCGAAGCTGGATTAAGACTGTCATTCTATCGTTGTAACCAAGGGCACAAGAAAGTGTCCTTGATTATTCACTGCGCTTGCAAGAAGCATACAGACTGTTAAAACAAGTCGATCCTGATAGTGCCCGAGATGAGAACAAAGCGTTAATTGGACAATTTATTGTGGGCCTTAAACTGTCTGAGGATAGAAAGCAAGCAAGCTGGTGGTCCATACAGAATCCAGGCGCAGAGTTTGACACCTTGAGAGACTTAACAGTTTGGAGACAACGACTCGCTGAAGTACCTGATCCCGCTTCACAGCAGCAGCAGTACACTGACACTCCTTCCGTGCCGGCAGCAGCATCTCCAATCCCTGCGATTCAGTCCAGTGCACAGACTGTAACACCTGACCGGTTTGATCAACTGTGTGCTAATGTCGAGCAGCTGATGAAAGACGTGGCCAAGCTACAAGCTGGGAGAAGACCCAAGACAGATGCAAGGCCATCGGACAAGATTCAACTCGCCGACAGTCCAGACGACGTCCCGTGGATGAGGAGAAAGACACAGCCGTCGCGAGGAAAACCTGCAGACCGCCGCAGTCCTGACAGACGCCGCAACAGTCAGCAGAACGACTTAGGAGGACGCAATCTGCAATCCCGTCCTTTAAACGAGCGACCCCTGGGCGAGAAGGGCCAACCCCAGGAGTAGACTGTCCAGGCCCTACGTCCAGCTGGGAACACAAGTATGTGGGAGACTGTCCATACTTACCAATCGTCATCGATGGCATCGCTATCTCCGCCTTGATAGACACTGGATCCCAGGTGACATCCATCCCCAGTACCCTTTACAAGCAGTTCTGGCCCGATGTTAAGCTAGAACCCCCTAATCCCGAGATGAACCTTGAAGCCACTAATGGTATTCCGGTTACCATAGAGGGACAGTGGGAAGCTACAGTAAAGGTGGGGAGGGTGCAGTTGAAAAACCAGGGTATCTTAGTGGTCCAGGATAAGCCTAACCACAAGGATCCATATGTCATATTGGGTACCAATGTCATGATCAAATGCCTCGATGAAGTGTTGTTTTTACTCCAACAGAGTGCTGAAGCCGGTAAACCCAGAGAAAAGAGGGCTATCCAAAAGCAGATCAGAGCTCTGGTGTATCAACAACAGGTAACATTGTCAAATGGTGAGATTGGCAGAGTAAGAGTCACAGATCCCATTCCAATTGTGGTACCACCCAGAAGTGAAATGATGATCTGGTGTCGAGCAGCCATAGGCCTCAGAGGGCAGGACTACCAAGCTGTAGTAGAACCTGTAATGTCTGACAGTAGTCCTACGCTCTTGACAGCCAGAGGGTTAGTCGACGTAAGAAAGGGGAGAGTCCCCGTACGCATATTGAATTATGGTGATGACGAAGTCAGACTGCCAAGATATGCAACTGTTGCAAAATTGTACCAAGTAAAAGATGATGCTGTGATTGATGTAAAATCCTCAAACCAAATAGTCACTGATGAACCCCCTCACTCCAAAGATCAGTTAGAGAAATGGTGTCAAGACCTCAGTGTAGGAACTGACAATACACCCTCTCACCAGAAAAATGGAGTATACTGGGTGTTCGGGAGTATGAGCAAGTGTTCAGCAAACACCCACTTGACTTTGGGAGGATTAAAGGGGTACAACATCATATCCCCACAAACAACCATGCACCTATCAAAGAAAGGTACAGGCCTATACCACCCACTCACTACCAGAAAGCAAAAGAGATGCTTCAGGACATGAAGAATGCAGGAGTCATTAGGGATAGTTGTAGTCC
Organism: Allobates femoralis; assembly: GCA_033576535.1. Lineage (NCBI taxonomy): Eukaryota > Metazoa > Chordata > Amphibia > Anura > Aromobatidae > Allobates > Allobates femoralis. Next base: position 137,579,391 of record JARQOC010000005.1, on the reverse strand, counting down.
CTGGGCCGCACCGCTAGTCCTGGTTAAAAAGAAAGATGGTAGTATGAGGATGTGCGTAGACTATAGGCAAATCAACAAAGTCACACACAAGGATGCATACCCGTTACCCCGCATAGAAGAGTCACTAGCTGCACTCAAGTCTGCCAATTACTTCTCCACATTAGATCTTACTAGTGGGTACTGGCAGGTTGCTGTTGCAGAGGAGGATCGTGAGAAGACAGCTTTCACTACTCCTATGGGCTTATGCGAATTCAACAGTATGCCATTCGGTTTGTGCAATGCCCCAGGAACATTTCAGAGACTTATGGAGTGTTGTTTGGGCCACAAGAACTTTGAGACTGTCTTGTTATACCTTGATGATGTCATTGTCTACTCTCAGACCTATGAAGATCACCTCCAACACCTGAGTGAAGTGTTTGAGTCACTGTCCAAGTACGGGATGAAACTGAAACCGTCCAAGTGCCACCTGCTGAAACCCAAGGTCCAATACCTAGGACATGTGGTCAGCGCCGAAGGCATAGCACCGGATCCGGATAAGGTCACCGTCATCAAGGACTGGCCAGCACCCATCAACCACAAAGAGGTACGTCAATTTCTAGGACTGGTTGGGTACTACCGACGATTCATCAAAGGCTATACCAAGATAGCTGCCCCCATGCAAGATCTCCTAGTAGGTCAATCCAAAAACGGCAAGATCAGGGGACCCCCGTTCCACGGGGGCCCAGAGCAGGACAAATCCTTCCAAACGTTAAAAGATGCTTTAACCGGAGAAGAAATCCTGGCTTACCCTGACTACAATCTACCGTTTTTACTGTACACAGACGCAAGTAATGAAGGTTTAGGAGCAGTCCTATCTCAACGTCAGCAGGGCAAGGAGAAGGTGATCGCCTACGCCAACAGAAAGCTCCGTCCCACAGAAAGGAACCCGGAAAACTACAGCTCCTTCAAGCTGGAGTTCCTGGCCCTGGTCTGGGCGATCACAGAGCGTTTCAAGCATTACCTGGCTCCGCCCCGTTCACAGCTTTCACAGACAACAACCCTCTAACGCACTTAGAGACAGCAAAGCTGGGAGCCCTAGAACAGCGTTGGGTAGCAAGACTCGCTAACTACGACTTCACTGTAAAGTACCGGGCAGGTCACAAGAACGGCAATGCTGATGCCCTGTCCCGAATGCCTCATCTTCCTGAAGAGGGAGAAGACATAGATGACCTGGAAGAGATTGAACTACCTGCTTTCCACCATTCCGGTACAGCAACATGTCATCAGAGAAACCAGACACGTGTAGAGAGGACCGTGAACCCGTTACCTCACCATGACTGGAAGGAGGCTCAAGCCAACGACCCAGATGTCAGCCTGGTAAGGGATCTCATCACTCAAGAACACGCCAACATGGACTCTGATATAAACAGAAGAAAAGTACTGTGTATGAACAACTGGGATCGGGCCAGAATATTAGTGAAAATATAAAGTCAATTTATTCAAGTTTTCATTACAAACAAGTGCATACAAGTTACATTTAAAAACAATTAAAATTGTGCAACCACAAAAATTGCAGACCAACCATAGCCAAATTATAAATAGGATAGTGAACCATCACATATCAATTCATATGCAGTGTGGACTATGGAGCTGTTTATAAGGGTAATGGGGTAACCCAGTTCAAGGGAAAAATAAACAATTACAGCAAATTTTCAGAGGTAGAAATAGGCTGTCTAGTTACCCTAGCCTTATTAAGCTCACATATATAAGTTAATTCACGGTATGGATCGCCAAGTTTACAGGTGTATAAAGCAAATCCTTGAGTAATGAACCACTAGTCAGATCTTGCTTTAATGCCTGTGAGGAATCTCATATTCCCCCCCCAATGGAGGAATGGAACAGATAGAATGGAGGATTCCCTGGATGAAGGGAACCGGAATATAAACAGGCAAGGCAAGGAAAGTCTGACCTGTAAATAAGAGGAGAAGGAAACAGTGAATACAACCTGTATCTGGCAGAACCGATCAATTGCCGTGACTGTATGTCCACCTGCTGAGGCTACGGGATGTGAGGCCCGTGTCACCCAACATGGACTCTGATGCCTCATCAACTGCTAAACGCCTGTGGAAGGAGAAAGGGAGGTTGTTCGTATACCAGGGTAAACTATGCAGAAGATACCTCAATCCAAGAACCCACGAACTAATCTGGCAGATTGTAGTTCCCAAGACTGAAGTCCAGATGATCCTTGAAGCATACCACGATGATGCCAGACACTTTGGATGGAAGAAGCTGGAGAGACTCCTGAAGGATCGGTTCTACTGGGTCGGGATGCGAGGCTCCATTGACAAATGGTGTAAAAACTGTGGACCATGTCACCTTTGAAGAAAAGACCATCTAACTCAGAAAGCTCCGTTGCAGCCAATTGTTACCACCAAACCTCTTGAAATAGTTGCTCTCGACCACGTGAAGCTTACCCCAAGTCGAACCGGGTACACCTACGCTCTCACCATCGTTGATCACTACTCAAGATTCCTGGTAGTCGTTCCAGTTAAGGATTTAACTGCCGAGGTAGCAGCCAAAGCGTTCCAGAGTTACTTCTGTCGCCCCCATGGGTATCCAGACCAAGTCTTAACTGACCAAGGGCCAGCCTTCGAATCAGCTCTTTTCCAAGAATTCTTAGGGCTGTATGGGTGTAAGAAAATCCGCACAACACCTTATCATCCTCAGACGAACGGTTTATGTGAGAAGATGAACCACATAGTCATTGATATGCTCAAGACCTTACCAGTTGAAGAGAGAAATCAATGGCCAGAGAAACTTCCAGATCTCGTGGACATCTACAACCACATACTTGTCAGTTCGACAAATTACACACCTGCTTACTTGATGAGAGCAAGACCAGGTAAACTGCCTATTGATTTGCAGATGGGAACCATTGAACCCACAGAAGATTCTTCTGATGAAGACTGGGTCAACCAACGCCAAGAAAAGTACAGAAAAGTACAAGAGAGTGTTGAAAGAAACCTAGAAATCAGTAGAACCAAGCAAGAGAAAGACTTCAACAAGCACGCCTCAGCTGAACCACTAGCTATAGGTGATGTAGTGCTAAAAAGAAAGCGAAAAACCAACAAATTGGATAACAGTTGGGAATCCATACCCTACACCGTTATGCCGTCACACTATGATAACTCAAAAACTTGTGTTATTAGCAAAGACAATGGGAATACTATTGCGACTGTTTCAAGGGATCATTTGAAGAAATGCCCGCCACAGTTAATCCCACAAGCAACCAGTTACCCTACTGTAACTACAGATGAAGAAGCAAAAGAAAATCTAGTCCTTACAGAAATTGGATATTTACCAGCTGATTGGCCACAAATAGGTGAAGCATTCCTTATTCCAGTTATGCATTTCTACCAACCTGTTGAAGATCAGCCAAAACCAAATCCAATCCAACAAGTCCAACAAGAAGAAGTCCAAGTGCAAGAATTGCAGCCTGTTATCATGGAACCTGAGATTCCTGTAATCAGTCAGCCTGCTAGTCCCACAGTAAGAGAAACCATTCCTAATCAACTACCTACAGAGGTCAGTCCAGTTGATAGACTCCGCACTTACTATGGTCTTACACAAAGCAGACATAGAGAAGTACCAACCTCTTCGTACACTACACCAACAGCTTTGGAAACACCCACACTACGCAGATCCACCCGTAGTACATTAGGTCAACCCCCACACAAACTTGGAGAATGGGTTTAAAATGTAGTGGAACAGTAACCTGTAAGTGTTGTAAATATTAACCAGTTTTCAAAACCTGTAAAAAGTAGTGTACAGAAGGGTGGAGGAACTGGGCCCTGTCCCAAGTATACTAAGTTGGGGACAGAAAGCGCCTGGTAAGGTATAGAAGGTTAGTACCGGCCTCCCAAGCAGAGACACCCGTAGGGAATGTATAAAGTTTACCATGTATCCCTGGACTTTACCTTTTTCCTTTTCACAAACTTTGAACAATTGTCACGGGACTTGTGTGACCACTAACTTTACCTTTTTCCAGCCTGCGGCAGATGGACTAGTGCCGTACGGACTGCTTTTCACCTTTTTCACATTTTTCACTTCCTTTTCAGTGATTTTTGTGTTTTCTTTAAGATTTTGTAAATTGAATGTTATAAAATGCTTAGTGGTAAGTTGTAAAAATAACCTTTTTGCTCAGCCGGGAGAACTGAGGTTAACTAAGGGGGAATGTGGCACCCTGGCACCTGTTGGGCACCACAGAAATCCTTAGAGCACAAATGGAGTAAGTAACAGCACAGCAAAACCCACAAACAAACACAACAACACTTAGAACACCTGGTTTCACCCCGAGCCTCTAGGGGGAGCTCCACTGGTGACTTTGAGCCAGTTCCCCCTATAAATAGAATCTTGGAGGGAGAAACTTCAGAGTGTGGTAGACGCTACAAGAGCTGCCAGCCTGTGTGAAACCTCCACCCTATGAGGGACACACTAGGCCCAACCAGCCTGTTAGCCATTGGAGATCCCTGCAATTGGGATAATAGGAAGAAGGAGATCACCTCTCAGGAAAACAGAGTTAACCTGACTCCTTCAAAATTAACCAGTTACTGGAACCGAAGCTGTGAGAGCTGCCCAGCCACCACAGAGAACCAGCACCATCAACAGGAGGTTTAGCCACCTGTTCCACCTGATGCACCCACCCACGAGAGCCCAGGGAAGAGTATTGATCCTGCTCAGACCCTTTTACAGTGCCCTCAGTGCTGTTAACCAGGTGAAGCAAGTTCCATTGAACAAACTGCCCGGTACGGAGGGATTCCACATCCACCCGACCTTAGCACCAGAACTAGAGAAAGGAAGCCTAACACTGCTTGCTGTGAAACTCCAGAAGTGCCAACTTCACTATCCCGGTCCGAGTGTACCTGACTACCATCCAGTAAAGGTACCTAAAAGAGACTTTGTGTGGTTGTACATTACTCCTGGATTCAGCGCGCAGCATCCCGCAGCTGCCTCACAACATCTTGCGCAGCTCCCGGCTCCGGGGACTCCCGCTCATCCTGTGGGGAGCGTTCCATCTCGCTGTATAACATCCCCCGGAGACCTGAACAGCGCTGGTAAAGTTACCAGAACACCCGCAGGTGGCGTCACGAAGACAAATCACCCCTACTGTTCCGCCATTCCCCTATTGATCTGGACCACCGGGCCTACACCACCGCAGGCGCGGTTCCGTGACTGGAGGAGAAACAACGCCCGCTACGTGTACCCCCCGGCTACGGTGAGTCATTCAATACTTACTTCCTCGCTGTATCAATAAACAGTAACAGAAAACAGAGCGCCATGTGCTTTCTGCTGTTGATATCTCCATAGCATAAGTTAGCAGATGTTAAATAGGGCGGCATTGTGCCTACCACCACTTTCTGATTCCTCTGTAATTGGGGACTCAGGACCCCCATTGTAATGATTGATGAGAAATCATTTGTCTCCTGTCCTGTAGGTCTTACATGTTTATACTGGATTGACCCCACCAATGGGGCATTTGTTTTTAAATAAGGTCAGTTGATGTTGAATAGTTATTGGATTATTATTAATGTTATTGCCATTTACAAAATGTTAAGTATTTACCCAAGTTTAAAGCTCATATCATTTTTGTCTTATTTTTAGTATTCCCTCTCAACCTGCTCACTGTAGATTGTCTTCTTTGTGATTCCTTTTAACAGATAATATGATTATGTGCCCCTAAACTGCATCTTTACAGCAGAATTAGATGATAAGAGAATGTTTAGCCATACAATATGGAAAAATCCATCAATAGTGTAACATGAGAGGTGTAGCTCAGCTAGTTGACTGCGTTTGTGAATGCTAGAATAAGTATCATAATGAAGCTTGCTCAGTCAAGTGAAAAATAAAAAAAATGAGGATCTCATGTTGAGCGGGGCTGACTGAAAATATACGACGTATACTGAGGAAGGGATTAACCCATCGTCTGCCCATAAAAACTTCACCAATATGAAGCCATTGTTGTCTACTTTGCGCAGTGTATCATATGGCATTAATAGGATATAATTAACATTGTTGAAACAAATATTTTTCTCTTTTATTTAATGTGAATTGATCCTTTCTTTGTATTCATTTATCTTATTCTGCTGTGCTGCATATGCCGGTTATTCATGGGCGGACATACCATTGATGCAACCTATGCAGCCATACAAAGGCCCAAGAGATAAGTTGGTCCACGTCCTTCTCCAAAACAGGTGAAACTATCCATTATAATGAGCTACAATGAGCTATTGCCTGCAAATTTCATATCATCTCTCCATTACCTCCATCCGCTGTTCCTTCATGTTATCATCCAATCATCACAAGTAACAATAAAATAACCAAGGATAACGTTCTTCTGCTTTTGCATCCAGGGCTGAACAGGGTGACGGTGCCTGCCATCCCAACCATACCATTGTAAGCCTAGATCCAGTGGCGTAACTACCGCAGTTGCAGCGGTCGTGGCTGAGCCCTCCTGGGGGGGCCCCGTGTCCTGTGCTTACAGCCGGCCGCCGCAACAGTGATAGCGCCGGCCGGAGAGGAGGGAGGGCCCGGGGACAGATCTTGCAAGCTAGTTACGCCACTGCCTAGATCTATGCCTGCTACCCAACTGCCCACACGGCCAACTTCTCAGTGGAAAGATGAGATAATATTTGTTCAGCAGACAGCCATATGACTTATTTTCTTAATTTTTTTTTTGTGCCCTTTTAAAACCTGCATTTTAAGCCTGTGCGGACATTGCCATCAGCTGATAGGGAGCAGTGCAATGTGACAACAGAGAAAGAACAAGAGAGATCCTGAGCTGAGAACAGTGAGCAGTACGATGTGCGAGCAGAGAAGGAGACAGATGATGATCAGAGAAGCTTGTGCCAAGGACATGGGAGAAGAGTTTGCACTGATCCTGACATTCTGACATTGCTCAGCACTGTGCTGTACCCTGAGATAATCTAATGCCTTGTCACCTCATGGGCTGCTGTCAGGAGTGGGGACACTTTGTAGGCCCTGCCCCTTACCCTTATATGGTTACATGCTCCTTATTCAGTGTGAAGACAGACCTGACTGAGAGTGAATATATGTCTGCTTCACACACAATCTAGTGGGGACACCTTGTGAAAGGTTTGTGAATGGTTTTGTTTCAGTTTTCACTTATAAAGTATATTTGAAAGTTTATTAAAACCACTTGCACTACATTATTATTAAATAAATATTTAAACAGTAGTTACACTAATAGACTTCTCTCCTTTGAAACCGCACTCCTCTGACTTGGTCCTCCCTTCTTTTTCCAGGATTCACTCCTATCTGAATTGGGGCCCCCTTTTTCTACCATGCCTCATTTCTATCTTGATTTGGGACTTATGGCCACTTTACACGCACCAACTTATCTGTCCAACTTCTGAATAACTTACTGGTTGCAGTGAAATCATGGACACATTGTTCCATTTTGTGGCTGTGTACAAATGGAACAATGTGTCCATGATTTCACTGCAACCAGTAAGTTGTTCAGAAGTTGGACAGATAAGTTGGTGTGTGTAAAGTGGTCCTTACTCTACTACCTGGACTCACTCCTATTTAGGTCCGACTCTTTTCTTTATTGTAGGTTTCTACTGGCTATATTCAAACATAAGAGGTACCATTGGTGATAGAGAATTATTTAGTTGTATATGCTTAACCTATTAATAATAAATGTTTTATTTATTAATAAGATTTATCACTTTTTAACATTAGCTCAGAAAATATGATTTATTTGATTTATTTACTTTTATGTATTACATTTTTAGGTTCTTTTTCTATCACATGTTTATTTTGCTATGTTACATTAAATGCATATATACCGTACTTCACTTTTCTTTTCTGCCTTTAAAATATACGATAAGGTAAACATCCATTTCTAAATATCTACTTTGATATAATGTGTTATTTTAACCAGCAAAATCCCAGTGATTTCTGCAGTGCGAATTACATGGGCAGTGACATGGTCAGCCCCGGCAGATGCTGTACATCGGGTATGTGTCTGTCAAGCAGACGGCATGTATTTTCCGTACAGATAGGGCTGAGATTACTCAGCTGATAATTTTGAGTCCGGCAGCATATCATTTTCAGGTTATGCTCTCCCACCAAGCCATTTAACAATTTGATTTTAGGAGGTAGGTGAATTATTTCCATGAAAAATATATAAGCATGAGGAAGCAATTTTTCCCCCAGCGTGCAATTCCTTTGCGAGAATTTACATTCTTCTAATTTCCTGGTTTATCGCACCACTTATTGCACTCCTGCAGAGGTGCAGAATGGCATCAGCACCAGCATCACAGGGATGTATGATCTATGCACTGAGGAAGTATCTTCTCTTTACCGACATCATGTCCATTGCTTAATTTACTTACTGTGACAAAGATCTAAATGTCCCAATCAAGTTAATTTAATCCTTTTAATTCTGCAGGGAATTCCAGCACATTGCATAGTGCATGTGAAAATTAATGGATACTCCGCACAAAGCCATATAAAGCACTGCACTAACAGGGCACGGGATCTATGTGTATAAGAATATATATTGCAATCACGGTGCAGAATAAATCCAGGGAATATGGCTGTCACATGTATGTAAATCTGAGACCTCAGCTTCACCTTTTATAAACCTATACTTAGGGAATAGCATATACAACAATATTCATACACATTTCACCTATTGAAAATGCTACTATACCAGTAGTGGTTCATCGTAGGTCTAGAAAAAAGTGGGAAAATGAAATTTCCTTCTGCTCCGTCAAGTAGATCCTGGTATATTGTATGACAAAAGCATATGGCAAAAGAAATCCGAGTTCAGGTGTTTCAGTGACTCTTACTTCATAAATACAATGTAAAATCTGGGTTGCTAATCAAGTTAGCAATGATTTATCCATGCTACAATAAAGCAAATCTGTCAGTAGGATCAACCAGTGAGGCACGGCCGACGTGGTCCCATGGCCGGGGTGCATCACATGAGCTTGCAGCACAGGTGCCTGTTCACATGAGCCTGTTTCACTGAGTGTGAGTACTGTAAGACTGAACCAGTGCACAGTGGGTTAACATCTAAGGGCTGATGAGACTAATGAGTGGCAACTAAAAGAGCAGTGTGTGCTGATTGCTACTAGTCCCAGGAGTGGGTGTGTCAGATGGGTGTGGAGAGCAGGACTTAACCTGACAGGTGTCTGTGTGAGGAGGAAGACCACTGAGATGGGAGGGCGCTTGTTCAGGCGTGGGGAGAAACACGTGCCGAAGGAGACCGGCTCTTATCCATGCGGGAGGCTCCTATCCCTCTGCTGGTTGTGATGGCTCCTGGAGTTGGGGAAACTGTGGCTGATTCTGGAGGGTGCTTGTTCAGGCATGGGGCGAAACACGTGCTGGAGGAGACCTGGGGGGGACACGCCTGGTGTACCAAGTAAATCAGGTTGCTAGACCCGGTTCTGTGCCCGGTAAGGACTTAGTCAACGGATTTTATGGTGGACTAAGTGTGTTATGTATATGTGTGCCAGGCGGGCATAGCCGCCATGATGTGTTTATGTGAATAGCGCTACGGGAGGCATATGTGTTGATGTGTTGACATATAGCCCTACGGGAGGTGTATACATGTGCCAGGCGGGCATAACCGCCACTGGGTCTGACTGAAGGACCTGTTGAAGTGTGAATGCCTCATTTTGGCGTATGCAAAATTATCCTTTATGAGTGTATCACCAGAGCGTATGTAAAATTACCCTGGGTGATAAAATAGATGTATGAGGTAAGGTTGATTCTCCCTAAAATAGTTGGAGGATTCCTGCTTGAGGTGAAGGATCCCTGTAGGAGGTAGATTCTCCCTAGAATAGGATGGGGAATGAGCCCTGTCAGAAGGCCAGGTGGCCGTAACCACCATTGGGACTGACCCTAGGTCAGGTTATGATCCCGTTGATTGCTACAAGTATATAGTGTATATAATGTGATATGTGAATGTCCTGTAATGTGATATGTCAGTATTATATGTGAAATGTCAAAGTATTGTGTGTTGCCTGCAGTTTGTGACACCTCAAATAAACTGTAGCCGTTTGATTTTACGTTAAAACATGGTTGTCTGTGTCAGTTTTCTTTTGCCAGGCAGGTTCCCCAGGGCTGCTACCTCACACTGTCTAAGCCATCTACAGGGGCATGTAGGTCATAGGAAACTGAATAAAATAATACATTGAAATCTGAGATCTGATATATGATTCCATATTTTTCTTAAATGTAAATGAGCTGTTAGGATCTATGGGCCGGACATAGATCTCCCTGAGAATCTGCCTCTAGAGATTATTTAAATGAATGTCTCACAATGGTAACTGCATCTTTCATGTAAAATAAGCTCTGGAAGAAGATTCTCAAATAGATCTATGTTCATGGATCTTAGCAGCTATTTTATATATTAAGATAAATTTGGATTTTTCTGGAATAAGACATCGGATCACAGATATCAAGGAATCATTGTATTCAATTTCAAAGGGAACCTGTCAGCTCGTTTTAGGCCCCTATTGTACCGCTACATGTCCCTGTACCTTGCCAGCTCATCCCTAACCATCCCTGTCTGAACTAAAACTGCACTATAAAGCTTCTGAAAAATTATTTATTAACTTACATGCAGTCTACATCCATAGACTGGAATGGGCGGTCTCCAGGGCTCCATTCTCCCTTCTTGCTGGCTCTTGGCTCGCCCCACTGGGCATCATCATTCCGTCTCCTGTGTTTAAATTCCTGGCTCCTCCTCATAGTATGACGTGCACCCAAACATCAGTTCTGGTCCGGTGCATTGTGGGTGCATGGCCCGGCTTTAATATGCTCTCTGTGCATGCGCTGGGAGCCAGCCCATACACCTGATAGTTCCCCCTGGTGTTTCCCCAGTCTGTTGTGTGTAGTGCACCGGACACCGTTGGTCTGTGTGCCACTGTCACACACTGTACCCGGACACTCCCTAGTCCGTAGCATTACACCAGGGGTACTTAAAGGGAAAGACACAAACTGGACTGGGCCTCTACACAGTGAGAGAAGTGGATACATAAAGTAATGCTATTTACCTGTGACATATTTCAAAGATTCTTTTCTTCAGGGTGCACTCACATTAGTGTAAGGCACCCAATGTAAGAGAATTGGATGTTATAAGTGTGGCGCCCCGCAACGAGTGCGTCACAAGAGGGTATTGCAGCCATAAATGCAGCCGCAATATCCTCTGACTCAGCAATGATCCGGTTAACATAGAAATCCAACCCTACATGTATCACCTAGAACAGAGGGCCAATCCTAGGTCCTGGTGGGTGGAGTGTTAGGGAAGGGTAGTAGAACACACGAAAATCTAGATAGTATAGTCTAGAACTCGGAGAAGAAGGGTCTAGGACTAGAACTTGGAGAGCAGCGGGGGCTCCGCACCCCGTGCGGGCCCCTGGGCCGTCACCGGTTGGGTGTCAGCACCTGAGGCCTTAACTACCGGGATTTGGCATCATCACATGGGTTCCTAAAAGACTCCCGTGCCCACAACTCACAGCCGGTTCACTGGTACCGAAGCTGGCAGCAGTTCACCTCTGCTACGCGAACCAGAAGCGTGGAGGAGCAGCTTCATAGGAGCACCCCACCACAAGCCTACTTCCAGTCGTCTAACCAGCGGTGTACCCACTGAGGGATCCAAGGCTCCCCAAAACATCCAGAACGTACATCATGGATAGGGCATTGAAGCAGCCTCCCCGTACCCGACCTGGTATTCCTGGGCGACACTGGCAACAAATTAGGTAGAATGGAGGAACACTGCGGATTTCTAAGGGACACCATCACTGCTGAGTCCACCCGGTCTACTACTCAACCACTGTATGCCATGTACTGCCTGCTGGTTACAGTAAAGACCCGTTGCAGAGACTTTCTGTGTCCGTGCTTCCTTATGAACTGTCCGTCCGCACTACAAGGTAACCGCAGCTGCCGCACAACATCTTGAGCAGCTCCAGCCTCCGGGGATCACCGCTCAGCCTGTGGGGAGCGTAACATCTTGCTGCTATCCATCCCCTGGGGGCTCCGCAGCGTCGGTAGCCCTTACCGAATCTACTCATAGGTGGCGTCACGAATAAATTAAAAACCCCTTTAATCTGTTCCACCAAGACGTCTTCAAACACTTTTGATCTGCACTACACCGGGCCCCACTACCGGCAGGCGCGGTCCACCCATGACAAGGAGGAAGGAAGCATCGCCTGTCTAAACCGGAGTCCCGGCCACGGTGAGTCAGAAAATGGCGTCACAAACAGGATACGAGCAGGCCCGTTACCCAACGGGTATAATGTGCTTAAAATGGACTTTATTGTCTACAATTTGGACTTTGTTCGTCCCTAAAAGAACTTTCCTGCCTTTTCACCATTGGGCCAAGATGGCGTTCCCGCCACAAGAAGCCGCCACGTGCAAGCCCAGGAGTGAGTCAACCCCCCCTCATCGTGGGAGGGCTAAAGACAAAAGGCGCCAAACTCTTTGTCCGCCCTGATTGCTCGAATCAACCATGGGGGCGGACCCCAAAGACTTTTCCCACGATTGGACTACAAAAGCCCAGAAGAAATGGGAGAGAGATCCTTCTTCTTCACCAGCTCTACCAGAACGCTTACCGGTTCAACGGGTGTGGTTTCCCTCCAAAGAAGAAATGGCCAGCATGAAACTCCAAGACCTAATGCGGGAGGTCGAGGCGGAGGCCAGAGCAGCCATAGGCCAACCGGGTCCGGGTCCTGCCCTTACCGTAGACGGCAGCCCCGACTTCTGGCTAGAGGCTCTACAAGACCTCCGGGTGCGGTTACTAGAAACTGTGGAGTGGACGATTCGCAGCTGGAGCGCGACCCTAGGCAGACGACTACACCATGCGATGCAACAGAGCCGACCGGGTACAGCTTCTCCAAGCCCAGACGACGTCACCAGCTTCTCAACTGCCTCACCGTCGCCTACCACCTGTCCTGCTTCGTCACCGGAGCCCATAGACTGTGTCATTCCCGTGAGGACCACAGCTCGACCCGTACCAGCGGTCGAACCCGCAGCCGACCCCGTTCCTGAGCCGGAGCTTACAACATGCTCCATAGAAGAACTTGATCTCTACCAGGTTCCCGCCGAGGAACCCGCGACATGTTTCACCACTACGGAGACAGTCGCTAGTTTCATTCCCGTACTGGAGGCTTCCTTTGCAATTGCCGAGGCCTACCTGGTAACCGGGATTGAGACCCCTCTACCTACAGTTACAGATGAAGAGGCAGGCAGCCTGGAAGCCCTGCAGGATGTCTCTGTGGAAGGATCCGCAGCACCACCGCCCTGTTGTACAGAGGAACCAGCTTCAACGTCTCCAGCCAACGAGCAGCCCGATGTGGTCATCGAGGAAGAGGTCGGAAAGGATGACGACGAGACCCGCAGCACCGCTGAGGATTTCGACACCGGGTTCGCTTGGGGAGACACCGAGGAACTTCCTACTGGGCACACAGCTCGGGTACACTGGTCGGGTGCAACGCTGACACCTTCCCCCGTGCCGTTCCATCGGGTGCCGACCCAGACAGCCCGCCAAGTTCAAGCTTCCCGCCAAACCACCAGCTCCGATACTCATCTCTACACCCCGAGCCGTAACGACGGAGATGTACGCCAGAGACGACGAGAGGAGTGGCAAGCCCGTGAACGCGCCAATATGCAGGCCCGCTCCGAGGCTCGCCGCCAGCCGCCGCTGCCTGCTGAACTCCGCCGTGAAGGTAGAATTTCCACCTTTAATTTACATACCGGGTGAGGGTTCGCTTGGGAGGTGGGTATGAATGAGGAGGTGTTTGTGGGGCGCCGGGATGTTGAGTCTAACTTGCCAAGAGGACATCCCGATCGCGACCTATACCGGGGCGATGTAATCACCTATGAACGCTATGCTTGTCCAGATGGGTGGTTCGCTATCCGGGTGCGCCATCGTTCTCAGTGCCAGTGACTTTAAAACTTGAACTCACTCAATGACTCTGTTCCTGTTAATCACTGACTGTGTGATCTCGCGGCCACAGCCTGAACTTTTACAAAAGGACAGTCGATCGCCCGCCGGATCCGCACCAAGTGTTTTACCTGTTTATTTATCTGTCTCACTTTTATGCCATACAATGACTTGTCATTAATAAAAGTGTATAGTACCTGTTATAAAATACAAAAACCTCTGTAATGTGAGTAGTTTGACGCTTGGGGACAAGCGTATTCAACCAAGGGGGAGTGTGGCGCCCCGCAACGAGTGCGTCACAAGAGGGTATTGCAGCCATAAATGCAGCCGCAATATCCTCTGACTCAGCAATGATCCGGTTAACATAGAAATCCAACCCTACATGTATCACCTAGAACAGAGGGCCAATCCTAGGTCCTGGTGGGTGGAGTGTTAGGGAAGTGTAGTAGAACACACGAGAATCTAGATAGTATAGTCTAGAACTCGGAGAAGAAGGGTCTAGGACTAGAACTTGGAGAGCAGCGGGGTCTCCGCACCCCGTGCGGGCCCCTGGGCCGTCACCGGTCGGGTGTCAGCACCTGAGGCCTTAACTACCGGGATTGGGCATCATCACACAGGTTCCTAAAAGACTCCCGTGCCCACAACTCACAGCCGGTTCACTGGTACCGAAGCTGGCAGCAGTTCACCTCTGCTACGCGAACTAGAACCGTGGAGGAGCAGCTTCATAGGAGCACCCCACCACAAGCCTACTTCCAGTCGTCTAACCAGCGGTGTACCCACTGAGGGATCCAAGGCTCCCCAAAACATCCAGAACGTACATCATGGATAGGGCATTGAAGCAGCCTCCCCGTACCCGACCTGGTATTCCTGGGCGACACTGGCAACAAATTAGGTAGAATGGAGGAACACTGCGGATTTCTAAGGGACACCATCACTGCTGAGTCCACCCGGTCTACTACTCAACCACTGTATGCCATGTACTGCCTGCTAGTTACAGTAAAGACCCGTTGCAGAGACTTTCTGTGTCTGTGCTTCCTTATGAACTGTCCGTCCGCACTACAAGGTAACCGCAGCTGCCGCACAACATCTTGAGCAGCTCCAGCCTCCGGGGATCACCGCTCAGCCTGTGGGGAGCGTAACATCTTGCTGCTATCCATCCCCCGGGGGCTCCGCAGCGTCGGTAGCCCTTACCGAATCTACTCATAGGTGGCGTCACGAATAAATTAAAAACCCCTTTAATCTGTTCCACCAAGACGTCTTCAAACACTTTTGATCTGCACTACACCGGGCCCCACTACCGGCAGGCGTGGTCCACCCGTGACAAGGAGTAAGGAAGCATCGCCTGTCTAAACCGGAGTCCCGGCCACAGTGAGTCATATGCTAATGACACTTGGCTTAAACTTTGCTGCACGTGTAAGCAGGGTGTCATTCAGTGTACACCAATTCTTTCACTTGCGGGATCACAGGTTCGGAGGAGAGGAATTAATCTCTCCATCTACTCCATTGCCTGTCTCTCTGTATATCACACTGTATTTGGATTACATCAGAGTGTAGTCCGATGATTCACACGCACCCATAAACCTGTATGCATTAATGGAAGGTTGCACTACTGGGAAACAAACTCAGTGTAGATATCCTTCTTCAAGGCACCAAGTCTAAAAACAACAAAATAAGGAACAAATGAATGTGAAATGAAAAAAGCCGTTTTTTTTTACATCTCAAAGCAATTAACTCCTTTAGGTTTTATCAGTTGCTTAACAAGCTTGAAAAGCAAATGTTTGCCCAGGTGGCCCAACTTGGCAACCTTCCCATTCCCAGAGAGAATATTTGTATGGTACATACCCAGGCTTCTACAGAAAAGAGAGAAACAAAGATAACTAAAAATATCTGCAATATGTAGAGACAATAAGAGTATATAATTCCTTACAGACTTCAAAGAGTGAGTACCCACGCTCAGGCTTCCTCGTGGTCTGGACGCAGTATGTTTTCTCTTCAGAGACGCTGTTGTCCTATGTGGGAGAACGCGCTGTCTGTGCTCACGATCAGGTTTCATCATATTTTCAATGTGTTTCTGATGCACCCCCAGGACCGTGGGGTACTTGGAACCAGGCTTTGATGCTTCCGGGGGGGCCACAGGAGTCAAGACCCGGCTCCGTGAGCCTGTGTAATGGATGCCCTCCACGCTTGTCCACCTCAGAGTTGCGCTTGTTCAGGCTCTCCCTCTGCTGTTGCAGTTTGGAATTCTGCTCTTGATTCAGCTTGTTCCTCAACTGAAGCTCTTTGTAGAGACGATCGAGTTCAGCGACAGCAGACTGGTTGTCGTGATAGCCCTCGATACGTCCATTCTTCAGCATTTCCAGCTGGCGACTCATTTCTTCCACTTTGGTCACGGCCACCATCAGTTCTTTCTGCTTCTGTTGGAACATGTTATTCATCTGTTCGATTTCCTCAACTAGCCTGCCATTGCTGAGCCTCTTCTGCTCCACGTGGCCTTTCAGGGCCCGCACTTTCTTCGGCTTTGCCTCCTGATTTTCTGCAATCTACCGCAGATGTTTCAGCTTTTCCTGCTCACTGGCTTGCTGCTGCTGGTCCTGCTGCTTCAGGTACTTCAAGTGCTTCTCCTTTGTAGCTAGCATTAGCTGCTGGGCCTCGATCTGCTGCTGTTGTCTCGCCGCCATCTCCTACAGTTCAGCCAGAGTCATGTCCATTCTGTGGCCGTTCACCCCATTTTCAATCCGCTCAGCAAGTACTTTCACCCCATTTCGTTTCACATTGGGATCATGGGCTCTTTGTAGATTTCCGGACTCTCTGGAGGACGGGTGCTCGTGGCGCGGGTAGAAGCCAATCCCATAAGATGAGGCAGCGTGAGTCTTCTGAATCTGGCTCATCTTCCGATGAAAGGGCATAGGTTGCTTGTCAGGGTCCGGTAAGGTGTTCACCAATGTGGCAGCTTCCTGAGGCTTGCAGGAGACATATCTGCCTCGCCTAGGACGGGAAACATGCTGTTGAGGGTCTTCATACTGTGCCAGTCGGTGTGATTGATTTGAGCCATGCATAGAGCTGCCTGTTGTGGCCTGCGTACCCCCGTACATTGATAAGGTCTGTCTCCCACCTCCCCTATCCTGGGGAGTGTGCTGTGTCGGGGAAGTAGACTGTAGTCGGTGATGTGTCTGCTCTTCTCCACCTGCTGCTCCCAATTGTGACAGTTCTGTCTTCATTAAAGGCATGCCTCCATGATTTCCTAGTGATGAGAGGGGGATCCACTGACGCTGGGGAGGGATACTGTGAAATTTTTGGCCTAGCTACAGGTCCAACTGGGAAATTCTCCTGTTCCCATGCCATCTGATATTCTTCTTCGGCAGCCTCCTCCTCTCCATCTCCTGTTTCATCCCCGTCCCTGTTCATGTATATTCCAGATACTGCTGCAGAGCAGGGTCTGGTCTGTGCTAAGACGCCAGCTTGAGACGAAGTGGGTGCACCCTAGTTCACTGGAGTGTAATGTGTGCCATCCATATTGAGAACTGGACACAGGGTGGTGGGTCTGTGTGGGTATCTAGAATGTGTCAGAATAGGCACGGGTGCAGCAGCTTCTGCCAGTGTCATCTTTGTCAGTATACACGCATACACGTCATGATGTTCAATCCACAATAACTTTCATAACTTCCTCGTATCCTTATACCATGCTTCTGCATCTTCCAAAATCTTGGTGCCCTTCAAAAGCACTTGTTATCACTTCCTTCCACTCCTTGTCATCTAAGCGTCCTCCATGGGTTGTGGATCCCATCTGTTTTAAGAGGACCTTCATATTCTTCACATACTATACTTCTTCCATTTTTCACATACTTCTTCCCTTTTTTTTTACATACTTCTTCCCTTTCTTTAAATACTTCTTCCCTTTCCTCTCTGCCACAAGGTCTCTTGGGGGTAACTTTCTGAGGCTTTGACTGATTAACACCCATGTTATAGCTTAAACCCAAGTCTCTATGCTTCTATCTTGGCTATGGCTGCCCACCCCTCAAAGTCACCACTGTCAGCAGGGTTGTATAAAAGGGAGTCAACTGGGATACCTCAAGTGAGCCGGGCATTAATGTTTATCCTGAACACTCTAAACCTTGGGGGGGGGAAAGAGAGGTGAAATGGGTCTGTAACCAAGTCAGCAGAAATAGCAAGCTTCACACCTTGCTTACACTGTGGGCATGTTATGGAAACTAGTCAGTGGTGTTAGGAAGGCAGTTAGTCAGGGGACTGGAACTGGTTGCGTCACTGGAATCAGTCAGTCAGAGTCAGTCTGAGGACTGGGACAGGAATGGTTGTCACCAAACAGATAAAACAGATAAAACATCAAACTGTGTCGGCCCCCTCTACACCTCAGTGGGGCAACAACTGAGTCATATAACTTTCTTGCATATACTTCTTGCAACAAAACCCCTTGCGGATTGACTATCCTTAGCTGGGCATGTATATTTTGTCTGAACACCTTGAGTACTGGAGAAGTGCCAGGGATTTCTATATAACCAGTTTCTTCACGTGCATATGGCACGTCAGTAGCACAATTTATTATCCAGCCAGCGGGCGTAATTGCTAGCTCTATACCTTGTCGACACAAGGGGCACGTTATTTGGAGTTATCTGGAGAGACGGAACAATAGAACAATATCATCACCACAATCATTTACGTAAATTACGTACTCATCCACCACCGCAGCCAGGACCACTAACCCTACCCTCCATCCTTAGCTGGCGCACGCGGGGTGGGAAAACCATCAGCCCTTATTAGGGGCCGGAAAACCATCAACCCTTATTAGGGGTCAGAAAACCATCAACCCTTATTAGGGGTCGGAAAAACATCAACACTTATTAGGGGTCGGAAAACCATCAACCCTTACTAGGGGTCAGAAAACCATCAACCCTTTTTAGGAGTCGGAAAACCATCAACCCTTTTTAGGGATTGGAAACCCATCAGCCGTATCAGAGGCTGGAACACCAGTAGTGAAATAAACCATCGGCCCCCCTTTAAGGGGCCGGAAAACCATCAACCCTATCCCCTGGGAATATGTCGCCAGCTCTCTGGTTCCACTCCCCAGGCCTTCTTCATACCCTCATCAGACCCTCTCCTGGCTAGTCTCTGTCCCGGGACAAGCCTGAAGGTACCGTCACACGCTGCAATTTTGCTAGCAATTTCACTGACAATTTGTTGGTTGCAGAGAAATCATGGACACATTGTTCCATTTGTACGCGTCAACAAAATAGAACAATGTGTCCATGATTTCACTGCAACCAGCAAATTGCTAGAGAAATTGCTAGCAAAATTGCCGTGTGTGATGATACCTTTACTCTGCTCCAGTCCACAGGACATCTTCACAGGTTCCTAGGAGCTGAACTCACTAACCCTGCCCCATGCCAGAATTTATAGGGAAGCTCCTTTGAATCTGGGTTAGAGCTCCTGTGGCACCCCTGTGGGGGATTGCCACAGGGCCCACCGGTGCAGGGAGGGATGTACACCTTGGCACACACAGCACACAACACCTTCCACCCCAGACTTGGAGGGGGAGCCACACTGGCTGTCCTTAAGCCATATGCCCTATAAAGATCCAGGCCTGAGGGGAGGAGTCAGTTAGTCTGCAGTCAGCAGAGGAGAGAGCAGTTAGTGAAGGAGGTGGTTGCTGGGACCAAGCCAGGCCCAGAACCAGGAAACCTGACCCAGCTGTGCTGAGCCCTAGGGAGAGGGACCGAGGTCAGAGGGAGAAGAAGGAAGAAGAGAACAGATCTGAGAACCCCTTTAGCCCACCCGGACACCGGAGTCCGAAGTTGCTATTCATCTACAGTGTAGCAGCAAAAGCCCGGTCAGATCAGGAGGATCTATTCCCCCTGAAGTAAAGAATAGAAGACTCCAAACTTGACCAAGCATAGGATCAGGGACCTAAGCAGAGAATAGGAATCCCACAGAAAGGTCCTCATTGTCTGTTGTGGAACAGCACCCTGAGAGGTAGAAAGAACGGCAGGTTCAGCTACAGGCAGAGCTTACCCCAAACACCGCACACACTAATAGAGGAGGCCTCACAACTCTCCAAGGTGAACGTCCCCAAGCTGCACTGAAACCTGGTTACCCTCCTGGACCGTGCCTGTTACCAGTCAGTAAAAATGTACCGAAATGGAGAGTATTATGTGTGTGTGCCTGATTCCCCACCGCCGCTGCAGCGTTCACAGCAGAACCGCTACTACTACTCCCCTCATCCACGCCGCTGTCCTGAGGTAAAGCTCCACCTGTGGGGAGCTGTACTATCAAAGCTGCATTTCCATCACCTCAGCGGCCAACCGCAGCGCTGGTATCCTTATTACTAGGTACCACAGGTGGCGTCACGTTATCATACCCCATCATCACCCTCATCCCTGCCACTGAGGGTCCAGGGCACAGAACCGGGAACCGACCAGCCGTGATCTTCCACCGAAGTGACCCCCTGTCCCGGTATCCGAGTACCCCCTACCCTGTCGACCGGATCTCTCTCCCTTCTGGTCTGGAGTCAGGAAAGGTGTTGCATGCTGTGCGCTTACCTAGTGTGGATGTCGTGCCCTGCTCCCACAGGTAGCCACAAGCTTTCCTAGTGCACCACTGGATTTCCACAGGGAGTACCACTTATAAACAACACCTTCCACCCCAGCACAGTAGGGGAAGCTCAACTCGCTGACCTTAGGCGAGATGCCCTATAAATACTGGTACTGGGGGAGGAGTTAGGTAGAGTGTGCAGACGCTAGGAGAGCTGCGAACACGTCCTGGTGCTCGGTGCCATGCTAGGCCCTAACCAGTGACCCGGAGTAGCCCTTCTGCCGTCCAGCCAGACCCAGGAGTGGGACCGAAAGGCGAGGAGAACAGAGGACAGTGGGAGTAGAGGAGCCAGTGGAGGTACGCCAAATTAAGCACCAGACTTCGGGGGTCCGCACCTGCAGCAGTGCTTCAAGCCAGCAGAAAACCCTGATACACCATGGAGACTTCAGTCACCCGGACCCCCTGCGTACTCAAAATTAAGGGAACCAGACACCGTAGTGAGGAGAGGGCAGCTGTGGTTGAGGGTAACCCGCAGACCGCGCAAGAGGAGAGAGACAGAGCAGTAAAGAGGCCAGCCAGGTTATACACGGACAGGGCTTCAACAAACGGGAAAGAGAACTTAAGGAGGCCTTATACCCACTCCCTGTGGAAGTTCAACTGTGCTTCTGGTCACCCGACAGTGCTCCGGACGTATTACCTGCAGTTTCCACCAGTAAAAAGGTAAAGAGACACTCATCGGTGTGGGTGCGTTATTCCTCCCTGCTCCCGTGCTCCGTAGAGACTGCTTCAATATCCTTTACATTGTCCCAAACCCCCTACTGTGAACTGCCCACTACAACGCTGCCTCGGAAGCCCAGATTCACCTGAAGGAAGCTATACCACCCTTGCTGCAATTATAATGCCCTCCAGAGGACTGTGGCGGCACTGGTGATCCCTCACCAGGTACTACAGGTGGCGTCAAGAACTGTCCTAATAGAAACTATATTTTAAGGAGTCACCGACCCCAGGGCCACAGACTCGGGTGCAGCCACCCTTGATAGTGTCCCCCTGACACTGTGCCCGAGCTCGGAGTACCCCGACCTGGGCGGGTCATGGATACCCCTTCTTGGTCCCAGGCATGAAATCACCCCCCCCCCCCCGAGGGAGGTAATGCCATTGTGATGACCGGACTCTGGGGTGCCAAATTTCCTGCTGAGAAAACTCTTGTATCCACAACAATAAGAAGCACAGTGGGCATGGCAGTTCTATAAATCCATGATATCCATGCACAGTGCTTATACTGTACAATGCAGCAGTTTGGATGCCTCAAAAACATGTTGTGTTCAAAACGCTGCTAATCGTGATCGTGGGAACACACCCTAAGGGTACAAATACGCTTCAAATACCAAGCAGTCAGGCAAGTTTCTATAGTTTACTAAAGGATTGTCTAAAATCAATTTGTTAGTGGATTGCTCATTCTTAAAGGGGTTGTCAATAAATTGGATCACCCCATGTTCATTTATGTGTTTTCTAAAGTAAAATACCTTACACTCACATCCTACTCTAGTAACATTACAGTGATGGTGACACCTGGTCTTCTGGCGCTCACTTGAACTTAAACACTTCAATCAATCGTTGTTCAATAATGGGCTGCAATGCTCACAATTCCCTCAGATAAAACATCTGAGCCAAGGTAAAATTAGGAAGCTGGAGGTGGCAGCTAGCAGATGTCCACTTTCACTGGGCTAGACTAAAAATACTCCAAAGCCCTATACAATTTTTTTTCCATTAATTTATTTAACACAATATGATGGCAGGTTGGTTGCCATACACTAATGTGTGTGGCAACCCACCGCAGACACCAGTACAGATTGTGGGAGCATAGTCAAACTGTCTGTGAGAGTTTCTGTGACTGGCTGTTGTACTCAAACTGCACTCCCACAATCTGTACTGGTGTCTGGAGTGGGTTGCCGTATACCTTAGTGTATTGCAACCAACCTTCTGTCATAGTGTGTTAAATTAATTAATTAAAAAACGCATAGGGCTTTACAGTATTTTTAGTCTAGCCCAGTGAAAGCGGACAGCTGTGAGCTGCCACCCTCAGCTCCCTATTTTTACCTTGGCAGGCAGCAGAAAAAATATGTGGGCTCTGGCCTATTTTTAGTTGCCAGCCAAGGTAAAACTAGGCAGCTGAGGGCTGGTATTTGTAGCAGGCTGAGGGCCCATTTTTTTAGGGCCACTACACACTACAGAATAGCAGCCCACAGCTGAACCTAAAAATGGCGCATTCATCATAGCACCATTTCCAGGCACTTTCCCAGGCTCTTCCAGCGACCGTGGTGGTGGTGGCATGCTGGGTAATAAGGAGTTAATAACAGCTTTGTATTGCCAGCTGGCAGTGGTGTAACTAGAGTCTGGCAGGCCCCGGTGCGAAACTTAGACCTGGCTCCCTCCCTCCGCATTTTGATGAAATGTGTGGACCTCATGTAACGTTCTAAATCCTTTAAAGGCTAACAAATTGACCCTCTCCCCCTTCATTATGTATTAATGTGCCCCATCCTGGTTTATATGGTCTGCCTCCTCCTGTCACCATAGTCGTCAAATTATTATAATGCATCCCCATATTCCTCCATATATTACAATGTATCCCCATAGTCCTCTATGTATTATAATGGATCCCATAGTCCTCCATTCATAGGGTAGCCCCCATATTCATTCAATTATTATAATGAACCCCCATTATTCTCTATATAATATAATGCAGCCTCACATTGCTCCATATATCAGAATGCAGCCTCATTGTCCTCCTTATAGCATAATGCAGCCTCAAGTCCTCTCCATATAGTGTAATACTGTACAGCCTCATGGCCTCTCCATATAGTATAATGCAGCCTCATAGCATCTCCATATAGTATAATACAGCCTCATAGCCGTCCATATAGCATAATACAGCCTCATAGCTCTCCATATAGTGCAGCCTCAATACTCTCCATATAGTATAATACAGCCTCAAAACTCTCCATATAGTGCAGCCTCTAAACTCTCCATATGATGCAGCCTCAAAACCTACCATATAGTGCAGGCTCATAACTTTCCATATAGTACAGCCTCAAAACTCTCCATATAGTGCAGCCTTATATATTCAGCATTATATCTCCATATAGCGCAGTATTATGTGTAGCCTTATAGCTCCCATATAGGACAGTATTATGTGTAGCCTTATAGCACCCATATAGGGCAGTATTATGTGCAGCCTTATAGCTCCCATATAGGGCAGTATTAGGTGCAGCCTTGTAGCTCCCATATAGGGCAGTATTATGTGCAGTCTTATATATGACAACTTCCCCTCCCCCCCTAATCCTCTGGCCATACGGCATTCACTTATTAAAAATAAAAAATCTGTACTTACCTCTCCTGGTTCCCTCGCAGCTCCGGCAGTCTCATCTTGCAGAAACTGATTATTCAAGTGGCAGGAAAAGGAGAAATAGGTGCCGCCGGCCTGCGTTTCACTGCACACTCAAGCAGGAAGTGGGAGGAGGCAGCACATTGGAACGCAGGGCAGGAAGCTGGCAGGTCAGAGGAGGGGAGGGGCGGGAGCAACAGGAAGTAAGAGGCTTCCCTCCCCCCCTCTCCCTGACACACGACCCTATCTGCCATGCTGTCACATGGATGTGTGTCCTCTGGGATGCACATCCATATGAAGCGGGCGCCTGGCGCTGCGGCTTTCAGCACTGGCCCCTGATAGGTCCGGGCCCCTTCGCCACTGTGACCCCTGCGACCGGGATTGTTACGCCACTGCCAGCTGCTATTAAGCCATAAGATTCTTAATGTCGGGCCAATATTAGACCCGTCCATTAAGAATCTCAAATAAATACAGTGCTGTGCAAATTAATTGGGACAATGCAAGTCTTTACTTGTTTTTCTTGCATTAGTTTTACTATTGCTGATAAGTGTTTTATCAGTTCTTGGTGTTGTTTTCCTTTTTCTTCCACATTTCCCTTTTTGTTTTGGCGAAAATGATGCAGTTTCATTGTGTATGCGAATTCTTCTTGAAACGGTAGATTTTCCAATACCAACGGTGGAACCGGTTTCTCTTACAGTCATACTTGTATGATCATTAAGAATAATAATTCTAGACCTCTTCCGTGCAGTAACATCCATTTTTACAGGCACGAATCACACTGAGAGAAAAAGTTCACTAAACCACTCCTCACAGAAACAAGCTCTTAACTGAAGCTGAGGGGGCAACTAGCTGTTATTTTCTGACTAAAAACAGTCAAACCACATTTTGTTACTCAAGGTTGTACACTCACACCTGTTCAAAGCAGTTAAAACTGGTTTGAATCACTGACTGGTAACCCCAACTTACGATTTTACTTAAAATATGCTTTGCCCCAATTAATTTGCACAGCACTGTAGAAGAAAAGACACAACACTGAGAGAAATTATTTTATTAGAAATAAAAACACAGACATTTAGTCACCCCATCTTTATTACACCCTCCCCACACTTGTACCCCTCCACGATACTGGTCTTCTCTCTTTCTGGACACATGCACTTCTGCTGCATCATAGACCACGGAGATGAAGAACATATCCACTCCCCCTGGTCTCTGATCACTAAATGACAGAGCTGCAGGGATGGCGGGGAGGTGACCCGAGGACAGTGTTGCAGTTACTATGGTAACAGTGTCCTCAGATGACATCCCTTCTTATGGTTGCAGGAGCAAGATTCCCAACCCTGCTATCTGCAAAAAGCAGAACACAAAACAGGTGGGATCTGGCGCCTGCGGTATACGCAGGCATAGTGCAGTCAGACACTCTGTCCGCAGTAAGGCAGAGCACACAGTGGCTGTGCAGACCAGAGAGAGTTCTGCACAGGCTCCGAAAGGAGATGGGGACAGGAGACAAGGCGGCGCCCAGAAGAAAGAAGAGGCAGTGGAACAACAGCAAGACGGCGAGGACTAAATAAGTGAGAAGACCCACTGGACCCATGAGTATCAATTTACGTACGTGGTGGGAAAGTTTATAAAGTGATTATTTAGTTGTATGGGGGGGAAGGGGTAGACAGATTATAGCCACCTTCAAAGAAAGCAGCAGAGGTGCTGCGGAAAGTGGCACTTTTAATTTAAAAAGCCCTAGGGGGGTGACAGGTTCAAAAACTTACCAGTTGCAGCCAAAAACAAATCCAACACAGCACTTAAACAGCATGCAGTCAGACCCCAATAAATAGAGCAAACACAGGTGCACAGAACTGATAAAAATCACCACCACCAACCTTCCAAGACATGAGGGAAGTGATTTGCTATGCACAGCTCAAGGTTTGCATCATGACACACCAGATTGGTCAGGAATAAAGTTAGGACGAAGAGTAAAGCGGGGTTAGGTTACATAAAAATAGCCTAAGTTCTGAGCATCACATGAAGCACTGCTTAATCCATTATCCAAAAATAGGTTTGCAGTTGTGCCATTCTCCTATGAAGACAAGGCCGTCCACCTAAACTGCCATTCATAGCAAGGAGAGCAATAATTATAGAAGCAGCCTCAGCTGCATGGTCACCCTGGGGAAGCTGCAGGCATTCACAGCTCAGATAGGTGAATGTGTACACAACTATTAGATGTATGCTTCACAAATCTGTCCTTTATGGAAGAAAGGCAAGAAGAAATGTATTTTTTAAATTAAGCCATTAAAAGTTCGATTTGCAAAAAAAGTCATGTATGGGACACAGCTGGCATAAGGAGAAAGTTGCTCTCTTCCAGAAGACACCAAAGCAAAACATTTTGGGCTAAATAAATAACACTATATATATGTAGGAAAATCTTACACTGTACATGAGCCTGAAAACACCATCCCCACTGTTAAACATAGTGGTAACAGAATCATGCTGTGGTGAGACATTTTTTTTCAGCAGGGACAGGTAAACTTGTCAGAGTTGATGGAAAGAGGATGGAGCTAAATAGAAGGGGAATCCTGGAGGAAAGCTTCTTAAAGCGAACCTGTCACCCCCCCTGGACATCAAAAGCTAAAATAGCCACCTTCTGCAGCACTAAGGCTGCAGAAGGTGGGTAGAGTGGTCACGTGGTGGGCAGAGTGGTCAGCTCAGCAGCGCGGTGGGCAGAGTGATCACGCAGTGGGCAGAGTGGTCAGCGGAGCAGCGCGGTGGGCAGAGTGGGCAGTTAGTGGTCATGTGACTGATCAGCTGATCGGTTTCCCAGGCAACGACGGGCCTGAAAAAAAGTGCCTGAAACGTTCGCGCTCACGTCAAATTGCCGGCGATATGGAAGCCATATGGCGGCGTGTGACAGACCTTAAAGCGAACCTGTCACCCCCCCCTGGACATCAAAAGCTAAAATAGCCACCTTCTGCAGCACTAAGGCTGCATTCAAAGAAGGTAGCTATAGGCTTTTGATGCCCTATATTCACTCAAATATACACTTATATAACTGCTTACACTTAAGACGACCTAAGACCGGGAGGCGGGGTTTCGCGCTCCTCCGACCCGCCCCCTCTTGTCAGTCAGCCTGGTCGCCTGCTGCCTCTCCTCACAGTCTAGCATGAACGCGCGCCTCCGTTCTCCTCTATGGCGCCGCGCATGCGCTGTGCGCCAGGTGTCCAGGAAGTCATCGGGCTGTGTGCGGGTCGGAGGAGCGCGAAACCCCGCCTCCCGGTCTTAGGTCGTCTTAAGTGTAAGCAGTTATATAAGTTCATATTTGAGTGAATATAGGGCATCAAAAGCCTATAGCCACCTTCTCTGAATGCAGCCTTAGTGCTGCAGAAGGTGGCTATTTTAGCTTTTGATGTCCAGGGGGGGTGACAGGTTCGCTTTAAGGTCTGTCACACGCCGCCATATGGCTTCCATATCGCCGGCAATTTGACGTGAGCGCGAACGTTTCAGGCACTTTTTTTCAGGCCCGTCGTTGCCTGGGAAACCGATCAGCTGATCAGTCACATGACCACTAACTGCCCACTCTGCCCACCGCGCTGCTCCGCTGACCACTCTGCCCACTGCGTGATCACTCTGCCCACCGCGCTGCTGAGCTGACCACTCTGCCCACCACGTGACCACTCTACCCACCGCGCTGCTGTGCTGACCACTCTGCCCACCGCGCTGCTGCGCTGACAACTCTGCCCACCGCACTGCTGCACTGACCACTGCGCCCATCGCACTACTGCGCTGACCACTCTGCCCACGCGCTGCTGTGCTGACCACTCTGCCCACCGCGTGACCACTCTGCCCACCGCGCTGCTGCGCTGACCACTCTGCCCACCGCGCTGCTGCATGACCACTCTGCCCACCGCTTGACCACTCTGCCCACCGTGCTGCTGCGCTGACCACTCTGCCCACCGCGCTGCTGCACTGACCACTCTGCCCACCGCGCTGCTGCGCTGACCACTCTGCCCACCGCACTGCTGCGCTGACCACTCTGGCCACCGCGTGACCACTCTGCCTACCGCGCTGCTGCGCTGACCAGTCTGCCCACCGCGTGACCACTCTGCCCACTGCGCTGCTGCGCTGATCACTCTGCCCACCGCATGACCACTCTGCCCACCGCTCTGCTGCGCTGACCACTCTGCCCACCACGCCGCTGTGCTGACCACTCTGCCCACCGCACTGCTTGTTGACCACTCTGCCCACCGCACTCACTGCTAGCCACTGAGCCACTGTACAGTGCTAAACACTGAGCCACAGTACAGTGCTAAACACTGAGCGACCATACTTTGCTAACCACTGAACCACCGCGCCAGTGCTAACCACTGAGCCACCGCGGAGGGCTAACCACTGAGTCACCGCGCAGTGCTAACCACTGCACAGTGCTAACCACTGAGCCACCGCGCAGTGCTAACCACTGAGCCACCGCACAGTGCTAACCACTGAGCCACCGCGCAGTGCTAACCACTGAGCCACCGCGCAGTGCTAACCACTGAGCCAACGCGCAGTGCTAACCACTGAGCCACCGCGCACTGCTAACCACTCAACCACCGTATACTCTGCTAACCACTGAGCCCCTGTGTACTCTGCTAACCACTGAGCACCGCTCTGTGCTCTGTCCTCCCCCTGCCTGTGCCGTTCCATCCTCCTCCACCGCTTCCTCCTCTGTCCTCCCCCTGCCTCTGCTGCTCCGGCCTCCCCCACCCCGCCGCTTTGTCCTCCATCCTCCTCTCCCTGCCGCTTTGTGCTCCATCCTCCCCCTGCCTGTGCTGCTCTGGCTTCCCCCACCCCACCACTTCGTCCTCCTTCCTCCTCTCCCCCACCGCTCTGTGCTCCGGCCTCCCCCTGCCGCTTCATCCTCCCCCTGCCTGTGCCGCTGCATTCTCCCCCACCCCACCGCTTCTCCTCCTTTTTCCTTTGTCCTCCTCCTCTCCGCCACTCCATATTCCGTTCTCCCCCTGCCTGTGCTGATCCATCCTCCCCCACCTCGCCGCTTTGTCCTCCGTCCTCCTCCTCCCACCGCTCTGTGATCCGTCCTCCCTCTGCCTGTGCTGCTCCATACTCCCCCACCCCGCCGCTTCGTCCTCCATGCTCCTCCCCCCTGCCGCTCTGTCCTCCATCCTCCTCCCCCATGCTGCTCTGTCCTCCCTCCTCCCCCCTGCCACGCCGTCCTTTCCCCGCCGCTCCTTCTTCAAAGTTCCTCCCAATTCAGCTCTCACCGCCTTCCCCATGCAATCTCTATTTCTATACTCTAGAATACCCGATGCGTTAGAATCGGGCTACCATCTATAGGTTATAATTATAATAGTAATTTAATTCTTTTATATAGTACTATTAATTCAATAGCACTTTACATACATCAGTAATGCTGTCCCTCTTGAGGGTCACTATCTAAATATCATATCTACATAAATACATAGGTGTGATACATTTACACATATTTCTAAATCTAAGATTATCACACATTTAGTATAAGAGGGGAGATGTGTATCATCCAAATACTTTTATTTGGTGATATAAACCTGGATGTTAAGGTCCAGCAGCATAGCTGCTGAGAAATATTATTTTCTTTTACAACAGTGACAGGTTTTTGTGAACAGCTAAAGAGATGGGCGGGATGGCTGTTCACCACATCTCCATCTCAAGGTGTGCTGCTCTTACTGTCACACAAAACATCCTCAACATCAAATCACCATCCTCCCGATGCGATAGCATCGGGCATTAATCTAGTTATTAATAGTTGATAATTAGTTTTGTGTATCACATTACATCCCAATAAAATATATTTAAGTTAGAGGGTATGACGTGAAAAAATTTGGAACATTTCATGGGGTATGAATACTTTTTCGATGCACTGCAGCATTTAAAAGATGTTCCTGTGTAGATTTTAATAACATGGCTACCACTATGCTCATATGCTATTTCAAATATTAAAATGTGTAAAAAATCATGTTTTATTCCATTTACAAGTTAAAGGACTGTGTATTGTATTGCAGTAGAGCTTCGTTGAACTGGATGGGGCTGCTCTGTCATACCATACACAAACTCTGGACAGATGTGGCACCATTTTAAGAACATGCAGAGATATTTCACTCCAGGGGCGGACCTACCGTGGTGCAGCTGGTTCAGCACCAGGGCCCCAACCGGGTAGGGGGCCCCTCAAGCCTGCAGGGGGGCCCCCAGCCGACCCCCGTGTCTCTGTGTCAGAGGAGAGGGGTTAACTGAGGGAAGCTTCCTGCTTCCCTCGGCTGATCCCGCCCCTCCTCTCCTCTCCATCCCTGGCACCCAGATCTACAATGTGGCGCAGGTAAGAGCCGCACGCACCCCCCTGCCAGCACCCTTCCCTACCCCCCCCACCCGCTCCTCGCCTGACGCTGCCAGCTCCCCCCCCTCCCCCCTGTTCCTCACCAAAGACTGCACCAGGGCCCTGCAGGCTGAAAAGGTCCGCCACTGTTTCACTCATACGGTAATATACTGCATTGATTTGACTACCAATCATCCAATAAAATTAATTCAAGTTTGCCACAAGGCTACTGGTATAACATCCTGATCTTTATGCCAAAAAATGTATTAATAAATAATGTTCTGATACCAACACATCCTTTGCTGCTCAATTTCCAGATCTCCTTAACAAGGTCACCATCAGAGCAGAGGTTTTAGGGACGGAACTGAGTAATATTTTGTTATATTATTGTAATCATCCAACTTCACCCAAAACCATTTTTTATTTGGTGGATATGGCCTCTAAGAACAATTAAATGCAGTCAGCCATTGAAGCTTTGTTTCGAAATCCTTACAAATATTCTCATTAAAGAGCCAAATTCATTTTGAAAAGATACCCTTATTATCTTCTGATCTCCTGCATTATCCATCACAAGCATTTAACTGATTATCTCATCTCTTTACAACCTGAAGCAAACATCATCTTATGTTGCCATCACCTCTCCTTTTTACCAACTAAAAAAGAGCCAAGAAAACTGTGTAAAGGGCTAATTGATGTATCTGTGACTATAATGCAATAGGAGTCAAGAAAATATGTAAAGGGATTCTATGCCTTTATCCTATAAACTTTGGTTACCATTGCTACAACTTTTTCAATATGCCAACTAAAGTCCTCCATATTCAATAGACAAAAGTTATCGGGATCTGCCATTTTTGGCAGAAACCATCTGATGTGTATGGTCACATGATGTAGGGAATGATAAGGCTGGGGCATTTGAATGTGTTATCCTTGTGTATGGAAGATTTATAAAGTGTATTTCTCAGTGCACATTGGGGCTAGAGCCATGGGGACCCCTTCCTTGAATGCAGCAGGCACGCTGCATTCAGTGGTGCATTTAGATTGACATGCACCAGGGGGGTGACAGATTCTCTTTAAAAAACTTATGAGCATTAGATGTTAGGAAAAGTTAGGAGAGACGAATGTCTGCAAAACCAACATTCTGTCAACTGTTACCACATATGTATGGCCAACTTAACTCTTACAAAATTTTCAGGAGTCATTTATTAATAAACTACTCCATACACCACATGACTTGGATGTCCCTAATATTGGCTTGTGTCTGGACTATTAAAACTGCAAATCCAGGGCTAAATTTATAATCCATTTTGCCCTAGGCACTGATATCTGCCCTTATAGTGGGAGGCTCTTGAACATTTCCTCAGAGTTGGCTATTATGTTATTAATTTAATGGATTTGTCTAGGATTTGTTTGTGGCTCAGTGGTTAGTTAATGTTTAGTAAATGTAGGTAGGAGGTACATTTTTAAAGATTTTTTTTAATATATCTTTTGAAGTTGGTAATTATATATCTTGAGGCTCAGTGGTTTGCGCTGCAGCCTTGCAGCACTGAGGTCCTGGGTTCAATTCTCACCAAGGATAGTATCTGCAAGGATTTTGTATGTTCTCTCTGTGTTTGTGTAGGTTTCCTCCGGGCAATCCGGTTGCCTTCCACATTGCAAAGACTTACTGATAGGATATTTAGATTGTAAGCCTCAATGGGGACAGCATTACTGATGTATGTAAAGTGCTATGTAATTAATAGCGCTATATACTGTAAATGAATAAATATTATTATTATTATTTATAAAAGCACGGAATGATATGAAATACTTACCTGTTAAATATCCTCCTGCTCGAGCACCACAACTACGTGCCATAGAGTTGAACAAAAAGATTGGCAGTACCCTGATGCAGCATTGATGTTGGTAGTATGAAAGCAGCAAACCAGTACCCTGTGAACCTCATTCTACCCACTATTATTCCCGTCGACTCTTCTGGTGCAATGTCATATGTGCGTTGTACAGCAATGATGATGTAGCGGGGAATACTAATCAGTAGTGATGAGCGAGCACTAAAATGCTCGGGTGCTCGGTGCTCTGGCCGAGCATCTCAAGATACTCGTGTACTCGGCCGAGCACCGAGCCCAATGTAAGTCAATGAGTGACAGGCTCCGCCCACAGACTTCCGGTTATAAAACGAGTAATTCCGGAAAAGGGCGGGAGGGTGGGCTTTTTCAAATCGCCGCAGCATAGAACACCTTGCTGTGGCCCCCAGAGGGATACTATCGATTAATCTGCTCCCTGTATGGTGCCAGCTCACTGTGTGCACTGAAGGGAGCAGTGTATGTGTCTCAGATCGCTATTTATTACCGGAGCGGTCCGAGCATCTCGGCAGTACTCGGTGCTCGCCGAGCACCCCGAGTACCGAGATACTCGTGCGAGTACCGAGTCGCACAGAGCATACTCGCTCATCACTACTAATCAGATCAAATGCCAGGGATTCTGACAGGTTGAAGGAAAATCACAAGGCTCTGGTTACGTGGTGTGAGGTGGCGAGGGGTCGCATAATTGATGGGAGGTATGTGTCACAGAGATGCCTGGTATCTGTGACATAAGCAGGAGTATTATTCTCTAGTGCACGTTTGCACTGGAAGTCTTACTTATACATACAATATAAGGGTCCTGCTTATGGATACTGTGAGAGACGGGCGGGTCCAGTACCCACATACCTCACCACTGGGTGTGGTTACAGGCTATAAACTGGAGCCTGGTGTGAAGCAGAGCTGTCTGTGCTAGGAGGGGGCTGAGAATAGGCTCCTGTGTGTGAAGACTCCAGGTCAGGCTGGATGCTGGTCACTGACTGCTTTAAAACAATGGTTTTCTGTGTGTTTTGCCTGCACTTAAAGGCTGCTAGTTTTGCATCTTTCTGTTATCGGTTTATGAAGTGAATAAACCGTTTTGGACTATAACTTTGAGATGACACTGCCTCTTGTTGTTCTCCTGACGCCCGCAAGCGAGTCGCCCTATCACAATTGGTGGAGAATGTGGGCATCAATCCCAGCAGACATCCCAGCAGAAATCCCAGCAGACTCGTGAGACAGGCAGTAAGAGGATTGCATGTCCTGGGTGCACTCTGCAATAAGCCAGCAGCAGGCATCAGACAAAATGGAGGACCTGCTGAAGCACCTGTTGCAGGCTCAGCAAACGCAGCAAGCCCAGTACCAGCAACTGCTGCAACAACAGCAGATGGCGCAACAGGAGACCACAAAGCTACTGACGCAGCAGATCCAGCTCCACAAACAGCAGCAACAAGATCAGCATCATCATCAGCAGCAGGAGATCGACTTACTGGTGGAAGCAGTCCGTGGCAACAAGGTCAGTGGGCGATTTTTCCATCCGGAAGGCTGTAAGAGGAGCCATACAGAAAATGACTCCAGGGAATGATATAGAGGCCTTCCTGACTGTCTTTGAACAGGTTGCGGAGAGAGGGGGACTTCCGCCGGCACAGTGGGCGGAGGTGCTGGCGCCATACCTGACGGGGGAGCCCCAAAAAGCATACTACGATCTGGCTTTGCAGGATGCTAAAGAGTATGGCAAATTAAAAACTGAAATTTTGGCACGCTTGGGGGTGACAATGACTGTCAGGGCACAGCGGGTCCACCGCTGGGCGTATCATCGGGACAGACCTCCTCGCTCCCAAGTGTTTGACCTGTTGCACTTAGTCCAAAAGTGGCTGCAGCCGGAGTCCTCTACGCCTGCGCAGATGGTGGAGCGAGTCGTAATGGACCGTTTTGTGCATTCCTTGCCAAGGCTGGCACAGATCTGGGTTGCCCAGGGTGACCCCCAAAATGCAGATGAACTCATTGGGCTAGTGGAAAGATACCAGGGAATGGAAGGACCTGGGGCAAGACTGCCAACTCCTTACTGGGGGTCCCAGCAGGGGACAGAGGCCCATAAGGGGGTGGGGCGTCCAAGGCCCAAAGGGGCGGGGGTGGAGGTGCCCAAGGTCCCTACGGGTGAGGTCATTTGCTGGAAGTGCCACGGCCCAGGCCATATTGCCGCTCGTTGTTCCCTGACCTCTGAACAGATGGACTGCAGCGTGGGTTGCCGCTGCTCCTATTACGCGTACCCTGCCTGCAGCGTAAACAGTCCACCCAGTGAGGGGCCACCAGCGTGTCCCGTGAAGGTGAATGGGAAAAAAATGATCGGACTGCTAGACTCCGGAAGCCTAGTGACCCTGGTGAGGGCCACCCTACCCCTCCACCTGATCCCAGGGAAATGGGTCGGCGTGCAGTGCATACATGGGGACGCCAAGGACTACCCCATGGCCAGAGTGGACATTGAAACGGCCCACGGTACCAAGACCCATGAGGTTGGCGTTGTTCAGGACTTGTTGCACCCAATCATTATAGGCCGGGACTTTTGCTTGTTTTGGGATCTGTGGGGTTTGGATAAGGTTCCCGTTAACCTGGAAAAGGTAACACCAACCACCAGAAACAGTTGGGTTTCCGTTCTGTGTCCTTGCTGGCGATGAGGAGGAAGGGTCCCCTGAGTCGAATGTGCCAGAATTAGGGGTGCCCCGTGGGAATTTTGGGTCTGCCCAACATATGGACCTGACTCTGAGGGAAGCTTTCAACAATGTCACGGTTATAAATGGGGTTGTCCAGGAGCCTGGGGCTGACACCCGGTTTCCCCATTTTATGCTGAGCGGGGAATTATTGTACCGGGTAACGAAAGTGAGAGAGGAGCGGGTGGAGCAGTTATTGGTGCCAGGGCCCTATAGACAAAAGGTACTGGACATGGCCCATTCACATGTCTTGGGGGACATCTAGGGGTGGACAAAATGCAGGAACGGATAATGCAGCGATTCTACTGGCCTGGGTGTCATCGGGAGATATTAAAATATTGCAGGTTCTGCCCTTCATGCCAGGTAACCGCTCCCACCGTTCACTTTCGTAGTCCCCTCGTCACCTTGCCCATCATTGACGTGCCCTTCGAGAGAATCGCCATGGACTTGGTTGGTCCCTTGGTGAAATCTGCTCGGGGGCATCAGTATATATTGGTCATCCTGGACTATGCCACCCGTTATCCTGAAGCGATCCCTTTGAGAAATTCCTCGGTGAAGAGTATAGCCCGGGAGTTGGTTCACGTGTTTTCCAGGACGGGTTTACCAAAAGAAATCTTGACTGACCAGGGTACCCCCTTTATGAGTAAGGTGATGAGGGAGTTGTGCAGGGTCCTGCAGATCACCCAGCTGAGAACTTCAGTGTACCATCCTCAAACAGACGGCCTTGTCGAGAGGTTTAATAAAACCCTCAAAAGCATGTTGAGGAAAGTTATAGAGAAGGATGGAAGGGATTGGGACTGTCTCCTACCGTATCTGTTGTTTTCTATTCGGGAGGTTCCACAGGCATCTACAGGGTTCTCACCATTCGAGCTCCTGTATGGACGACATCCGCGCGGTCTCCTGGACGTGGCAAAAGAAACTTGGGAAGCCGAAATTACCCCTCATCAGAGTGTCATTGAACACGTTGCTGGGATGCAGGAGAGGATTGAGAAAGTGATGCAAATCGTGAGGGAACATCTCCTCCAGGCACAGGAGGCACAGGCCCGAATCTATAACCGCTCAGCCAGAGTCCGTCAGTTCAATCCAGGAGACAGAGTCCTTGTCCTGATACCGACCGTCGAAAGCAAGTTTCTCACCAAGTGGCAAGGACCGTATGAGGTGGTAGAGCGAGTTGGGGAAGTGAACTACAAGGTTCATCAACCGGGACGAAGGAAGCCATACCAAGTGTACCATGTCAACCTCCTCAAGCCGTGGCAAGACAGGGAGGCTGAGGAAGCGCCGTGCTTGGTGGGAAAGCCAGAGTATGACATTGGAGCGGTCGCAATAGCGGAAACCCTCAGTGAAAGCCAGAAGCAGCAATGTCGGGAGTTGCTGCAGAAGAACAGAGATTTGTTCTCGGAGCTGCCAGGCTGTACCAGGGTGGTAGAGCACGAGATCCTGACGGAGCCCCATGTACGGGTGAACCTGAAGCCCTATCGGATTCCTGAGGCCCGACGGGAAGTGATCTCCAAAGAGGTGACTCGTATGCTGAAACTTGGTGTCATAGAGGAATCCAAGAGCGGCTGGTCGAGCACGATTGTGTTGGTCCCAAAACCCGATGGAGAGTGGAAATTCTGCAATGACTATCGGAAACTGAATGAGGTCTCCAAATTCGACGCATATCCCATGCCGCGCGTCGATGAGCTGATCGAGCGATTGGGACCAGCAAGGTACATCACTACCTTGGACTTGACAAAAGGGTATTGGCAGATCCCCCTGGCGCCGGGAGCCAAGGAGAAGACCACGTTCTCCACTCCGGATGGGTGCTTCCAGTATGTCCAGATGCCGTTAGGACTGCAGGGGGCTAGTGATGGGCGAATCTACTCGCTAGGACTCGTTACTCGGCGAGTAGTAAGGGACTCGCAGGACTCGGTACTCTGCGAGTTTCCCAGCGTTTACTCGCACGAGTCCAATGCAAATCAATGGCAAATGCTGACAAAACTAGGATTGCCATTGTTTGCATTAGACTCGGCTACTGTGCCAGTGATAGCAGGGAAACTCGCAAAGTAACTGCTGTTTCTTTGCGAGCCGAGTCCAGCTGTCTTCTCTGTGCAGCTCCAGGGTCCTAGAGCCCACCTGCTCACAGAGATGATGTAGCAGAGCTGAGATTGTTCTCAGTCTGCTCATTCCCTGTGCATAGACATCTATATCTATGCACAGGGGATGTAGCAGAGAGGACATCGCGTTTTGGACTACGTCGGACGGAAGAGGATTTTTTAATTAAAGATGGAGTCCCTAATGGCTTTTTTTTTATTTCAAATAAAAATTTTTCTCTGTGTTGTGTTTTTTTTAACCCTTTATTGGAGATTCTTAGTGGCTGGGTCAAACGTGGCCTGACATTAAGAATCTCGGGCTTAATACCAGCTTGTATAACAAAGCTGGTATTAACCCCTTTATTACCCAGCGTGCCACCGCCACCAGGGCCGCTGGAAGAGTGGGGTTCAGCGCCAGAGGATGGCGCTACAATGAACGCGCCATCTTCTGGGGCGGCTGCGGGCTGCAATTTGCAGCGGGGGGTGCCCAGAAATCTTGCGCATCCCTGCGCTGCGGATTCCAGCCCCCAGCTACTTAGCTGTACCTGGCTAGACATAGAAATTGCGCGGAGCCCCACGCATTTTTTTTTTATTATTTCATGAATTTCAGAGTCAGAGTCTCAGAGTCAGAGTCTCAGAGTCAGAGTCTCAGAGTCTCAGAGTCTCGGAGTCAGAGTCTCAGAGTCAGAGTCTCAGAGTCAGAGTCTCAGAGCCAGAGTCAGAATCTCAGAGTCAGAGTCAGAGTCTCAGAGTCAGAGTCTCAGAGTCAGAGTCTCAGAGTCAGAGTCAGAGTCTCAGAGTCAGAGTCTCAGAGTCAGAGTCTCAGTGTCAGAGTCTCAGTGTCAGAGTCTCAGAGTCAGAGTCTCAGAGTCAGAGTCAGAGTCTCAGAGTCAGAGTCTCAGAGTCAGAGTCTCAGAGTCAGAGTCAGAGTCTCAGAGTCAGAGTCTCAGAGTCAGAGTCTCAGAGTCAGAGTCAGTCTCAGAGTCAGAGTCTCAGAGTCAGAGTCAGAGTCTCAGAGTCAGAGTCTCAGAGTCAGAGTCTCACCCTCAGAGACAGATTCAGAGTCTCACCCTCAGAGCCAGAGTCAGAGTCTCAGAGTCAGAGTCTTAGAGTCAGAGTCTCAGAGTCAGAGTCTCAGAGTCAGAGTCTCAGAGTCAGAGTCAGAGTCTCAGAGTCAGAGTCTCAGAGTCAGAGTCTCAGAGTCAGAGTCTCAGAGTCAGAGTCAGAGTCTCAGAGTCAGAGTCTCAGAGTCAGAGTCAGAGTCTCAGAGTCAGTCAGAGTCTCAAAGTCAGAGTCTCAGATTCAGAGTCTCACCCTCAGAGACAGATTCAGAGTCTCACCCTCAGAGCCAGAGTCAGAGTCTCAGAGTCAGAGTCTCAGAGTCAGAGTCAGAGTCAGAGTCTCAGAGTCAGAGTCAAAGAGTCAGAGTCTCAAAATCAGAGTCAGAGTCTCAGAGTCAGAGTCAGAGTCTCAGATTCAGAGTCAGAGTCTCAGAGTCAGAGTCTCAGAGTCAGAGTCTCAGAGTCAGAGTCTCAGAGTCAGAGTCTCAGAGTCAGTCAGAGTCTCAGAGTCAGAGTCTCAGATTCAGAGTCTCACCCTCAGAGACAGATTCAGAGTCTCACCCTCAGAGCCAGAGTCAGAGTCTCAGAGTCAGAGTCTCAGAGTCAGAGTCTCAGAGTCAGAGTCAGAGTCTCAGAGTCAGAGTCTCAGAGTCAGAGTCTCAGAGTCAGAGTCTCAGAGTCAGAGTCAGAGTCTCAGAGTCAGAGTCTCAGAGTCAGAGTCTCAAAATCAGAGTCAGAGTCTCAGAGTCAGAGTCAGAGTCTCAGATTCAGAGTCAGAGTCTCAGAGTCAGAGTCAGAGTCAGAGTCTCAGAGTCAGAGTCTCAGAGTCAGAGTCTCAGAGTCAGAGTCAGAGTGTCAGAGTCTCAGAGTCAGAGTCTCAGAGTCAGAGTCTCAGTCAGAGTCTCAGAGTCAGAGTCTCAGAGTCAGTGTCAGAGTCAGTCAGAGTCTCAGAGTAAGAGTCTCAGATTCAGAGTCTCACCCTCAGAGACAGATTCAGAGTCTCACCCTCAGAGCCAGAGTCAGAGTCTCAGAGTCAGAGTCTTAGAGTC
The DNA here is from genome assembly GCA_033576535.1 of Allobates femoralis. Taxonomy (NCBI): domain Eukaryota; kingdom Metazoa; phylum Chordata; class Amphibia; order Anura; family Aromobatidae; genus Allobates; species Allobates femoralis. Next base: position 137,540,453 of record JARQOC010000005.1, on the reverse strand, counting down.
AGAGTCTCAGAGTCAGAGTCTCAGAGTCAGAGTCTCAGAGTCAGAGTCAGAGTCTCAGAGTCAGAGTCTCAGAGTCAGAGTCTCAGAGTCAGAGTCTCGGAGTCAGAGTCAGAGTCTCAGAGTCAGAGTCTCAGAGTCAGAGTCAGAGTCTCAGAGTCAGTCAGAGTCTCAAAGTCAGAGTCTCAGATTCAGAGTCTCACCCTCAGAGACAGATTCAGAGTCTCACCCTCAGAGCCAGAGTCAGAGTCTCAGAGTCAGAGTCTCAGAGTCAGAGTCTCAGAGTCAGAGTCAGAGTCAGAGTCAGAGTCAGAGTCTCAGAGTCAGAGTCTCAGAGTCAGAGTCTCAAAATCAGAGTCAGAGTCTCAGATTCAGAGTCAGAGTCTCAGAGTCAGAGTCTCAGAGTCAGAGTCTCAGAGTCAGAGTCAGAGTCTCAGAGTCAGAGTCTCAGAGTCAGTCAGAGTCTCAGAGTCAGAGTCTCAGATTCAGAGTCTCACCCTCAGAGACAGATTCAGAGTCTCACCCTCAGAGCCAGAGTCAGAGTCTCAGAGTCAGAGTCTCAGAGTCAGAGTCTCAGAGTCAGAGTCTCAGAGTCAGAGTCTCAGAGTCAGAGTCTCAGAGTCAGAGTCAGAGTCTCAGAGTCAGAGTCTCAGAGTCAGAGTCTCAAAATCAGAGTCAGAGTCTCAGAGTCAGAGTCTCAGATTCAGAGTCAGAGTCTCAGAGTCAGAGTCAGAGTCTCAGAGTCAGAGTCTCAGAGTTAGAGTCTCAGAGTCAGAGTCAGAGTGTCAGAGTCTCAGAGTCAGAGTCTCAGAGTCAGAGTCTCAGAGTCAGAGTCTCAGAGTCAGAGTCTCAGAGTCAGTGTCAGAGTCTCAGAGTCAGAGTCTCAGAGTCAGAGTCTCAGAGTCAGAGTCAGAGTCTCAGAGTCAGTCAGAGTCTCAGAGTCAGAGTCTCAGATTCAGAGTCTCACCCTCAGAGACAGATTCAGAGTCTCACCCTCAGAGCCAGAGTCAGAGTCTCAGAGTCAGAGTCTCAGAGTCAGAGTCTCAGAGTCAGAGTCAGAGTGTCAGAGTCTCAGAGTCAGAGTCTCAGAGTCAGAGTTTCAGAGTCAGAGTCTCAGAGTCAGTGTCAGAGTCTCAGAGTCAGAGTCAGAGTCTCAGAGTCAGAGTCTCAGAGTCAGAGTCAGAGTCTCAGAGTCAGTCAGAGTCTCAGAGTCAGAGTCTCAGATTCAGTGTCTCACCCTCAGAGACAGATTCAGAGTCTCACCCTCAGAGCCAGAGTCAGAGTCTCAGAGTCAGAGTCTCAGAGTCAGAGTCTCAGAGTCAGAGTCAGAGTCTCAGAGTCAGAGTCTCAGAGTCAGAGTCTCAGAATTTCATGAAATAATTTTAAAAAAATGCGTGGGGCTCCGTGCAATTTCTATGTCTAGCCAGGTACAGCTAAGCAGCTGGGGGCTGGAATCCGCAGCGCAGGGATGCCCAAGCTTTCTGGGCACCCCCCGCTGCAAATTGCAGCCCGCAGCCGCCCCAGAAGATGGCACGTTCATTGAAGCGCCATCCTCTGGCGCTGAACCCCGCTCTTCCAGCGGCCCTGGTGGCGGTGGCACGCTGGGTAATAAAGAGGTTAGGGCCAGCTTTGTATTATCAGCTGGCCCTAAGCCCGAAATTTATGGCGGTCACGCCAATATTAGACATGACCGCCATGAATTTCTATTAAATTGTTTTAAAAAAAACACAACACAGAGAAAAATTTTTATTAGAAATAAAAAAAAAAGCCATTAGGGACTCCATCTTTAATTAAAAAAATCCTCTTCCGTCCGACGCAGTCCAAAACGCGATGTCCTCTCTGCTACATCCCCTGTGCATAGATATAGATGTCTATGCACAGGGGTGAGCAGACTGAGAACAATCTCAGCTCTGCTACATCATCTCTGTGCACAGACATTCATGTCTGTACACAGAGAATGAGCAGACTGAGAACAATCTCAGCTCTGCTACATCAGGCAGCAGGCGGGCTCTAGGACCCTGGAGCTGTGGCAGCCAGCACACAGAGCAGACAGGACTCTTATCTGTGCGAGTTTCCCAGCGATTACTTACAAAGTAAACGAGTCCAATGCAAATAAATGGCAAAACTAGGATTGCTTCAGGCTGAAGCTTCCGAGACACATCTGCGATTTGTAAATCTCACACTACTCGCTATTACTCGCTTCCCCATTCATTAACATTGGACTCGCTAGACTCGCAACGAGTAGCGAGTCCTGTGCTCGGACTCGCTAGAGTCAAGCGATTCCGAGTAATTTAGGATTCGCCCATCACTACAGGGGGCCCCTGCCACCTTCCAGAGAGCCATGGATCGCATCCTTACCCCTCATAAAGGGGTAAGGATGCAGATGGTGGAGCGAGTCGTAATGGACCGTTTTGTGCATTCCTTGCCAAGGCTGGCACAGACCTGGGTTGCCCAGGGTGACCCCCAAAATGCAGATGAACTCATTGGGCTAGTGGAAAGATACCAGGGAATGGAAGGACCTGGGGAAGACTGCCAACTCCTTACTGGGGGTCCCAGCAGGGGACAGAGGCCCATAAGGGGGTGGGGCGTCCAAGGCCCAAAGGGGCGGGGGTGGAGGTGCCCAAGGTCCCTACGGGTGAGGTCATTTGCTGGAAGTGCCACGGCCCAGGCCATATTGCCGCTCGTTGTTCCCTGACCCCTGAACAGATGGACTGCAGCGTGGGTTGCCGCTGCTCCTATTACGCGTACCCTGCCTGCAGCGTGAACAGTCCACCCAGTGAGGGGCCACCAGCGTGTCCTGTGAAGGTGAATGGGAAAAAAATGATCGGACTGCTAGACTCCGGAAGCCTAGTGATCCTGGTGAGGGCCACCCTACCCCTCCACCTGATCCCAGGGAAACGGGTCGGCGTGCAGTGCATACATGGGGACGCCAAGGACTACCCCATGGCCAGAGTGGACATTGAAACGGCCCACGGTACCAAGACCCATGAGGTTGGCGTTGTTCAGGACTTGTTGCACCCAATCATTATAGGCCGGGACTTTTGCTTGTTTTGGGATCTGTGGGGTTTGGATAAGGTTCCCGTTAACCTGGAAAAGGTAACACCACACCCAGAAACAGTTGGGTTTCCGTTCTGTGTCCTTGCTGGGAATGAGGAGGAAGGGTTTCCTGAGTCGAACGTGCCAGAATTAGGGGTGCCCCGTGGGAATTTTGGGTCTGCCCAACATATGGACCTGACTCTGAGGGAAGCTTTCAACAATGTCACGGTTATAAATGGGGTTGTCCAGGAGCCTGGGGCTGACACCCGGTTTCCCCATTTTATGCTGAGCGGGGAATTATTGTACCGGGTGACGAAAGTGAGAGAGGAGCGGGTGGAGCAGTTATTGGTGCCAGGGCCCTATAGACAAAAGGTACTGGACATGGCCCATTCACATGTCTTGGGGGGACATCTAGGGGTGGACAAAATGCAGGAATGGATAATGCAGCGATTCTACTGGCCTGGGTGTCATCGGGAGATATTAAGACATTGCAGGTCCTGCCCTTCATGCCAGGTAACCGCTCCCACCGTTCACTTTCGTAGTCCCCTCGTCCCCTTGCCCATCATTGAGGTGCCCTTCGAGAGAATCACCATGGACTTGGTTGGTCCCTTGGTGAAATCTGCTCGGGGGCATCAGTATATATTGGTCATCCTGGACTATGCCACCCGTTATCCTGAAGCGATCCCTTTGAGAAATTCCTCGGTGAAGAGTATAGCCCGGGAGTTGGTTCACGTGTTTTCCAGGACGGGTTTGCCAAAAGAAATCTTGACTGACCAGGGTACCCCCTTTATGAGTAAGGTGATGAGGGAGTTGTGCAGGCTCCTGCAGATCACCCAGCTGAGAACTTCAGTGTACCATCCTCAAACAGACGGCCTTGTTAATAAAACCCTCAAAAGCATGTTGAGGAAAGTTATAGAGAAGGATGGAAGGGACTGGGACTGTCTCCTACCGTATCTGTTGTTTTCTATTCGGGAGGTTCCACAGGCATCTACAGGGTTGTCACCATTCGAGCTCCTGTATGGACGACATCCGCGCGGTCTCCTGGACGTGGCAAAAGAAACCTGGGAAGCCGAAATTACCCCTCATCAGAGTGTCATTGAACACGTTGCTGGGATGCAGGAGAGGATTGAGAAAGTGATGCAAATCGTGAGGGAACATCTCCTCCAGGCACAGGAGGCACAGGCCCGAATCTATAACCGCTCAGCCAGAGTCTGTCAGTTCAATCCAGGAGACAGAGTCCTTGTCCTGATACCCACCGTCGAAAGCAAGTTTCTCACCAAGTGGCAAGGACCGTATGAGGTGGTAGAACGAGTTGGGGAAGTGAACTACAAGGTTCATCATCAGGACGAAGGAAGCCATACCAAGTGTACCATGTCAACCTCCTCAAGCCATGGCAAGACAGGGAGGCTGAGGAAGCGCCGTGCTTGGTGGGAAAGCCAGAGTATGACATTGGAGCGGTCGCAATAGCGGAAACCCTCAGCGAAAGCCAGAAGCAGCAATGTCGGGAGTTGCTGCAGAAGAACAGAGATTTGTTCTCGGAGCTGCCAGGCTGTACCAGGGTGGTAGAGCACGAGATCCTGACGGAGCCCCATGTACGGGTGAACCTGAAGCCCTATCGGATTCCTGAGGCCCGACGGGAAGTGATCTCCAAAGAGGTGACTCGTATGCTGAAACTTGGTGTCATAGAGGAATCCAAGAGCGGCTGGTCGAGCCCGATTGTGTTGGTCCCAAAACCCGATGGAGAGTGGAAATTCTGCAATGACTATCAGAAACTGAATGAGGTCTCCAAATTCGACGCATATCCCATGCCGCGCGTCGATGAGCTGATCGAGCGATTGGGACCAGCAAGGTACGTCACTACCTTGGACTTGACAAAAGGGTATTGGCAGATCCCCTGGCGCCGGGAGCCAAAGAGAAGACCGCGTTCTCCACTCCGGATGGGTGCTTCCAGTATGTCCAGATGCCGTTTGGACTGCAGGGGGCCCCTACCACCTTCCAGAGAGCCATGGATCGCATCCTTACCCCTCATAAAGAATACGCCGCAGCATATCTGGACGATATTGTGGTCTTCATCTCCGACTGGCAGAGTCATATGGTGAAGGTCCAGGCGGTGTTGGATGCTCTGAGGGAGGCAGGGTTTTCAATAAACCCGTAGAAGTGTGCCTTGGCGAAGGAGGAGGCTAGATACCTGGGTTATGTTGTCGGCAGAGGCGAAATTAAACCCCAAGTTACGAAGGTGGAAGCAATCCAAAATTGGCCAAGACCGTTGACCAAAAGACAAGTCCGAGCCTTCCTGGGAATTGTGGGTTACTACCGGAGATTTATACCCAACTTCGCCATGATGGCCGCACCCTTGACTGACCTCCTGAAGGGAACGAAATCAGCCATGGCCAAGTGGACTGCTGAGGCGGAATCGGCCTTTCAAGAAATGAAAGGGGCCCTGTGTAGACAACCGGTCCTGGTTGCCCCTGACTTCAAGAGAGAATTCGTCCTCCAAACGGATGCCTCAGATATCGGTTTGGGGGCAGTCCTGTCTCAGGAGATACAAGGGGAGGAGCACCCGGTCCTTTACCTGAGTAGAAAGCTGTCCCCCTGTGAGAAAAATTAATCTGTGATAGAAAAAGAATGCTTGGCCATAAAGTGGGCGGTGGACACCCTACGCTACTATTTATTGGGACGGAAGTTTAGATTAGTGTCTGACCATGCTCCACTCAGATGGTTGAGGGAAACGAAGGGGAAAAATGCCAGGGTCACTCGCTGGTTTCTAGCCCTGCAAGACTTTAGTTTCCATGTAGAGCACAGGGCAGGGAAGCTACATGGCAATGCTGATGCCCTTTCTAGAGTCCCCTGTCTAGGTGTGCATAGTGCCAAGCACCACGGGTTTAGGCAGAGGGGGGAGGTATGTGAGGTGGCGAGGGGTCGCATAATTGATTGGAGGTATGTGTCACAGAGATGCCTGGTATCTGTGACATAAGCAGGAGTATTATTCTCTAGTGCAAGTTTGCACTGGAAGTCTTACTTATACATACAATATAAAGGTCCTGCTTATGGGTACTGTGAGAGACGGGTGGGTCCAGTACCCACATACCTTACCACTGGGTGTGGTTACAGGCTATAAACTGGAGCCTGGTGTGAAGCAGAGCTGTCTGTGCTAGGAGGGGGCTGAGAATAGGCTCCTGTGTGTGAAGACTCCAGGCCAGGCTGGATGCTGGTCACTGACTGCTTTAAAACAATGGTTTTCTGTGTGTTTTGCCTGCACTTAAAGGCTGCTAGTTTTGCATCTTTCTGTTATCGGTTTATGAAGTGACTAAACCGTTTTGGACTATAACTTTGAGAAGACACTGCCTCTTGTTGTTCTCCTGACGCCCGCAAGCGAGTCGCCCTATCACAGTGGTCATGGACTACTAGCGCGGCAAAGGATCCTATGAATCATTTTACTCAACTCTATCGAGTCATATATCCACAGTCATGGATTTTTTGCTTTATTGTTTAACATATTCCTGCTTTAATCCTGGACAATCCTTGTTACAAATGTCACATAAAGTACACACATAGAAACAAATATACAGTATATATAATTCTATAATCCCCCTCCCACAATTTTCATATTATAAGATGCATTGGACCGTAAAATGTATCTAGGCTTTAGAAAAGGACAGTAGGGAAAAAAATGTGAAGCAAAAAATGTTGTCATGACACATTGTTATGGGGAGGGGATCTGCTGCTCTCACTATTATGGGGGTAATGTCCCCCAATTCCATACTAATGTCCCCCATCCTGGGCCCCTTGCAGGAACATATGTCCTACATTCTGGTTTATGTACACTCTATACTGGTATATATTTTTCTCATCTTTGTCCCATCCTGATATATTTGATCCCCATCCTGGGTCCATCTTAGTATATATGGCTCTCATCGTGTTAAATATGTCCCCATCATGGTGTACGTGATCCTCATCTTAGGTCCAGCCTTTTATATGTGGTACCATCTTGGTACATATGGTTCCATCCTAGTTTATATGATCGCCTTCTTGGTATATATGTCCCTTATCCTGGTAGATATGATCCCCATCATGGGCCCACCCTGGTGTATATGATCACCATCTTAGTATATATGTCCCCCATCCTGGTATTTATGTCCCTCATCCTCATATGTATGATCCCCATCATGGGCCCATACTGGTGTATATGCCTCCCATCATACCGCACACATAAAAAAAATAAATGATTCTACTCACCTTCACTTTGCTCCCTTGTTGCGCAGTGTGGAAATAGTGAGGTAAGTCATTCTGTGAAGAAACGGGTGTGAATCAGGTGGCCCATAATTAAGGGTGAAGCCAGCACATGTTGTACATGCATTTCTCCTTGAAAGCCTGAGAAATATGGGTTGATCAAGACATTTTTCAGAAGAATAGTGTACTTTGATTAAAAAGTTGATTAAAGAGGATAAAACTTTTAAAGAAGTGCTGACCATGATAGTGTCACGCTGGAGTAAGGGGGATGTCCCGCTATCGGGCCATTCCATGTCAAGTGAACCAATGATTATTACCTCTATATTTTTAATTCTTTTGAGACTTTGTTATTTGATAATAGCATGTCAGACAATGCAAAATGTGAAGAGAAAATTTTTTAAAAAAATTTATTTATTTTTTTAAATGATTTTTAAAGTTCGAAAAAAGTGCGAATTTCGGTGTTGCCTGCCTTTACATTTCTCCTCATAACTCAGGCTAGAAATAAGATAGAGAGACAAAATAAACACCATTCTACTCAGAGCTGTACAGGCTTTCACCAGATATGTCACAAGAGGATCTTTGTTAATATTTTACCCATGCGATCGCAAACGCAAAATTTTAGAATGCATTTACGAAAAATCGGCATCATTTAAATATTTCAAAAACTGCCCATATGTCTGCTGTGCTCTTACCCACATTTGTACTAAATTTCAAGTTGGGATCGCCATGGGATGATATTTTAAATATTTTACTATTAATAGCGTCAATGGGTCATTCCATATCAAGTGATCTAAATATGAATATTTTTTTTTACCTGACGTCTTTAGATTTTTTTTATTTTTTTTCTATTTGAAGTACTACTTTAGTTAATTACAAATTAAAAGGTTTGAATTTTTTTCTTAATCAGTTAATTTTTTACAGATATTTAAAGTTTTAAAAAAGTGCAAATTTTGGCCTGGTATGGCTTTACATTTTTTTATCTCGGGCTAGAAATAAGATAATGAAGCGGGAGAGGCATCATTTTACTCAGAACGGTAACAGCTTTCATTTGATATGTCACAAGACTATGTTTTTTTATATTTTGTTTGGGAAAAATCAAATTCAAAATTTTGATGCGCAATTGTGAAATAAATGTTAGTTTGAAAATTGTGAAAAAATGCCTGTGTATTACTTGTGTTCTTGGTTATATTTGTGCAGAGATTCAACTTGGGACCTGTCAAATTTATATATTTTTTATTTTATGGTTGTATGAGTTATTACAACTTATTGAATTTTTATTCAATAATTTGTAATAACTCATACAACCATAAAATAAAAAATATATAAATTTGACAGGTCCCAAGTTGAATCTCTGCACAAATATACATTTACATGCAACAAAAAAGAACACAACGCTCAGCATTTTCAACCTGAATGCATTGAACAAACCAAAAGAAAAAAGGTGATCATATCCTCAAGTTTGATTAAACAAGATTAAAAGAACCAAAAATGTTAACCCCTATTTATACATGTAAATTTGTTTTCTATTATATCACTAAACATGTAATTTATTAAGTGTTTAATAAGAATAGTACAGTAGTTAAATCATCAGTCTATAAAACATGGACTAATCAAACAATTAATAGTATGTTTTTAAAGTGGCCTTTTATCATCAATTTGTCCCTTCTAGTGGGTGAAATGTAATCTTGTCCATAAGCGCTTACTAGCAATCGCCATTTCCTTTTGTGTCACAGTATGTACGGCCTGTCACTGTGTTCGGCTTCACCTGAGTTATTATCTGACTTTTGTGCACTTTTAAAATGTCTGGCTTTCTTGGATACACAAATGATGGCGCTGGACCAGAAGGATGCAATAAAGTCAATTCTACTTCTTCATTTTCACAGTCTTTGGAGAGTACAGTAGCCAGCCACCAGCGCCAACCATATTCACAGGTCACATAGCCAGTTATGTCATCCATTGCCAATCTTGTGCCGCCTTCTACCACTTCATGGACTTCACTGTCTTTACTGAATGAAAAATGCTTGTTTTTATTTCTGTTTCACTACATGGAATGAAAGTGTGGGATTGCTGAGTCCCTTTGATGGGTTCTGCTTCCTGTAACCGATGTTTTAACAAACTCTCCTCCTCTTCGTAGTCCTGGTTTGTACAATATTCAATACAATATTGTTCATTCTCAGGTTGAGCCCTAACAAAGCTTTCTCCTATATGTCCTCTCCTGCTTCTAAGCTGTAACATATCAAAATAATACAGTAATGTCTAAAAATCATGGATTATTTGGTGAATATAGACCCCACACTTTTAGACCACAGGCTGAACAGATCTGAATTCAATTTTTTCGAATTGACACTATTATAGTTATATATATTATATATATTATAATATTTTAAAATATGATCCCATCACGATCCCAACTTGAAATTTGGTACAGATGAGGCTAAGAGCATAGCAGACACATGCGCAGTTTTGGAAAATTTTAAATTATGCCGATTTTTCGGAAATGTGTTTTAAAATTTTGAGTTTACGATCGCATGGGTAAAATATTAGCAAAGATACTCTTGTTACATATCTGGTGAAAGCCTTGACAGTTTTGAGTAGAATGGTGTTTATTTTGTTTATCTTATTTCTAGCCCGAGATATGATAGAAAATGTAAGGCCATACCAGGCCAAAATTCACGCTTTTTTAAACCTTTAAAAATCTGTAAAAAATTAACTGATAAAGAAAATAATTCCACACTTTTTATTAGTAATTAACTAAAGTTGTACTTCATATAGAACACTTCATAAATGTCATGTTTAGTGATATAATAGAAAACAAATTTACATGTATAAATAGGGGTTAACATTTTTGGTTCTTTTAATCTTGTTTAATCAAACTCGAGGATATGATCACCTTTTTTCTTTTGGTTTGTTCAATGCATTCAGGTTGAAAAGGCTGAGTGTTGTGTTCTGATGATTAAGATATTTATCCTGACATTTATGGATTTGTGTTTTGTGTTTCTTTTTTGTTGCATATAAATGTTTTATTCAATAAGTTGTAATAACTCATACAACCATAAAATAAAAAATATATAAATTTGACAGGTCCCAAGTTGAATCCCTGCACAAATATAACCAAGAACACAAGTAATACACAGGCATTTTTTCACAATTTTCAAACTAACATTTATTTCACAATTGCGCATCAAAATTTTGAATTTGATTTTTCCCAAACAAAATATAAAAAAATATAGTTTTGTGACATATCAAATGAAAGCTGTTACCGTTCTGAGTAAAATGATGCCTCTCCCGCTTCATTATCTTATTTCTAGCCCGAGATAAAAAAATGTAAAGCCATACCAGGCCAAAATTTGCACTTTTTTAAAACTTTAAATATCTGTAAAAAATTAACTGATTAAGAAAAAAAATTCAAAACTTTTCATTTGTAATTAACTAAAGTAGTACTTCAAATAGAAAAAAAAATAAAAAAATCTAAAGACGTCAGGTAAAAAAAATATTCATATTTAGATCACTTGATATGGAATGACCCTTTGACGCTATTAATAGTAAAATATTTTAAAATATCATCCCATTGCGACCCCAACTTGAAATTTGGTACAGATGTGGCTAAGAGCACAGCAGACATATGGGCAGTTTTTGAAATATTTAAATGATGCCAATTTTTCGTAAATGCGTTTTAAAATTTTGCGGTTGCATGGGTAAGATATTAATAAATATACTCTTGTGACATATCTAGTGAAAGCCTGTACAATGCTGAGAACAACGGTGTTTATTTTGTCTCTCTATCTTATTTCTAGCCCGAGATATGATAGAAAGTGTAAAGTCATACCAGGCCAAAATTCGCGCTTTTTTAAAACTTTAAAAATCTGTAAAAAATTAACTGATGAAGAAAAAAATTCAAAACTTTTTTTTTGTAATTAACTAAAGTTGTACTTCATATAGAAAAATTTTTTTAAAAAAATCTGAAGACGTCAGGGAAAAAAATATTCATTTTTTGATCACTTGACATGGAATGACCCTATCGTGCATGACAGTGGCGTACGGACCAACAATGTCCAGCACACTATACAAACTGCAGATGGGGAAACACAGAGGGGGATATACAAAGGAGGGCTCTGCTCATAGGAAACAGGGAAGAGGTGACCTCCTGCACTCACCTGTGGCTGTGACCTGATCTCCCTACCGTCCCTATATGAGTTCTTTCAACCAATCACTGAGCAGGATACCTAGTCCCTTGTTGGCCCTGATTTAACCCTCAATAGGGATTGGCCAGTGGGAGCACTAGTCCCAACCATGCAAAATAAACAAGACAAGAGGGGAAGGGAGACAGACAGACAGAGAATAACAAACAACAAAGCAACTTCACAAAGCACAACAAAGCAACTTCACGCCTGATGCCACACTTCCTTAACAACAGACAGCTCATCAGTAGTCAGCTCTCCAGAAAACTTCCTTCTCCTCAGGAAGCTTGGCCAGGAATGGGTTCAATCACCACCAAAGCATGCCGGAACCATGTGACCATATAAAGGGGATTGGAGTAATCACAGAGTAGCCACACCTGGACAAGAACTAGCTAGCTTGCCACAAACAGAAGCTGAAATTAACTCCTCAACTGCCAAAGGAAAGAAACACGTTTAACATGAAGCCCAATAAGGATGTGAGACAGAGGTCCCAAACAAGTCACAAGTCTCTCAGGTAAGAGAGACCATTGTGACAGATAGGCTGTTCAGCTAAAATGATCTCCATTACTTTAAAATGGAAAGCAAAACCAGAAAGAAGTGGAAGAAAACATAAGACTACCATTCAAATGGATCAAAGAATAGCCAGAATGGCAATAACTCAGTCAATGATCAGCTCCAGGATGATCAAAGACAATCTCAAGTTACCTGTGAGGACTGTGACAGTTAGAAGAGCCTGTGTGAAGCTAATCTATTAGCAAGAAAACCCTGCAATATCCCACTGTTAAAAAAAGACATGTACTGAAGAGATACAATTTGCCAAAGAACACATCAACTGGCCTAAAGAGAAATGGAGAAACATTTTGTGGACGGATGAAAGTAAAATTGTTCATTTTGGGTCCAAGGGCCCAGTTCATCAGATGACCACCAAACTCTGAATTTAGGCCGCAGTAGACTTTGAAGACAGTGAAGCCTGGGCGTGCAAGCATCATGATATGGGCATGTTTCTCTTACTATAGTGCCGGGCATAATAACCGCATACCAGGGATCATAGACGAGTTTGCATACATAAAAATACTTGAAGAGGTAATTTTAGCTAGGGTCAGACTTGCGTTTGCCCCTAGCCTGCAGGATTCATTGATAATTTAGAAATTCTGAGTGCATAGCATTACCGGCATGTAACGCTATGTGCCTGCTGTGTATTGATCCCTATAGCAACCAGAAGCTAAGCGCTGCCGCTGGCTGCACTTACAATCCCCGGTTATGCACTTTTCCAAAGCGCACAGGAAAATGCTGCAAACCTCGTTTCCTGTGCGCTCTGCAAAAGCGCATATCCGGGGATTTTAAGTGGAGCCGGTGGTGGCGCTTGGCTTCTGGTTGCCATAGGGATCACTACATAGGCAGCGCATAGTATTACATGCTGGTAACGCTGTGCGCTCTGCCTCAGAATTTGTACGTTTTCAACGGATTCTGCAGGCTAGGGGCAGAAGCAAGTCTGAGCCTAGGATTTGGCTTATGCTGAAGAGGAAATGCCCTTGAAATGGGTGTTTCAACAAGACGATGACCCTCAATACACCAATAAATAAGCAAAATCTTGGTTCCACTCCAACAAAATTGATGTTATGGAGTGGACAGTCCAATCCCAAAATCTACATCCGATAGCAAATTTGTGAGGTGACATCAAAAATGCAGTTTATTTGGCAAAGCCAATAAATGCAAATATATTGTAGGATGTAGTCAAACATCATATGACAAAACCGCAATGTGTGTATAAAATATAACTTTTATTTAGAGCAGGTGAAAAACCATGATATCAGAAATAACACAGAACCCATCCCCAACACAGTCGTACGAAAAGAAATAAAAATACGTATAGAGTATACACAACGATTTGCCACTCTTTTACTAAGCAGACTACAAATGCACCCTACCTACCAGCAGAGTTTATACACCCATTATAAACTCTGCTGGTAGGTAGGATGACTTTGCAGTCTGTTTAGGTAAAGAGTGGCAAAACTGTTGGGTATCCTGTATATGCATTTTTATCTATTTTCTTATGTTAGTTTTGGGGATGAGTACTTCATGCAAATGTAAAAGTCCTGCTCAGTGGCATGAAAGTATTATTGTCATGCTGGGGCGTACGGAAATATACATGCCCAGATTGCCTCCCTCCGCACGACCTGGGGAAACAGATTTTTAGAAGATGTTACTTGTTTGTGTAAAGATGGACAAACCCCAATACAATGACCCTTAAAAATACAGTAAAAACATGTCCCCATCCTACAATGAACCGCGAGCAACCAAGTCTGAGGGGAGGCCCCCCCAAGCAACCTCGTCTGAGAGGAGGCATCCCCAGTGCATGGGGACATCAGAATATACCGATGGAACTTCCTCCATAGTAAGAAGTCTAGGGGTGGAGTCACCATAGGTTTATCCATGAGGTGTTTATCTATCCTTTTACCAAGGTCCATGATGGCTTCTAATAACTCTGGATTAGCATACTGAGCCTGTGAGTCACAAAGTCTACCTGATGGACCCTGACAAAAATTACTTCTAAGAGCAGGGTCATTCCATTGGGTGTCTGTTGCTGACCTACAGAATTCAGAACAGTACTCCGCCACCAGCCGTGCCCTCTGCTGGAGCTTACAGACGTTGGACTCGCAAGGGAGACACAATTACGATCATCATACATCAGGGCAAAAGTCACAAAGACTCATCCACTGACCATCATGACTGTGAGATGGTCGGCAGAGGGAAGGCTCAGGACTGGGGATCACCCTGAAGGAGAGGTTCAACAATCCCCACTCGCTGTTCCTCACTCCCTGAGCCAAGAGGGTGAAGCTTAAAATACAACTTGCAAGCTTCTCTAAAAATCATAAATGTATCCCTCCCTCCAGAAAACCTATCTGGGAGGACTATTTTGGGTCCAGGCTGCGATTTACTGCAGCTGCTGCACAACCTGCAACCGCATATCTGTAATTTCCAGCGACAGACTCCAAATTTGTTGGGCAAATGCTGCAGTGGGATCCATGATGAATCCAAAAATTTTTTTTTTGGGCAATCGATAATGTCACACCGAAGCTTACAGACACCTAGTGTGTGGCTCAACACAGGGTTGAAAATGAGGATGGAATAGAAAGAAGCACCTGGAGAAAGGGAGAGAGGAGATGGGTCACCTCCTTACAATCATCTCTGTCTGCCCCCTTAGCTTCCTAATGTCCCTATACAGGTCCTTTCCGCTGTTGCTGCCACGTGTCTATGCACTCTCTTGCCCTGATCTATCCCCGGTTAGTGCAGTGACTAACAAGGACGCTAGCCTCACCTTTACAATAACACAACTTAGGGAAAGGCGCACCAACAAAGGGAAAATAGACACAAAAGGATGTAACACAAAAACTCCTTAATTACATTGTGCCACCAGCTGCCATAGTCATCCACTCCAACTTCATCCAGAAAAAGGCTCCATCCACAATGGTCAGCAAAGAATGAGATTCTATGACCAGCATCAGCTGACCAGACATGTGATTCTTTATGGGTCATTCCATGTCAAGTGATCCAAAAATGAATATTTTTTTTCCCTGACGTCCTCAGATTTTTAAAAAAATTTTTCTATCTGAAGAACAACTTTATCTAATTACAAAAAAAAAGTTTTGAATTTTTTCCTTTATCTGTTAATTTTTTACAGATTTTTAAAGTTTTAAAAAAGTGCGAATTTTGGCCTGGTATGGCTTTACATTTTCTATCATATCTCGGGCTAGAAATAAGATAGAGAAACAAAATAAACACCAATCTACTCAGAACTGTCCAGGCTTTCATCAGATATGTCACAAGAGGATATTTGTTAATATTTTACCCATGTGATCGCGAGCGCAAAACTTTAAAACGCATTTCCGAAAAATCGGCGCGCTTTAAATATTTCAAAAACTGCCCATGTGTCTGCTGTGCTCTTAGCCACATCTGTACCAAATTTCAAGTTGGGATCGCAATGGGATCATATTTTAACATATTTTACTAGTAAGAGCGTCAATGGGTCATTCCATATCAAGTGATCTAAATATGAATATTTTTTTTTACCTGACGTCTTTAGATTTTTTTTTTTTTTTTTCCTTTATGAAGTACTACTTTAGTTAATTACAAATTAAAAGTTTGGAATTTTTTTCTTCATCAGTTAATTTTTTACAGATTTTTAAAGTTTAAAAAAAGGGTGAATTTTGGCCTGGTATGACTTTACATTTTTTTTATCTCAGGCTAGAAATAAGATAATGAAGTGGGAGAGGCGTCATTTTACTCAGAACGGTAACAGCTTTCATTTGAGATGTTACAAGACTATGTTTCTTTATATCAAATTCAAACTATTGACGGGCAATTGTGAAAAAATGACTGATTGTGTTCTTGGTGACTTTTGAATTGACACTATAATAGTTAAATATTTTGCACTTAGGTCCAATGAATGCGTCCATGGGGTCAAGCTGGGACAGAGTCATCACAAATTAGCCTTATTTGCAGATGACCTGCTACTTTACATCTCCCAGCCCCTGGTCTCCATCCCTTCGGTCTTAATGGAGTTTGAACGGTTCGGACAATTGAGCAACTTTAAAGTGAATTGCTCCAAAACCGAGGCACTCAATATTTCTTTGCCTGGAGAATTGGTTTCTCATCTATCTAAACAGTTCCCATTTAAATGGAAAGTAGAAGCCATTAAGTACTTGGGAGTCCTTATACCAAAAGATCTTAAACAAATATTCAATTTAAATTATCAACCCCTTTTGACTAACGCGGAATCGGCATTTACCTCCTATAGACAATTAAAGCTATCCTGGTTCGGGAGAATAAACGTAGTCAAGATGGATGTCTTGCCCCGACTCTTATATACTTTTCAGACAGTTCCTGTTCTATTGGATAGAGGTTTCCTCTCCAAAATGCAATCTATGATCCTTAGATTTGTCTGGGGGGGCAACAGGTCCAGATTGCGAATGAATATCCTATCCTTGCCCGAGACCAGAGGAGGGGTTGGACTACCCAACATACGAGCGTACTTTGAGGCTTCCTCTCTTGTTAGAGCTCTAGATTGGCATTATCATGCGTCCTCCAAGAAATGGGTAGGGGTGGAGCAAGAGGGTTTGGGGATTCCGCTGAAACACCTGCTTTGGATTTCCCCTAAAGACTCCACAGACCTAGTACCTTTGACAGACATGACCAGAAACACCTTGAAGGTATGGCACCTAGTGACGAAAACCCTCCGCTTAAACGACAGACTTAGCCCTTTGACTCCCCTTTTTTCCAACCCATCTTTCCCACCCAGATTTGACAGGCAGAGATTTTTATGTTGGCGGATTGTGGATGACACCCGAGTAGGACAGACTCTGTCCAGTGGTGGTTTGCCCCCGATGGCAGAGCTACAACTCAAAGAACCTACGAGACCTCTTAAGTGATTCGAATTTCTCCAATACAGAGCATAATTATATTCAGCTGACCACTCTTGCAGGGTAAGATTGACGCCCAACGTATTGGAGAGGTTATTCCAACTGGAGGCTCCACCGAGGCGCAAAATATCATTTCTATACCAGGCCTTAGGGTCCATGAGAGAGCAGGGCACCCTTTACTTCCAACGTGCTTGGGAGAGGGAATTGGGGTGTAGCATTTCAGAAGCTAATTGGCAGAAATGCTTTATATTTACTCACTCACTAGCTAGCGCTTGTTCTGCACAAGAAAGAAGCTATAAGCTGCTCACTAGATGGTACTTGTGCCCGACGACACTCCGGAACATGTTCCCTGGAACCCCTGATACCTGCTGGCGCTGTGGGGAAGAGAAGGGTACAATGATACACATTTGGTGGAGTTGTGGGGAAATCCGGCGGTTCTGGTCTGAGGTTTTCAATGCATACGCCCGGATAACAGGTAAACAAGCCGAATGCTGCCCAGAATCGGCAATGTTATCCATTTTTCCAGGTCCTATTGGGCTACAGAAGAGGGATATTCTCCGCTTTTGCATCTCGGCTGCTCGTGCTGTGATCCCGAGGTTCTGGAAATCAAGCCGGGCTCCATCTCTACTTGATTGGTTCAAAGAATTGATGGACACATATCGAATGGAGGAGCTCGCAGCTGATGCGTCGGGATCTCGGAACAAATTCTTAGGGATTTGGGTTGAATGGATTCTTTTTCACGACTCTGCAGAATTTAGGAGTATCTTTTCCAGCACAGATAATATGGCTCGACCTCTGGCTGATGGGGAGCCAGTGGGATGAGTACCCTTTCTCCTTCCCATACCTCACCCGTCCCCCCCCCCCCTCCTTTTTTTCTTTTTTTCTTACGTGGCTTTTCTTTCCCAGTATAACTTTTTCTAATGGTTTTTGTTTCTCTTCTCTCTCTCTCTTCTATCTCTCTTTTCTTCCCATCTGATACATTCAGTCTAGGTATTTCCTTTCTACGCCTATACCTTCAGAATTCTAGTGAACATTAGACAGGTATCGAAAACTCTGAGCTGTGAGTAGATCATTAATATTTCGGCCTTCCTTTCCGGTACACCAGTCGCTAGACTATTCCAACTAGGCCTCAACGGTAATGACCCACTTACGTGGTCAACCTGTTAGAAAGGGCCAAGTGATAAAAATCATTCTGCTGGGGCTGCTTGTCCCCTTGACATCAGAACATCTCAAAACCCTGAGAAAGGTTGTATACTTGAGTGTTTGGAATTATATTTAGATTGTAGTATATATTGCACCAGAGATAAGCGCAAAAGTAAATTTGCAGCTTATCTTAAAGTTACTAATAACTTTGTGAATTCTCTTTTTGTATATTTTATATGTCTCAAGATTTTGTTAAAAGATTGAATGTATGTCTTTCATATGTTTTTTCAAAATTTAATAAAAATGAGATTAACCATAGTTAAATATTTTAAAATATGATCCCATCACGATCCCAACTTGAAATTTGGTACAGATGTGGCTAAGAGCATAAAAGACACATGGGCAGTTTTGGAAAATTTTTATTAAAATGTTTTTTTCGGAAATGCGTTTCAAAATGTTGCGTTTGCATTCGCATAGGTAAAAAATTAAAATTAACAAATATACTCTTGTGACATATCTGGTGAAAGCCTGGACAGTTCTGAGTAGAATGGTGTTTATTTTGTTTCTCTATCTTATTTCTAGCCCGAGATAAAAAAATTTAAAGTCGTACCAGGCCAAAATTCACCCTTTTTTTAAACTTTAAAAATCTGTAAAAAATTAACTGATGAAGAAAAAAATTCCAAACTTTTAATTTGTAATTAACTAAAGTAGTACTTCATAAAGGAAAAAAAAAAAAAAATCTAAAGACGTCAGGTAAAAAAAAATATTCATATTTAGATCACTTGATATGGAATGACCCATTGACGCTATTAATAGTAAAATATGTTAAAATATGATCCCATTGCGATCCCAACTTGAAATTTGGTACAGATGTGGCTAAGAGCAAAGCAGACACATGGGCAGTTTTTGAAATATTTAAAGCGCGCCGATTTTTCGGAAATACGTTTTAAAGTTTTGCGCTTGCGATCACATGGATAAAATATTAACAAAGATCCTCTTGTGACATATCTGGTGAAAGCTTGTATAGTTCTGAGTAGAATGGTGTTTATTTTGTCTCTCTATCTTATTCCTAGCCTTAGTTATGAGGAGAAACGTAAAGGCAGGCAACAGCGAAATTCACACTTTTTCCGAACTTTGAAAATCATTTAAAAAAAAAATAAATTTTTTAAAAAATTTTTCTCTTCACATTTTGCATTGTCTGACATGCTATTATCAAATAACAAAATCTCAAAAGAATTAAAAATATAGAGGTAATAATCATTGGTTCACTTGACATGGAATGACCCTTATAGAGAAAGGGAGTGATCACAACCTGACATTAGACTGCAAATAGGACCTAGACAGGAAAGGGCCTTTAACCCCTGCAGTGCCAAAAGAAATTAAATACATTCTCAAGGACGGGAGACCCTCGTGACAATTATGCAATGTAGCCAATCTTCACAGTGCTGACATAATGAGATCGCGATAAACATGCAGAAGGTGCTGTTATCCCTCAGCCCTGACACGTGTCTTGTTGTCCTTCAATTTTTCCATAAAGTGCCATGCACTCCTTCTTGCTGCCATTGACACGTGCCCTCCTGGACGTAGTTATGAATAGTGCCCCGTGTAAATGACTAACAGTTTGCAGGGAATTAATACGATGATGGTTATTTCTATTCTTAGAACATGTGTGAGAGTTGTGGAAAGGAGAGGTAGATGGCTATACGTATACTGTACAGACTCTTTAAAGGCTACAGCAACACACCAGCATGGGGTCACCTATTGCTACTACTTGTGTGCAAGTCCAGTTTGACCTCAAGGGAAGGTTTGGTGGAAAGTAGCAACTCGATAAATACCGTACTTCTAATCAAGTCTGAATTCTTGCAATTTTTTATCTCCTAGGGAAATTTTGATTCTAAATATGAAACGTTTTGCTGTAAATTCCAGTATAATATAAAGGCTGTTGTTAAAATTCTAAAATGATATGCAGATTGCCTCTATCAGATTAGGTAAAACTAAGTGGCAATCTACAGTATTTGACCCCATAAAGCTGTTACAGCTCTTTTCAGCAACCTTTCCATGACTCTCCAAGTATAGAAAACAAATAGGCGGCACTCACCGTGTGTTCGTAGGTGCTTTCTTTATTGAAGAGGTGCGGGGAGGGGTGCATGAAGGTACAGACGACAGGTCCTGTTTCGCGGTTTATCCGCTTCTACAGGTCTGGGGAAGATGACGTCATGGCAGAATTTATAGGGAAACTCCCTCAGACGTCACCTCCTCCTTAATACAGGTGTGCAATTAAAAACACTAGAATGAAGTAAACACATGCACCCCCTCCCCGCACCTCTTCAATAAAGAAAGCACCTACGAACACACGGTGAGTGCCGCCTATTTGTTTTCTATACTTGGACTGTAAATGCTTGACTGGCTAATGTAGGCGTAGAACCACCAGGTGGCTGGGGATAAGACAGCGGTCTGTTTTTATGGAGGAATAAGAAAGACCAATAGCCCTGAAGGTGCCCGGTGCCCCTACCTTTCAATATACTTTCCATGACTCTTCAATGGAAAATTGCTTACAAATTCCACAAACTGAGAAAAGGGGATTTATGGTAGTCCAAGTTGGAAAACTCTATAGGGCCGATTGTTTACCGTGGCGTAAAAGACTGTAAATGTACAAAGTGTTTGCAGAATGCCAAGTTGAGTCAATATGTGGCAACATTTACTGTTTTCACGATGGTTTGAAGCTGCTCTGCCCAAAAGGTGCAGTGGATGGTGCATACCCATCCATACATAATACCGGTCATAATGAATTAATTCCTATGGCTATAGAGGCATATTAGCTGTCACTCAAAATGTCCAAAAACAGTTGTAATCAAGAAATGGCTGAATAATATTTTACAGAAGGGATGAACTTGGGGACACTTAGTTAGCGGCCATTTTTTGATTGTAAGCTTCAGTTTATTTGATGTGAAATGATTTATCATTGGGGTCTATAATGTCTGATGTCATTAATTTCAGAATCATCAATACTTATCAACAAATCACTTAAACTAAAAATGGTTATCTGTTGTATATGCATTGAGATAGAAACCTTTTATTTTTTGCTCTTAGTCTCTTGTAAAGTGTGTTCAGTGCTTTGTGCAGCGGTGAAGGACTAAGACAGCAATTGCGGAAGTTAGCAGAGTTCACTTTGCAATTCATGTAAGCTTTATTAAGCAAAGTATGGCATATTCATTCAACCAGGGAGGAGGGGATTAATCCTGCATAAGTAATTTTAAAACAAGTTCTTTCTTTCCCATTTCTGTAAACTATTTGAGTTTCCATTTTCAGGATTACTGAGATTTCCGTCAGTCAGATTTTAATTTTAGTTTCATCTGAAATGGCTTATGCATAAGGGTCCAAAGCTGTGCATGGAAGCGCCTTGTGAAAAATGTAATTGGTGTGGAACAGTGACATACACAGAATACATCTGACAAGGTCCAAGAAATGAGGTTTGGTTCCACAGTTCAGCATCTCAGCTGGAGATTAGCAGAATCTTTATTGCAGATACAAAATATAGTGTATTAGCAGGAGAAATATAACCTTTGCATTAATCAGGAACAATGGCACATCTAGTATCAGAACTCGGAATAAAACTTGATAACTTTAACCTAAAAATATAATCATATCTCCTGATGCTGAAAGCAAATAATGCATGATTGGGTTTTATATGAAGCCTAATGGGCTAGACTTTAACAAAAGAATTAACTGTGATTTCCACCAAAACCAAAGGAAAGGTTTAAAATGTTATTGATATACATAATATCAAGATTTTATTCCGTTATGCTAATACATTCTGACTGATGACACAATCTTTGGCAGAACACTAAAGGCCCCGTCACACACGTCAATGTCGCCAGTGATCTGATCGCTGGCGACATTGACGGCTGATCGCTGGTGAGCTGCCGCGTGGCACTTAGTTACCTGCTGTTTACCATGGATACCAGCTCCTAGCGAGAATGCTGGTATCCATGTAAATAAGCGGGTAATTAAGCGCCGCATGGCACTTAGTTACCTGCTGTTTACCATGGATACCAGCTCCCAGCGAGAATGCTGGTATCCATGTAAACAAGCGGGTAATTAAGCATCGCGCGGCGCTTAGTTACCTGCTGTTTACCATGGATACCAGCTCCGGGTGCTTGCTGAGAGGCGCTGGGAGCTGGCTGATCACACGTCTCCCGGTGTCACACGCAGCGACCATCGCCAGGTTTTCGGACCTGTCTGAAAATCTGGCAAACATCAACCAGCGATTTATCGCTGGTTGATTCACCATGTCACACGCTCAATATCGCTGCAACATCAAGTGCAGCAGCGACATTGACAGCGATATTGACGAATGTGATTTTGTTGGTCAAACTCCCCCATACACCATGACCTCCATCTTGATGAAACAACAAACATTTGTATTGCCCTTTTAACGATGAAATGGGTGCAAACAAAAAAAAGAACAAAATACGCAAAACTAGAAAAAAAACAGCTGCAAGGACAATGATGAATCAAGGCCATAGTGCAGTGCATCACCCACCAGCAATCTATATCAGTCCTAGAGATAAGTGGACCCGTCCTCATTGAAAGTCACTGACTGGGCAGTTCTGCTCTTTGCTCACATACAGCCAGCCATAAACAAAGCACTACTGGGGGAGGGAAGGTGGGTTTTGGAAATTGTTCTTTGGGGGGTACACACTACATCTGATAACATACTGGAAGCCAGGAATTCATAAACATGTCCTGCAGTTATAGTTTGGTTTATCGAAAAACATACTTACTTTAGTAAGCGGTTGACAGTGGGTATTTTAAAGAAATGTTGGGCCTCCTGTGGTTTCTCATCAGCAGGTCTTAGAAAGGGTTTTGACTATTTTTTTAATAAAATGTTTGTAAGTCCCCTCAAAATGCAACCTTAATTCTGGATCCACTATGGTGGCAATTTTCAGACCCAAGTAATCTAAGAGGACTATTTGGAAGCAATGGCCCACTAGACATCAATAATTAAAAAAATGTAGTGGTTAGAAAGTGGAACCAGTTTGTCTGACATCGGTACTTCAAAACTAAATTGGCCAGCAGAGATGACAACAGAAAATTGTTCTGGACCCCCACGGCATCTCTCAGTGATGGCCACTATTGCAGGTTATTATCTCATATAAAATATGTAAAGGAAAGTTAGAGAATGAAGTGGGACTATAATCTCATCTATCATTTATGGTATATTCTTTTCTATGCTTGAAATGATTAAATGGAAACATCTGTTTAAGTAAACACCAATCAGCTAATTATACTGTGTAGGCCCTCCCTGATGGTGTCAAAATGCTTCTAACCAATCAAGTCATGGACTTCACACGTACTAGGAAACTTTCCTGTTTTACCTTGGTCATCATCAATAGATTCTTTAAGTCCTCCAAGTTGCAAACTGGGGCCTCAATGGATCTAACTAGCTTGTTATGATCCTCAAAACATGTCTGAACATATTTTCATTATTGAATGAATAATTCTGGGATAAAAAGCCCAATAGGGTCTTATCTGATAAAAACGGTGACAGGTAAGCTAAAGTAAAACTGCTCCCTTTAGAGGGTTGTGTCACACACAACTTGTATAAAAGGCTCCAAATAGCTGCTGCAGTATCCACAGGCCTAAACCATAGTAGAGAAAAATAGAGTAAATATGTGGAATCCAACTGCGCTGCTGTACAATCGACCATATACCAAGGTAACCGGTGAATGCAAGTGGCTTTATTCAACACATTTCAAGGTGCATTCCTCACCCCTTCATCAGGACACCACCTGATGAAGGGATGAGGAATACACCTTGGAATGCGTTGAATAAAACCACTTACTGTACATTCACCGGTTACCTTGGTATATGGTCGATTGTACAGCAGCGCAGTTGGATTCCACAAATTTCCTCTATTTTATGCATTACAACTAACCACTACATATTGGAAACATGCAACAAGACCTGCCATTTTGGATATGGCCTGATGCAGTCGATTAGCCACTATTTGGCATTTTCAAAGCTCAGATCCTTACTCCTGCTTTCGAAATATCTTCAAAGACTGACTGCTCACTTGCTGCCAAATTAACTTCACCCTCTCCTACTGTATCTTCACCCATCCCTTGTAGACAGTGAGCCCTCGTGGGCAGGATTCGCTCTCCTCTACCTGTGTGTACCTTGTATTGTTCATAATTATTGTACTTGTCTATGTATGCCCCTTTTACATGTAAAATGCCATGCATTAAATGGCTTAATAATAAATAATAGTAATTGTAAAAAGAATTAATGATATTCATTTTACCAGGGGGCCTAAGGGATAATGTTTATTCTCGTCAAGTTTGCTTAATTGGTGTAGGGAGACTTAAGCCGGTGTCACACGCAGCAACCAAAGCTGCGATGTCGGAAGCGATGCGCGGGTGCACGCTCGCTTCCGACATCGCAGCCTTGGTGTCACACGGCAGGATGTTGCCGGTGACGCCAAAGCGATGCGGGCGGAGCCATCGCTCGCTGGGCTGGGATCAGCCCAGCGAGCGATCCGCAGTAATACTGCGGTATAGGCTGGATCGCCGCCAACATCGCTATTGCAGTGTCAGACTGCGTGATCCAGCCTAAACATTGGTTGCAGATTGACAGGTTTACCTTCATGCTGCTAAACCTGTCAACCTGCGACCAGCGATAGATCGCAGTTGCGTCACGCTGTCTCTCAGCACGATGCATTTGCGATATCGTGAGCGACATCGCTGATGTGTCACTTTTCGGTGATGTCGCTCATGATATTGATGCGTATGACGCTGCCTTTACAGCCCAAGTAATGCAATGTTCTCCATAGAAATTAAATATGCAAACAGCCTGTTCACAAAGGGTCTCTAGTGCCTTAGTTGTCAATAAAAAGCACTCACCCAGCCGACAAGTCTCCAGTTTTTAACCCAAAATGTGTCTGCAAAGAGATGTTCTGGTTTGGCTTTATGTCCTAAGTCATGCGGCGAGGCTTTGGAAAGGGATAATATAGTTTTTTTAGGGTTTCTACCTCCAACAGGTGGCATTTCAAACTGTTTTCTCTTCCATTGTGGAAAACCTATTTTCATATTCCTTTTGCCTATCAGTGGTTTTAATGTAATGGCTGATTGGTGTCTAGAATATATGATAAGACCAATGCTGATTTCTCCCACAATCACATCTTTCTCTTTCTTAGCATAAAACTTTCTGACACAGGACTACTGTGGATTTACTTTGCCACTAGGAATTGTGAATACCAGACGACTGTAGAATAGGAGCATATTTTGACACTAAGAAGAAAAATGAAACACCAAGAGATTAATTTTTACATAAAGTTTTATTTAAAGTTTTCTTCCTACAAGCAAGCTCAATTTATACATTCTGATACTGTACAAAATTTACATCCTTTTTATGATTTGTTCAATAACACCGCTTTCCTTGGTCATGCCTTCTTGAAAGATAGAAAGCTTTAAATTACCATGGTAAAAAAGGAACCATTCAAAGGACAACAAATAGCCTTTTAAAGTTAGAATTCAGAAGATTGCACATTTCATTAGACAAGTCAGGTGACAGCTGCCGTAAATTGTTCCGAAACAAGTCTTCCAACAATTTTAATACTAAGCAGGAATGCCTCACTTTGTGCCGGTGCAAATTGCTTTTGCAGTTCTCTTCCAATGGAAAAAAAAAATAATCTATCTTACCCAATGTCTTTTTTTACAAGGAAATTGGAGTCCTTGGGATAAAAAAGTAATTTTTCTGTGTCACCATTTAATACAAAAACAACATAGATTGCACTTTACATGAACCATAAAGAGGGTATTTATACACCAAATATAGGTATAATGCTTATTATGGGGCAGTTATTATTTTGCAACTTAATAAAACATAACATTGAAAAAGGGTAATTACAGTTGTACACGTTACTTTTAGGCAATTTGCTATGTGTGAATATATTGTATTTTTGCAGGACAGATTATTTATTGCAGGGAGTGGGTGGGGAGAGCCGGCCCCTCATAAATACATAGGACTTCTGCCTAACCGCTTGTTCTGGGGCGAATAACCTGTAAGGACTAAACTACTGCATATTCACACAAGTGATTCTTGGCCAAAATCCGGCACTCATCACAGCCTTTCTAGAGAGAAGACTGACAGGTCCCTGTAGAAAGAACTGAACACGTAACACAATATTAGAAGAAAATGCCCCTAGATTGCTCAGCCTATTTCAAATTCATATCCATGACCAAGTCATTTTATGCCACGAAAGCAACAACATTGCATAAAAAAAGGTATTCTCTTCAAAAGTAACATTTCACATGTGGTATCCAGAAAATACTCTATCGCTCTTCATAAATAGGGCGAAACGATAGTGTCCCTATAATACTTCTTCCAAGATATCAGCAGTTTGGAAAAGTGAAAGTCATTTCAGAGCTCTGAAGAAGGTGGCTTATTTATTAATAGTTTTCCACTATTTTTTTTTGTTTTATTTAGAATGGTGCCATAAAACAATGTAAATTTAAGGCCAGGGTCACATCTCCGGTTTTGAGCTTTCAAAAAGCTCAGAACCGGACCAGGAAACGCTCCTCATAGGAGCCAATGCTAAACACTGGATTGCTTCACAAGCAATCCGGTGTCCGTCTCCGGCACTGCAGCCTGCGTTAAAAATCATGCAGGCTGCAGTTTTCGGAGCGGTTCTCTTATCCGCTCTGCAGTAACCGGATTGCTCAGGATGTGTAATCCTGAGCAGTGCGGCTACTGCATAGTTTGCTGATCCCGGCTATTGCCGGCATGAGCAAACTGTACTATGAATAGTAAAGAGTGAAATTTAATAAATAAAAGCATGCTTGAGGTCTCTAGGGGGGGGGCTGTGAAAGGGGCAGGGCTAAGTTCGCGTCATACTGATATCCCCGCCCCTTTCATGACGCGGCCGCCCTCACAACACAGGATCCAAGCCACAGGGGGCGGCCATAATGAATGAGTGGGCGGAGGCTGCAGCACACAGCCCCGCCCATGGAGGGATAATGAAACTTCAAGATAAAGCACGTAACTATAACCCTCATTCTGTACTGTAATACTTAGTTTGGGCACAAATAGGGAGACTGATAACAGAGAGGTGCAGGGACCCCTCTATAGAGATACGGGGGGGGGGCCGAGTTTGTGGGACATGCACGGAGCTCGGAGGAGCCCATGGCATGGGGACATTGTAGGAGAAGCCCACCGGAGTGGGCGTCCAGTCTCTAGGGGGTCTAAGCCCCCCCTAGAGACCTCAAGCATGCTTTTATTTATTAAATTTCACTCTTTACTATTCATAGTACAGTTTACTCATGCCGGCAATAGCCGGGATAAGCAAACTATGCAGTAGCCGCACTGCTCAGGATTACACATCCTGAGCAATCCGGTTACTGCAGAGCGGTATTCTGCACACATTTTTGAAAAAAAATGTGTGTGACCGGTATTGCGTTCACCGCATCCGGATCTGGATGCGGTGAATGCAATTCACGTTTTAAATGTGACTCCAGCCTATGACATGTGCCCTGCTGATGAATCTGGGGCACCCTGCACGTCAGAAGAGACTGATATATTATATTATTCAGTCTCTACAAACATCTTTAGTAGGCTACCATCACATCATAGGATCGTATCAAAGTGCCCGGACTGGTTGGTGGCTCTCCAGACCTGAGCTTGTCAGCTGCATAGAAAAACATTAAGCAGTCATGCTCAGGTCAGGAGAGCTGTGGCTGATCCGGGCAGTGCGATGCGATCCTTACAGTAGTGTGACTCCAGCCTTAATTGAAGGTTCAATTACAACAGGAACCAGTTCACACAACTTTATGTTTTTCTTCTTTGTTGATAGATTTATATAACATTAGGTTTCCAGTTACTCATTGGAGGTAGTTATACCACATAAGACTATGTTCACACAAAGCGTTTTCACTGCTTTTTCCCTGCAACCAAAACCTATTTGTCAGTGAAAATGCTACTTTTGCAGCATTTTCGTGGCATTTTACACTGCATTGTTGTTTTTTAGTATTTTTTAGGTGCAGATTACATGTGTGCTTTATCTAAAGTACGTTTAACAAACTTAGTTTTATTTACCCAAAATGCCGTTTAAAGTTCTGTGAAAACCCCTTGAAAAGTTGTTGCCTTTTTTTTGCAGCACTTTTTCACTTTCTTTCTATGAGTGAAGAAATGCTGCAAAAATGCTGAAAGATTTGACAGTCTGCAGATTAAGAAAACACTGCAGTTCTCTAAAGGCCCCATCACATGGGGCGACATCGCTGCCAATTACATAGGTGACATAGGGGCGTGGCCTATCGGGGCAACATCGCCCCTACGTCGCCTCATGTAAAGGGGCAATGTTGGCGCTGCCGGGAGGTCGCCTGGTTTCAGCCGCCATCGTCAACCTATTGTAACCGGCCGCCGTCGACCTGTCAGACGATGGGAGCCATAGGCTCCCATTGTCCTGCATCGCCACTGGGGCTTTCAGACACCCCGGCGGCGATGCCGCCTGTCAGCTCGCCGGCGCGGGGCTGGAGATGTCGCCCCATGTAAATGGGGGACAGTGACGCTGACGGGGCGCCAAAAACGTGCGCGCACCCACCAGTCGCTGCTGACATCTCCAGCCCCGTCGCCAGGTCTGATGGGGCCTTAAGGGTACCTTTACACGTCGCAACATTGCATGCAATTTCACTTGCAACTTACTGGTTACAAAATGGAACAATGGAACCAGTAAGTTGCAAGTGAAATTGCATGCAATGTTGCGACATGTAAAGGTACCCTAATTCTGGCAGAAAAAAAACAAGTGTGTGCATGAGATTTCAGAAATATCATCGCTTTTGCTGGTACTGTAAAAAATAGATTTTAATTTGCTTTAAAAATGCACCCCAAAAAATGTTGTAAAAATGTTGCATGTGAACATAGCCTACAACATAGTACAAAATAGTGTCCTGATGAAGAACAACTCTAAAATAAACTAGATGTTCAGCTGTTGACTATGCAATGACAGATTTGTAGGCAAACTACCAAAAATCATACTAGTGGTCAAAAAAACAATTCTTTCTTCATACAACCGTTTAAAACACTTACATGAAAAAACGGTACCAGTGTCAATGTTTTCCATCGGTGCGTCATCAGTGTGTCATCTGTGTTTTAACCTTGGGGATAGCTTAGGATCATAGGCTGGCTGTGGTATATTTGTAAGGTCCTAGCCAGCTTAGAGAAAATACACCTGGCTGCAAATGTTCCGCCAGGCTCTGATTCACGCTGACTGTGGTTTGGGCACCATGACGCAACTGATAGGTTCCCTTTAAAGAGTTACTAATGTGCAGATTAGTTCAACCCGCTATAGTACTATCTGTGAATGGACAAGAAAAGTGTTAATGGTCATGGGAGCAATGACCACAATAAAGCAGCGTTATTAGTCCATGTAACAAAGCAGTTTCTGCACATAAGTGACTGGTTCATTACGTGTTGAACCTGTGTCCTTAAGATAATTTACAATCAGATCTTCCTGGCACACAAAGGAGTAAAATGAATGTAGAGGTTGATTCACTAGAATGCACGGCTGACATTCAGATTACATCCTGATGTTGAACCTATTAATACTTCATGGTTGTCTGCCTATTAAATTATAATTTTCCTTCAACCTGTAAAAATGTGAGTGCATGTAGAACCCTGTAGGTAAAACTGATTATACTCTGTAATTGTAAAAGGAAGGGCCCTTTGCACTTTTATGCACATAATAAAATGCAGTACATCAAGAACAGATGCCAGTAGATCACTGTCTTAGATGAAAGTCAAAGGGAATTCAATAAGTCAGAAGAACACAAGACTGTGAAAAAGATTTCGGCAGAACATAAGGCATAAGCCAGATAGTCCAGACGTATAAATTAGCTGTATCTGCTGTGTTTGTTGGCTGCAAGCTCTTAAGCCAAGAATTTCTGAGCTTTTACAACTCTCACTGTGAAATATAAGAGCACATATGAATCATGAGCTTGTCTAATGTCCCATTTCCATCCTTTCTCTCATGAATGAACTGAATCCTTTCGAAATGGCAAGAGCTTTATACCATGAAATTAAAGACCGTATCAAGTGAATATCAAAAGATTGTAAATTTGTATGCAAAATTTTTAAATGTCTAACTTTCAGGTAGAAGTATTCCAATTTCATCAATTACTTGTTTCTCTCTTTTATCATAAGGCTGAGTATCATGCAACAATGCCAACAAATATCTTGTTGTGGTCTTGAAAAACTATTAAAAAAAGGAATAAAGGAATATCCTGTTGCCGGGGATGGGAGATGGACACAGGGAGGGCCCCTGCACAATAATAGTATATGGGCTCTTTGCAGTCTACAAGCTGTGATAGAACCTTCATATTGTATTGGAAGTGGATCCCTTATCATTTAACCCCTTGTGAGGCTGCATAACTGCACCAACCTGATGAAGAACAGAGGTGAATAAATTATTAAATAAGCACCCTGGACAAAACTGTTCATTATTATTTCATGCTATTTGAATGACAAACTCCATTCTTTGTTGCATATTTCCTCTCAAGTCCTGTATTAGATACACCATACATCCGGAAAACTGCTGGAAAAAAAGACCTCCTAAAATCCCACAGAAGTTGGCACAAGTGGAACAAAAAACAGTAATTCTGGAAGGTTTGTTTTGCTTTACTGGCTCAATCTCCCATTTAGGGAAAAGGGGAATAGGTCATAAGCCTATCATGGCCTCCAAAAGGGGTTGTGGCTATGACCAAAAACATTGTAACTTATATATTTTTTTAAGTGATATTATATTATTATTCAAATCACTTCCAACTTATCTTCAGGGTTATCATCTGTCTTTGACAGCCAGGCACATGACCTGCTCCTGCTAGATTGTAGAAGAGGGCATTTTACTACAGGAATGCTGAAAAGCAAGTTCTGCAAGCTCAGAAGCTGTTCCCCCTGCCTTCAAAAAATAGTAGTGGACAGTCATTAGGTGTTAATGGATCCATTGCTATGGAAATACCGAGTACATACTTTGTATACAAGGGACCCTAAAAAATAAGCCATGTAAAATCAGCTATATGCCACAACATTCAGTCATCCCCACTCAGATAATAAACTCATGTTGTAATTACAGGGGGTAAAATAAATATTGAACAAATCACCAATTTTGTAAGTAAATATAGTTCTACAGGTGCTACTGACATGAATTTCTCTCCAGATTTTGGTAACAACCCATCCAATCCACATAGACAAAGAAATCAGACCATATTAGTCCATACAGTCTGGTCAGATGAGATCAACCATAAGGTCTTTGGATGCCATACAACACTCATTTTTGGAGGCCAAAAGCTACTGTGTATCACGTAAAAACACCATACCAAAAGTGAAGTTTGTAGGTGAGAACATCATAGTGTGGTACATATTTTTACTAGCAAACGTTATATAATTAATGGAAGGATGGAAAAGACTAAAGGTCAGAGTTCATAAAAAGAGCCCACAGGTCCTTCATAATTAGAAAATTGTATGTGGGGAACAATGGGTCAAAATCACACCTGAGAAATGAATGTGACTAAGGGTCCAGTTATATTTGGCAACGTTCCAGCTATCCCGACAACAATACGACCTGGTAAGGATTGCTGGAACGTCGCTACATGGTCGCTAGTGAGATGTCAAACAGTCAGATCTACTCAACGACGCAGCAACGATACTGCGACCTGTATAACGACCTCAGCGGTCATTGGGACCCTGTCACACAGCAGCTAGTCTGACGTCATCAATGAGGTCGTTGTTAAGGCGTCAAACACACCGATGCATGCTGGCCAGTGGGAAGCCGACGATGGTCCAGGCCATTCTGACACGATCAGTAATCTCACAGCGGGGACATGGTCGCTGCTACGTGTCAAACATAGCAAGATCGCTGGCAGGGTCACTGTTGCGTCAAAAAACCTGTGACAAAACAGCGATGTCACTAGCGATTTCTCTAGTTGTGACGGGGGCTTCGTTTTACGTACAGGTGGTGTCTTGAAGCTGTCATCTCCAACAAAGGCTTTTGTCATGTGTCATTTCTAATTATTACACATCACTAAAATGTATGGACATCTATGGCTTGATTTCTTTGCCTGCGTGGATTGGATACATTCTTACCTCATCTGGTGAAAAATTCATGTCAATCACATCTTTAGAAATATATTTATCTACAAAATTGGAGACGTGTCTTAAATACTTTTTTAATCTGCTGTATATTTTATAATCATTGAGTTCACCCATTGGGCACATATTGAGATCACTAATATAGCGTGATACCTCCTTTGGTGACACCAATGAATCTGAATCTACCCAATTGTAACTTGTAGGGATCTGAACTCTCTGTTGCCTCTTCATGCATAAAATAACAAGGACACTGATCTAAAAGTGCTTGAGGAGGACATGTATTCTAAGATTCTGTCACCATAGATATACTTGTTTTTTTGGAAATCCCATTCTTTTTTACACCAAGAAGTCTTGTTTACTAGAGGTTATGTATGCCTATTAGAACAGTTATATTGAAAACATACAGATTATGTCTTTAGAATGATTACAGATCTTGGCATACACACTGGTATTCACACCCCTAACAGGGATCATTTGCAGAATTACATTACAGTGGTACGGTTATATCTGTGCCCGCTGATATATTATAAATCTCCCTGTTTTGCAAATTCCTTGTTGATAAAGTAGCTTCGCCAGCTTCATTGCTAGTCCTAGTGTTAATAAATCTTTGAGACATTGTTCATTCCTCTAATGCTTGTACAACCCTTTAAAAGGAAGAAAATGATTCTCTAAGAAAATTAGTCCTTGTAATGTTCCAGTGTCCTTCCCATGGTTCCCGCTATTTGTTGTATGGGACGCAGGCTGGTAGTATGACAGTGGCACATGCCGGACCAGCAAGGGGCTCAGCAACATCTCCTTCCAGTTCTGTCCAGCTGGCTTTCTCAGGACTGTAGCAAATAGTTGATGACTTGTAGGCCCCCTAAAACATAAAAGAATATTATCAACACATCTGGACTTCCATACAAATATCTTAACCAGTTGAGGAGCAGGCCATTTTCCCCAGTTTCCAACCAGGCACATATGTTTTTATTTGTTTATGTGGTTTGAAGAGCTGTAAAATGTTTTCTTGTTCGGATAGTCACCTTTGCACATTTTTTCATTGTACGCGGACCCTAGAGTTAATGTTCTTTGCAAGCTAGTGATGCTGGCAGGAAAATATTGAAATATGTGTCTGTTCTTCTGTGTGGTTTTTTTTGTGACCACAAAGAACCAGAAAAATACAATTAAAATTTTGTTCACCTTTCCGTAACAATTATTGTGAAATATTTGACACGTTTTTATTTTAGCAACAACTATTTTGATTAACGCTGACCTTTTTATTAATTTATTTTTTCCTGATTTTTGTTGATTAATTTAAATGATCTTTTTTTGGTGTTCGGCTGCGTATGGATTGCAGACGCAAGCGCAGTCTCGAACGCGGCCATCTGCAAGTGAACGCAGCTGATTGAATCAGCATACAATCACTGTGAAAAGTCATAGGAATGTATGGCTAGGCATAGGTAAGTATACCAATATGGTTGAGAGAAGAGAGAAATTGGGGATAGAGAGATCGGGAGGTGAGAGAGATCGGGAGGAGGAAGAGAGAGAGAGAGATCAGGGAGAGAGAGAGATAAGGGAGAGAGAGATCAGGGTAGAGAGAGATCAGGGAGACAGATATCAAGGAGAAAGATATCAGGGAGAGAGAGATCAGGGAGAAAGAGATCAGGGAGAGAGAGATCAGGGAGAGTGAGATCAGGGAGAGAGATTGATTTTATGGGTATGTGAACACATGCGTTCCCTGATTTGACCTGCAGATGGCATGCGTTCACATAGGCTCCCATTCATGGTTTCACCGCTGCCAGAGGCTTGCGGACAAAATAAGCTCTGTGCGACGCACAAAAAAATGCAACAAGATGCGTTTTCTGTGCTTCTGCGAAAACGTATTTTGTACGCAAGTGAACGCAAATGCAGCAGATTGCAGACAGATGCATGTACACTGCGTCCATATGTTAAGCATAGGAACTCTGTACGCTTGCGTTTGGATGCGTTCACAGATGCTGCGTTGCGAATGCTAGTGTGAAACTGCCTTACACAGAGGTCATAAATCATTTTTGTGCTTCTATTGCATTTATAATATAAATATCACCATTTATGTTGTCAGTAAGTTTTCTAGCTTACCATACTCCAGCTGTAGCCCCCAACAAGATAAAACCGATCATCCAATACTGCGCATCCTGGGCCGCTGCGTCCTTCTAGAATGGGGGTCTGAAGAATGTTCCACTGGTCAGCTTTTGGATCGTAACACTCCACTAACATAACGTCCAGGTGTGAGAAACCTAAACAGTAGAAGAACCAGCTTGGAAGGTTATTTTAATAGCCCACTGCATTGAAGATAAGAGTCACTGTTTGTAGCCCTATTGGCTATGGTATAGTACAAATTTCTCAACTAAGGGCTCAAATACGCATTATACTAATGTCCTTTGAATCCACCAAGATTCATGGGTCTGGGAGAGCAGACAACTGATTGTCAGGTGAGATGTCAATCAAGCATGTTCGATATCGGACTGCTGATCACTGGCCATCTAGTGTATATGAAGGGCTTAATTGTAAGGGTGCTTTCACATTGAGCTCTGCTGCACATTCAGTGGACCCTTTGGAGCTTACATCTGAACACAGGCTTCGGACCTATGCGCCGACGGGGCCATTGACTTCAATGGTACAGATGGAGTCAATGTGTGCACTGTCCTGCACCATTTTCGGGTGGTGGACACCCGAACGTAGCAGACTGCAGACAGGACCACTGAACGTGCGGCAGAACGTGATACGAAAGCACCTTAACACTTTTAATGGACATTTAGATCAATAATGATGTCAGTAGTAGATGTAATAATACATTATAAATAACATAAACAGTTCTGTGGATTAGCATAAAGTTACACTCTCTTTATAAGGAAAATATGCCAGTTATAGATATGTTTTTCAAGCGGGTCTCATTAATCTTGACCTGAGCACAGGATGTGATTTCATATTGTATTATTAATTTATAGAAATGGAACCCAGGTAGGAATATTGAGATCTCTAGATAGAAACTAATCTAAGTTTACTGCAGAATAAATATTACAAACTATGACAACATATTATGCAGAATTCAGTTAATTTTATTTAGATCTTTTCCTTTCTCCTTTATTCCCTCTTCAGACAAGCTAAAAAAGGAGAAATGGAAGGAACTGCTTTTTTTTAAATTTATAATTGTATTAATTTGTGCTATATATTATTGTAATATTATGTGATTTTGTTTGTATTTTCACGTATTTTCATTGACATTGATTATTAATTTTCACATTGCCACAAAGAAACTGTGAAAAAAAAAAAATATATATATATTTTCTACAGAAGAATCATTACAAAATATGAGTAAGTCTTTAGTAGATTTTGGTTACCGTACTTTTATTTTGGAATATCCCCATGTTACTGAAAATTAAACAAACATAAAAATTCTTCCTAATTTACCTATGTACATCAGAATCAACCACTCCAAATGCTTAGAAAGCTTTGGAAATGAATAAAATAGTAAGAACTATACACATGTATTGTTCTAACTAATGGTGCTTCATCACTCAAAATATAATGCATATTTAATAACAGTAAAACAGGCTAACTATTAAAAATAAAATATGCCACGACTGACCTTTTAAATGGTTTCCACCAATTGCATACAGACGGTCATTCATTACAGCTAAGGCATGAATTGCTCTCTTTGTGTTCATATCTTGCTTCCGGGCCCAAACATCCATGACCGGATCATAGCAATACAGCCACTGGACATATTCCCCATTATGAACGCCACCTGTGGAGCAGACAGGTTATTTATTACTACCTGCTTTATATCAACCTAGATGTAATATTATCTATCTCTCTTTGACTATCTATCTATCTATCTATCTAGTTCTCTATTTTTTACTCCACTACATTGTAAAACTTTTAAAATCTTCATTAAAAATATTTTACTATTTTGTGTGTTTTGTGACATATTTTGGCCATTGGGGGTTTCATAAAGGAGTTTAGCAACTTTTTCCATTTTATGCTGCAATTGCATAGATATTCACGTGTGTTGCTTTTGTGGAGCCCCTCGGGACGGGGCACTCAGTGCCGGACCGGGGTGCTGGTGGGGGATGTCACGGCGGTCCTGGTCCGGACCGTGTCCCGGGCCCGCACAATAAAATGGGGGGTTATTTACAGGGGATTTGTCACTCGTGACGCCACCCACTATATGCGGCCAGTAATGGGGCCGCCGCTGCTGCAGAACCTCCGGGGATGATGAGTTAGCAGCTTGGATGTAATAGTTCCTGTGGGCAGAACTGGGTTCCCCGGGGCAGTGGTAGAGGTAGTTAAAGTCTGTGAGGATGTTATTGATGCTGCAGGAGAGTAGGGGTAGCAATAGAGATGATAAGAGTAGAGGCAATGGCAGTCTATGAGTGCAAGTGGGGCTTCAGCATAAGGATGACACACACACTCACGGTTTCTGTTGTTCTTCAAGTCTTTACTGGCAGATGGTATTACACAGTATTGTCCACGGAGTCTGTACCAGGTTGCTCTCACCCTGACCGGGTCCTTGGCTTCCTACTTAAACGCTGTGTGTGGCCCTGCTGCTGCTTGTAGCTATACTGCTGGCCCTGTCTCTGCTCACGTGTACCAATATGCTGGGCAACTTGAGTCCTCTGTGTCACTGACTCCTTCGTGTTGCTTTGCTATGGTGTGGTGAAGATGGTGGACCTTCACTATGCCGGTGTTTACTGTCCTGTCTGTCTCAGGCACAGCCTCGGATCCGGTATCCGTCTTAAGTGCCTCCCCGGGATCAAGCTTTTGGGGTAACTCTTTATCCCGGGTATGTTCCTCTGTTAATCTGTCTCCTTTCCTCAGACCTCTCAGGACCTCCACTTCTACTTGGCTCAGCTCCTGAGGTAAAACTCCACTCTCCTCTGAACTCTCCTCTAACTCTCCTCTGAACTGAACTAACTCTCACTCTTGTTTTATGGTAAACAACTTTAGCTCCTCCCACTAGTGCAGGTGCCAGCTAAGCTCCTCCCACTTTCTAGTGTAGTGTTGTGTGGGGATTAAACCTGTGTTGTTTCTGTGGCATATTAACCCTTGGGGTGCCACACTTTTGAAGCACATTATGAAAAATCTCTGTATGTGCTTCAACTCTGCAGAGTCTGAGATTACTAGACTGCTAAGGCTAGGGTCAGACCTGCGTCTGCCCTGAGTCTGCTGGATCCATTTAAAACTTAGAATCTGGCAGGCTTAGCGCATAGCATTACCAGCAGGTAACGCAATGCGCCACCTGTCCATACATCCCTATGGCAACCTGAAGCTTCACGCACCCGCCGGCTCCACACAGAAGATCTGGATATGCACTATTGCAGAGCGCACAGGAAAATGCTGCAGATCACATTTCCTGTG
Source organism: Allobates femoralis (assembly GCA_033576535.1). NCBI lineage: Eukaryota > Metazoa > Chordata > Amphibia > Anura > Aromobatidae > Allobates > Allobates femoralis. The sequence continues at coordinate 137,502,931 of JARQOC010000005.1, read as the reverse complement.
CGTTCTGCAATAGCGCATATCTGGAAAATTCGCTGTGCAGCCGGCGGGTGCGGGAAGCATCGGGTTGCCATAGGGATGTATAGGCAGGTGGCGCATAGCGTTACCTGCTGGTAACGCTATGCGCTGCTCCGGACAGAAACTAAGTTTCTGAAGAATTGGCCAGGTTCAGGACAGATGCAGGTCTGACCCTAGCCTAAGGGTGGGGTGAATGTGCCCACACCCAATAAGGACCCTGAAGAAAATCATAGTTGCACTATTAGAAGAGATTTCACATGCTGCTCTCCAAAAGCAAATAATGTGAATATGTCTGCAATGGAGTCACGCAGCATAAAATGGAAGAGAGTGGTAGAATTTGGAGAACGCAGGGATTTTTATAAGGTATTTAATTCAATTTCTTTGAGCAAATGACATGCCTTTTTTTTAACAAATTAGGATATTGTAGATGAAAAATATATGCAACCTGTGTTATAACCAACTGTAAAAGTTATTTTTGATGGTCCCAGAATGGGGTATTAAAATAACCTACCTTTACACTTAGGCTGGTTTCACACTTCAGTTTTTACCCTGATCAGGTTTGTGTGTCAAAACCAGGAGAGTCTCCAAAATTCAGAACAGGAGTCAATCTGTCAATTATAGTTTTTCTCTGCAAGTTTCTCTCCTGGTTTTGGCACACAAACTGGATGGAACCTGATCAGGGAAAAAGACTGCAGTGTGAAAGCAGCCTTACCCGCTGGCCTGTTACCAATCCTCCACATTTGTAACTGCATCACTTGACAGCTGCAGCTTATGAACAGCCATGAGATTCCACCTCCACATGGTGATGCCACAAAGGGGTGATTACAGTATTTTTCTTTATTACCCCAGCTACGACCTATTGAGAGTAACATTTAAAGTAGGGGACAAGCCCTTAAAACCTTATCCTTATAGATGCAGTCAATACAAAGATGTCCATATACATTATACAGAGATGTCCCTATTTTTAGGAGCACCTCTGAGAAGCTACTCTAGGAATTTAACTATGGCAAAGAAAACACGGGTAAAAGCTTCAAATTTGTGCAATCTCAGGTGTTTTCATTATATTACACCAATTAAGAGAGGAAGGCTCAGGTGAGGTAGGTAGTGCAGGTGAAGACCGTCAACACAGAGCCACCAGCAAAAATGGCAAGTGAAAATAATACAGGGTCACATACCAAATGATTACACAGACATATCATAAAATAGGAGAGTAGCAGATCATTAGTGCAGAGCTCACTGAATACATAGACCAGAGGACAACAGTCAACAGTATAATAATACAAAATAATCACATATAAAGTTCAAACAGTGTAAAATGTGTCACCTTGGTCAAATTACATTACAGTTATGGAACACATACATCAGCAAGATAATATTACTCTCTTAAAGAGCACAAGAGTCTGCAGAGAACCATCAGAGTAATAAAGGAACCTTTCTGATGTGGTCAATGACCAGGTTGACCATTGCTGCCGCCAGTCATGTGGACAGTGGACACCGGGATACAGGGGAACCCGGAGGGAGTGGACCCCTACGCCGTTTTGTGTTAAGGCCCCTGATGAAGTTAATCGGTGTATTATAATAAAAGCACCTGAGATTGCACAAATTTGAAGCTTTTACTCATGTTTTCTTTGCCATGCTTATAGATGCGATGAAGGAATGTGTCTGGGAAGGTGTATATCATGTTAACATTACTTGCTTCTTATTTAGGAATGCTATGACGTCATGGGCTCTAGAAGGTGCAACAGTAAAATATGAAACGAAGAAAACCTAAAAAGCTTCAACTCTAACTGATGTTAACTTCTCTTTTCCTTGCCACTGTTTTATCATAGATGATATTAGCTCATAAGGCTGGAGGCAACTACCATTAATGAAGCTACAGTATATACTTTACATATCTAGTATTTGCCAAGATAAAAAAATAAGTTATCAAACAGAAGCAAAATCATGCCACAATCCTGTACTTGGTACTAACAATACATCTGACTTTTCATAAAAGTAAAATAAAGAACTAGTCTTTATGAAATTATTAGTAATTACTAGTGCATCTCAATGAATAAGAATATCATCAAAAAACAATATCATATTGGCATGTTTCAGGGCATTTCAGGGAGCCTTGAAACACATTGACTAATAAATCAATATTATATTCATCCTATGATGTTGCGTGGAATAAAGCAGTGTGGTTTTAAACCCTTCGTCATCCCTACTTTAATTTTCTGAAATAATGACCTTTGGGTTTTCATTGGCTGTAAGCCATAATCATCAACATTTACAGAAATAAACACTTGAAATAGATCGCTCTCTTTGTAATGACTCTATGTAATATATGGTTTTCACTTTTTATATTGAATTACTGAAATAAATTAAATTTTGATGATATTCTAATTCATTGAGATACACTAATATATCAACAAATACAGTCTATTGTACAGACTTCATTGTACCTGATATGTATATCTTCCCATTGTGCACGGCTCCCGCATGCGCAGCCAATGGCTGTGGTAGAGCGGACACATAGCACCACTCGTTGGTCTCAAGGTTGTAGCATTCAACACTAGACAAGTATCCTGTTTCATTTCTCCCTCCGATGACATACAGATGTTTATCCAATCGACAGGCATAGAAACTGGCCCTCCTGGAAAGAAGAAGTAGAAATAGTGATCAGAACATGGGGCTGATCCATTCATGCTGTATAGTAATGGTAACGCAGCATATTACAGGCATAACATGTTTTCTCCGCCTGAGGTGCAGTTCTGTACTTTGCCAAAGACTAAATGACAAAGGGAAAGTTAAAGAAGATATCTTAACAATTATAAATTATCTTGACATTCACTATCCTTATGGTCCTTCAAGGGTCATTGTTTCCAATTTACTAAAAGAAGCACATCATCACAATTTCTTCAATTATCTTTCTTTTTTCCCTTCCAGTTGTAAAAAAAACCCACAGCATTTATGTGTGTGGACAGACATGAAAGCACCAGATAAATGCTGGTTATTTTCTCTGAATATTGTGTTTCTTTGTTCTGTGTCTTTAATGGATAAGAAGTGTTAAATCCGATAATATTACAAATATTTAGGGAAGGCGCATTGCACCTTTTTTATCCACCTTTCATAGTCATGTTTTTAAACCAAAGAGCTCAAAAATTGTGGGCACAGACATCCATTAAAAAGATACCATTCTGGCTCCCTCTAAGTCACCACTAGAGGCTGCTAAACTAGTTGCCGTACTTGGTTGGCTCCTGTCATGCATTGGTTTTAGCACTTGATCCGATAACATTTTGCTGCATGGTTTTCTTCCCTGTGTAGCCACATCTTGATCTGTCTCTGTCCAACTACTGATGGTAATGGTTTGTGTTTTTCTTACCTTGATTTGCTGATAGTCAACTGCTTCTCACTTTCCTATTTTGTCTCTGTCCTATCACTGCATGAGTATGGTTATTTATATTTACCTTTCACCAGCCTTCTTTGCTGACTATAGTTATTGTATCTAAACAAAACCAAAATGGTTTAACAAAATTGTAGCCCATATTTGTGTATTGTTGGATGTTTGTAAGGAAATCTAGCCCTGCAACACCGGGATTTTGCCTGCAAAGCAGAGACCAGTAGTATAACCTCTCTGTTTTTTTATTTACCTTCTCAATACCTTTCCTCTCTCCTCAGCTTGGTGGGAAGTTTTTCTTGCTTTCATTTTTTATACTCCTTTTTACATCATGTGCACATGCTTTAAGCTTTCTCATCTTGGGTCCTCATCTACCTCTGCACAATTTCCTTCTCTTGGTTAGTTGCGCTAAGCAGCATCTCCTCTGGTTCATCAGGAGAAATGAGAATCCACTTGATGGACTTTTGGGGAGCCATGTACGAGTGGCTGTTTTTAGTTGTATGTCTAGGGGTTTTCTAGTCTGTACAGGAACAAGAGTAGGGTGCAGCTGCTGTGTTTTATCTCTTTACCCATGTTTGAGTTAGATATGTGCATAACAGCTCACTCTTGGACTAGGCGGCAATAACTATGTGTCTATTGTCAGTGCTGTGTATTTTTAGCTCTGGATCTAAAAACCTTAGAATGCTATAAAGCTTAAAGGGGTAATCAACTACTCGGACATCCCCTTCTAATTACTCATGTTTGCTGCTAGTAAAATAAAAAGGCTTATACTCATCTCTCATCCTGGCACTGTTTCATCAGGGCCTTGCACTCGTTCTCCTGAGCTCACGCGAGCTGTGCGCCCAAACACCACCATCTTCCGTCTCTCCACCTTCTGACATATAAGCAGGTAGCAGTAAGTGAGCGGCAAGCTGCAGCTCTCACTTTCTGTTGAATACTTATACATTTGAAGGTGGAGAAATTGAAGCTGGCAGTGATTGGGTGCAGGGCTTTCATTATGTAACAACCTCACATAAGTCCTGGAAGACCGAGTGCCAACAGAGATGGAACAGCACAAGCATGGGAGGTGATTACAAGCTTTATATTTTAATGGGTGCAAACATGGGGAGTGAGAAGTGGTAGTCTGAGTAGTGGACAACCCGTTTAACTGTATCCAAAATTCACCTTTTCCTAGATTCTGATGGTAAAGACTGACAAAACACGGTACTATACTGCTATAAACAGCATGGGTGGAGGGTAAACAACAGACTGTATTAAACTATGATTAATAACAATAAAGCACAGTCTTACCTTTCCTGCATAGGTGGGAGCTGTATCCAACTGTTAAATCGTGGATCATAGCGACTAACAAAATTTGTACTATGTTTTCCTGCAAGAGAACAGATTTCTACTCACTTTACATCACTAATTTATGGTTAAGTCACATCATACCCTAGAACAAGCCTTATATACTAGGATAAAACAGACTTTGTTATAACAAACCACTAATGAAGACAGAGCCTAAATAAAAGCATTGCTCCGTATATCATGCCACAGCAGGAGCCTGCAACCTGTAGCATAACTTTTGCATAAGTACCTCTACCACCATATTCTGACAACCAGTTTCATACTGGTAGGTAAAGTTTGCAAAAATTAGAGAGCTGCATGTAGAACATAATGTGGCGCAAGGCAGAAGCTGTGGGAAAAATAGTCATCTCTAACATCCCAGCACATTGTATGAAAGTTGGGGTCCTGGCTGTGGGTGTGCATTTGTGTTAGGGAGGCGATAAGCCATTGCAGGTCGCATACTGCCGTAAGCATACTCCAGCTGGCAAGGACCAGATGTTGTACAACTCATGGAGGGAGATCACCAGTTCTTTAGAAATCGTCTTTTACTGAATAGCCATTTGATGACAACAATCTACAGTAGACACAGAGCATCTCTACACACAGTCTATTTACTTCTTCAGCTTTCCTTGTTTCTGCCTCTATTAGTCTCACTCCTTCACCACCATTCAGCTTAGCACAACAGTCCAGTTAGTAAAGTAAGCTTCTCCACTCACGGTTTCACAATTTAACTTTCCTCTTAAAGAAACTGAGTTACTATATGACCGAACTTAGCTTCCAGCTTGCTAACTCCACACCTCTAACTCCGAGACATTTACTTCAACTCATGCTTTTTGGTTATCTTCTATTTCAGTCTCTGCTCACTCTATGGACACCCACATTCTGCAGCTCTTGTCACTAGTCAGACCTTAGGTCTGTCACTAATGAATGTGGGGCCATATGTGATCTCCTATGAGGAAACCGTAACTCTACTTGGATATAGCCTTTCCCGCTATGGGTCACGCCAAATATTAACTCTTTCTTACCCTACTGTCTGGTACAATACAATGTTTGACACATTACAATTCCAATTGCCCATCTTATTACATTACACCAACAATAACATTGATGTCTTCAAGGCGGAATGTGGGCAATATGTTCATTTCCATACAGGAAGTCCAATATAATCTATGTAATCTAGTAGTTAAAGGGGTTGTCCCAAAGTCTCAATCAGAAGCATTGTGCTTCCCTGCCTCCTGTGATCAGGTTCCTTCTCTGCTGAGCTACAGCAGATTCAATCTCTATAATAGCGATGAATACCTTTTACCTTTGTTTCATTCTTTTCGGTCAGCAGGCGTTTTTGTTTATCATTTAATCTGTCCTATCATATTGCAGGTGCAGTTATTTATACCTTTCCCTTCCTATCTCTTTGTGGATCCAGTCTGAAAGTTCCAGCCTCATTGCCACGGATTTGTTACCTACAGATGGAGACCAGCTTAGGTTCTTCTCTCTGTTGTCTACACTTTTCTTTTCTCTATATTAAGGTTGTAGTACCGTAGGTGAATTTTTTTTGCAGCAATTATTTATTTTTTTACCCACTTGTGCACATATTTATGTTTCCATAAGAGAGAAAGATGCACATTGATTAGGAAGCTGAGCACCAATAGCCCTTAGCTGTGGCTGCAAACTGAGCTATTCAGCCATAACCAATAGAATTAAAAATAACTCAGTTTTTGGGACTGGTTAGGATCTTTAATGATAAATATAAATCCCATAGAAAATTAATTTTGGGGTGATTTCACGAAAACAGTTGCAGCATTTAAATCTAAGAATATTAGTGAGCTTGAGGCCACTGTTTATAAGAAATGGGCAATATTACTTGTGCTAAGACATTTAAATAGTTTTTAATTGACTTAATGCAAACAGAAGAATGTTCACTCATTTTGCTAATGAACCTAATTTCCAATGGGGTAAGATTAGGGATGAGCGAGTCTACTCGCTAGGACTCGTTACTCGGCGATTCTTAAGGGACTCGCTGGACTCGGGAATCGGCGAGTCTTTTAGCGAAGACTCGCCTAGTAACGAGTCCAAAGCGGGCGAGTCGGTGTGCGGCAGACGGGCTGTTTCGCGGCTGGAGGAGGTAAGGTTTGGCCCTGACAGCACCCCCCCCCCCCCCCCCGGTTCTCAAGGCTGTCCGGAGCTGACAGCACCCCCCCCCCCCGGTTCTCAAGGCTGTCCGGAGCTGACAGCACCCCCCCCCCCCCCGTTCTCAAGGCTGTCCGGACCTGACAGCACCCCCCCCCCCCCCCCCCGGTTCTCAAGGCTGTCCGGACCTGACAGCACCCCCCCCCCCGTTCTCAAGGCTGTCCGGACAAGACATACCTAACTGCCAGCCAGGGGAAGAGGCTCCAGCCCAGCCCCTGAGCCAATGCTCCGAATCCTAGCGAGTCTGCGATTCCGAGTCCTGAATTATCTATTCGGGACTCGCGAATCCATATTCCCTATTCTTTAACATTGGACTCGCTAGACTCGCCACGAGTCCCGAGTCCTGGGCTCGGACTCGTGCGGGTCTAGCGATTCCGAGTAATTTAGGACTCGCTCATCCCTAGGTAAGATTTTTTTTTTTATTCCAACTACCAAATATACTTGTGCTTAAGCTTACTTTTTCAGTACATTTTTATGCTAAAAATGCCATCCTAAGCTCAAACTTCAGTGAGGGTCCTGAGATTCACTTTTCGCGGTGGTGGAACGGGTACCTGGAGGCTTGAGCAGGCTGCAGCTGCAGCCTGTGATCCCGTGGGCCTGCTGTTTAGGCTAATGTAATATTCACTGTATCCCCTTGTCCATCATCTCTCAGCACTGAAGCTGGCGCTCAGAGGTGGGCAGGACAATGGGGGGATCAGCGCATATTACATTACCTTAAGTAGCCAGTGCACATGATCACCGGCTGCAGCTACAGTCAGGTGCGATCATGTGTGGGGAAATTCAGTGCTTCCCACACACCATCTTTAGCAAGGGAAGCAGTGAATATCCCGTCGATGGACAATTTAACTCACCTCCCCATCACAAACCCTGCAGCCTTCCTCCAGTCTTATGCTAGCAGCTAAACATGTGAGCCATGCAGAACAGTGATGTCATCGCTGTGTGTGTCGCTCACTTGATCAGCTGCCAGCACAAGACAGGAGGACGCTGCAGTGCTGTGTTATGGCATCCAATTTGGCAGCAGACAATTAAGATGACAGCCTCACCCGAAAGGTGTGGGGGGCATCCATAACAGCTGCAGGGGAGTGATGTGGAGGTGAGGTATATTGTTTATTTTATTTATGTGCACCAGGATGGCGAGCTATATACCATGATGGGGGGCCATATACCATGATGGGGGACTATATGCCATGATGGGTGGCCATGTACCAGGATGGGGGGCCATGTATCAGGATTGGGGGCTATGTACAGGGATGAGGGTGCTATGTACCATGATGGGGGCCATGTACCAGGACGGAGGCTATGTACCAAGACGGGATAATATGCCAGGATGAGCATTAAGTACCACGATGGGGGCTATGTGATAGGTTGCGGGATGATATACCAGGTTGGGGGATGATATATGAGGATGGGGGATCATATATGAGGATGGAGGATGATGTACCAGGATGAGGAATCATATATACCAGGATGGGGGGCTGCTGCATTTCCCACCTAGGCTTATAATTGAGTCAATAAGTTTTCCCAATTTTTTGTGGTAAAATTAGGTGCCTCGGCTTATATTCGGGGTGGCTTATACTTGAGTATATACGGTATATATACATAATGTATGGAAGTACAATTGTCCCTACCATCTACAAAGGTCTTTCATTTTTATGTGTTAGTTACTATCCCTTATTACATCTTAGATTCTATTGCACTCTGCATCTTTAAATTCAGTTTAAAGTCTTTTAAGTGTTCATATTTCTTTTGGCTTTTTTCTTTCTGAGTCAACACTTTTAAATATTAATGTATTTTGCACTTTTAGAATTACTCAGCCCAGCATTAGGATGCACTGCAATTTAACATGGTCTGATAACTTTTTCATGTCTTTGGACGGATTTCATTTATTAAAGTAAGATTATTTAAATGTAATATCTCGGGCTGATGTTTCCCTGTATTGCCATCATTTTAGATTATACAAGGGGAGTAGATGAATAAAATATCAGTGCATGCTTTAGCAGTGGTGCAACAATATGTTTAACCCTGTGGGATGAACATATTATAGTACGGATGAAAAGAAAGCCGCTATTATGAGAGAAGCAATGTCTGCTCTCCACACATATATAGGTTATCTTACAACTTACCGTTAGGATTCCACTGGTCTTCTCCTCCTATCACAAACAAGAAGTTTTCTACTTCAACCACACAATGATGGGCACTGTTGTATGGCATGACTGAAAGACATACAATAATACCAGTAAGACCATTTTTAATCTTGAGACAAGCTTTCAAGGATTTTTAATGTAATATATAATATCTAAAGAGGTTGCTATCAAGCACTCCTTCAATATTACATTTCCAAGAAAACAGATATTAAAGCCGAACCAATTAACTATCATGAGAAACCCGATTATATATTTGAAACGGATATTAGCACATTTACAAATGCTGATAGTTTCCTTTGTTCTGATAACACTGATCATGTAGGTCATGAAATGTCATAAACATGATAGAATTGAATAATTGGTCATTCAGTTACACTGGATATATTCAATGTCTGTCTATTGTCCATAGATTAGGTCATATTGGTTAAAGGCAACCTGTCAGGTCTGGATTCTCGATGTAAATAAAAGCAAAGCATGTTAGATGTGATAGTTATAATCTTTTCCAAACATCAGGGCAGGGCACAGCACTGAGCAGTCATGACTGTTCTCCAATCACACCCTCTGGCCAGTCAACCTGTTGATTGATTTCCTCTTAGCCTGTGAATGGGCTGAGTGGACATCAATCAGCTGAACAATGAGTATGACTGGAGAACAGTGGTGTCTGCTCAGTGCTGGGAAACAGGAAAGGATCAGGGTTCAGTGAAATGATGGCATTGTTTTCTCCCTTCACCGATGACTACGTACTACCTATGACAGATATGCAAATTACCTCTTCAGAGAGGAAGAGGGACTGAACTCTAGCGCCACCTATTGGAAGAAGCAATCCTAGAAGTCAATATCGACCCTTTAATGAGCCTTACCATATGAATTAGGATAACACCAAACCAGAATCTTAGGCTTGTTAAAGGGACGATATTGACTTTTTGCTACTTCCAATAGGTGGCACTAGAGTTGAATCTTTCATCCTCTCTGAAGAGGCAATGTGCATATTTAATACCCCAGAGGAGCATGCAGGTGTTTAAGTCTCCTGATACTGACATGTCACTCTGCAGGAGCAAAAAATGTATCCCTTAGATTACTTATGACAGACACATGCTCTGGATGCTAATTATCACCTTATAACATGCTCTGATTTTACTTTAATAGAGAGTCTGGGCCTGACAGGTTCTCTTTCAGGTAATCAGGTCTCTAGACCATTTACTACCATTTCTTGGCCATGTAACAACTTATAGGGCATTGGCTGGTGACATGGATTTTTTAACAAACCATGTTAATGCAAGTTTGTTAATAGGCAAAAATAAAGATGGAGATGTACAACTGATGTTTTACCTATTTATGAGGGCTAAGTGAGGGACTAAGAATTGATCCACTTTAAGTAGACAGACCAACCCTAGGTCTCCAAACCCAAACTTAACAGTCTTACAGGCATAATTAAGTATATTAAATTTGAGGACAGAGAACTATAACAAGTCAATGCATCAGAGCATGAAACACAGATGTGTCGATCTGGCCTAAGGGTTTGCTCACATCTAACATATAAAGCTAAATGTGTGTGTATATATGTATGTGTGTGTGTGTGTGTGTATATCCGGGATTGGCATCTGCACCGTCGCAGCTACAGCCACAAAATTTGCAGAGTCACACGTCTGAACGCCGAGAGCGTCATAGGCTATGTTGTGAGGCGAAATTTTAACCCCGCACGTTCCAATTCACCAAACAATTTTGCCCATATCTATCAAATAATGGGAAAAAAGTGAAAGGAAAAGTGTTGGAGGCAAATTGACAGCTGCCAGATGTGAACAAGGGGGACTTAAAGAATGAGAGCGATGGCGCCAAAGAAAATATACAGTTGCTAAGGTGGGGCCCCGACATGGGATACTCACCACACACAAAATGCACCACACACTACGACGTGCTAGAACACATATACCACCCTCAGCACACATTTCACTACACATACACGAACCTCACCACGTAATCGCCCTAAAACACACACAAGGCTGGTATTATCCTTCAAAAATAAAAATCTGATTAATAAGCAGCAAACTACAAGAATAACAAATGTACCATATAGGAAATACGGCAGCTGTCAGTCACATGACCTGTCTATTATGTGTATGTCTGAGCTAATATATACTATCAGGGGGAGGGCTTCCTATGCCTGGGGATTTATCAGGCTGCCAATAGCAACCAATCACAGCTCAGCTTCGATTTTGCTACAGTTAATTCATCTGAGAGGGAAGCGAGGCTTGCAGACATGAAAACAAGAGCTACTTCCTCAAGGGCTAATGAACTTTCTGAGGAGAGGGAAGCGAGGCTTGCAGACATGAAAACAAAAGCTGCTTCCTCAAGGGCCAATGAACTTTCTGAGGAGAGGGAAGTGAGGCTTGCAGACTTGAAAACAAGAGCTGCTTCCTCAAGAACCAATGAACTTTCTGAGGAGAGGGAAGCGAGGCTTGCAGACATGAAAACAAGAGCTGGTTCCTCAAGAACCAATGAACTTTCTGAGGAGAGGGAAGTGAGGCTTGCAGGTAAGAGAAGAAGAGCTGCTTCCTCAAGGGCCAATGAGTTATCTCAGCAGAGAGAAGGCCGACTTGCCATAAGAGAATTGCTATTTTTTCCACCAGGGCACAGGAAATGGTTGGTGATTTGAAACATGCTGCCTTTTGTTACCAGTCTGACATAAGCTATCAGGATAATCCTAAATTTCAGATAGGAAAAATGCCCTGAAATGGAAAGATGAACCGCCAGGTTTATGCTGTGCAAATTGCAAGATAAAACTTCCACCTCTCCTGTCACCACCAGATCCCCTAAAGTCTCTGATGACAGGTACCAGTACAATATCAAAGCATTTCTTGGACAACATTAAACAACATTAAAACATTAGTTTTGTGCTTTTTGTGTGCAGAATAAATTTTTGTTAACATATTCTATTTTGTTAACAGCAGTTATTAACCCAGGCAAAGCCGGGTAGTACAGCTAGTCTGCCTATAAAATTCCATCTGATTTCCATCCAGAAAAGTTGAATGAGTAAAAAGTTTTGTTGCATATGTCTTGTGAGTGCTATGTGAGTATGAGATTTTGTTCTCACCTAGCATCCAAATGACATGTGTATGAAAACATGTGTACGCCATTCGTATTACATTTGTACGCCATCCACATGACATGCATTTTTTGCTCAGCAACTATTATTCTATCATTTACAGTGTTCTATACTACAGAATAGTAATGTATTTATAAAAACATACGGCATAAGTTTGGCCCTTGTTCCGTCCATTTTTTTGCTTGTAACTCTTATTTACTGAAACAATGGCAGTTTTAGCATAGAGAACATGAGTGCAATTATATGTCATCTTGGGCTGGACTTAAGTATATGGCCTCAATGATGAAACAGCACTAATAATCTCCAAGCCATCCACCATGTAGTCAATATAATAGTAAGTAAAATTTAAAAAGGTGAAATGTGCTTAGACACAGTGCCACTCTTTTTCAGAGACTTTGTCTGGTATTGCAGCTCAGTTCTGATCACTTGAATGGACTGTACTGAAATTCCACACACAGCCTATGAGTGAGAGAAACCATAGTTATAAGTAACCTCTTTAATAAATTAAAACAAAAAAAGTGCCAACACACCTGGTAGTATAAGTGTAAGTGTAGGACTAATCACACTAAGGTCATTAAAAAGCAAATACTGAATAGAAATGCTGCAGTAAGAAATAAATACCAGTAGTAACACATGGAAAAACATAGGATATTTAGTTGACTTTTTTTAATCATAAAAGCCATCCCACAAAGATGTATCCTCTCAGGATGGTTCCTATCTCTAATATCTCACCTTACTATGTGCTATTAGGCCACATAATAGATGGAGATAAACACTGTTAACGCCAGCATGGTTTAAGGGGAAAAAGGGGTCTTCTCCCCCACCCCTGCGCAGGAAAGTACTGTTTATATATCTGTATGTCCTAAAGTGTTATGTAATTATATGTAAAGTTGATTAGTGTAATTATATGTTTGTTGCCACCTAGTGGGCAAGGTGAAGACTGCTCCCCGATGCCAGTGAGTTGTGGAAGTTATTAATAATAATTAATTATATTCCTTTGGTGGGGTCTAATCAATAAACGTCTTGCAGCATAGCCTACTAGTAGAGCCTCCCAGTGTGAAGCAAGACAAAGAAAGGGCTATTTGGAGTGGAACCCATGATCAATTCAGCGAGACCTTCTGGGTCACACTGGGCACTGAGTATAGGAGAGTGGTGTGTGTGGATACAACCCTTCTCTTGTTGACACACTACCCCGGTCTCAAGGAGGCCTTCCTGGGAGGAAGCAGTACTGTTTACAGTGCACTTCAGTTTACACTCAGGAGAATGGCAGGGCTTTGAAGTCAGGGTCTTGGAGTCGGTGTCCATTTTGGGTGGAGTTGGAGGCGGATTCAGGGAAATTGAGGTGTTGGAGTCAGATGTTTGGCTTACTGACTTCACAGCATTGCTTGTGGAGTCGGAGTCGGTGTCCATTTTGGTGGAGATGGAGTTGGATTCAGGCAAATTAAAGAGTCAGAGTCGGATGTTTGGCTTACCAACTCCACAGCTATGGCGAATGGGTCATTATGGTGCTAGTAGTGAAGGAACATTTGTCTAATGGTGGCCCTGGTTGTTCCTCTGGCCAGATCTCTGTAGGTGCAATAAGGCTGGAGCTAAGAGAGACTAAATGAGTTTGCAGCAGGTTACCATAGTGCTGGAGGGAGAGGGCAAGAGCCTAGAGGGATGACGGGAGTAGTCTGCAAACAATTGCATTGAAATAGATACCCCTAATAAAGTAACATTTAAGTGTCAAGCCTGGGTTATATAAGACTTTTAGAGTAAAGAACTGTTGTTAAGCATCACTGTATCACTTTGGCCCTCACCGAGGGTGATTGTGGACTGGACTGTTGCACTGGGGTGCCGGTCGGGGTGCGTTCTGCAAACCCAGGGCTGCTCCGCAGCTGTGGCTCTGCATCGCACATGACTACTGAAACCCCGTGGCCGTGCTGGCACCCCCAACAATGGAACACCTTGAAAGCTGAATAGATAAAAGTGCACAGATGAAAAAGGTGCTTGCTGTTTTTTGATCAAAAATTTATCATCACAGTACCCTATATTTTTTGACATGTATTACTGTTTACTGCATTTTTTCTATGCATTGTTTTTATCACAGGTTATATTTGTCTGTTAATGGCCATAGTGTATATGTGCACCTACATATTAGGCCCCTTTTACATCAGCAATTTTGCTGAATTGCTGTAGATTTATCACATCTGCCGCGTAATGGTTTTACTTGCAGCACTGATCCGGCAAGCTTCATGCATTCTCTATGGGGCTTGCGGTCAGGTGCGACAAGTGCCATTTGACAGATTCGGCATTTGCGGCGGGTCAAATAACCGAAGCGTTTTTTCCCATGCTGCAAGCGTCGGATCTGCTGAATTCAGCAAGCCGCACCTGACCGCAAGCCCCATAGAGAATGAATAGGGCTTGCCGGATCAGTGCCGCAAGTAAAACCATTACGCAGCAGATGTGATAAATCTGCCGGATCTGCCACAATTCAACAAAAATGCTGATGTGAAAGGGGCCTTACACTTATACTAGCAGGTGTTCAGGACCTTTTTGGTTTTAATTTAGTTTCTTGTATTCAGCACATATGGGGTATGGCCACCTCCTTGAGCTGTGCACCTTGTCTAGGCAGCTCTCCATGGGCAGGTATTAAACACAGTCAGGTTCTGGTCCTGCTCCACCCCTGCCTATTTTAAGAGTTGCTGGTACATAGTGAAATATCAGGCATAGGAACCCTCCTGATTGAGTACATCTTATTGTGGTGTATTGGCTTTGATGATTTTTTTTATAATAAAACTTTAAGTGCCCTATGTTTTTACATGTCTTACTTTGTTTTTTACTTACGGTACTACAGTGTTTTTACACATTGTTTTATTCTAGGTTATATTTGCCCTTAAATAACTTGTATAAATGATTTTAGAATATTTAGAATATAATACAGACCTTATTTAAGTTGTATAAGATAGACTACTGTATAAGTCTACATGACGAGAAGCCGGCAGACAATGACCCCACTTTATTGCTTTGGGAAACTTTCATGTAGAAATCACGCTTCCCTGAAACAAAGCCTGTTCCCTTCCACCAGTTGTCATGGGAATCTTGTAGAAACTGATTTCTTTTCAATTCTTCGAGCTAATATATGCTTCAATTTATTTGGATTAGTTTAACCAACCTAGAAGTGTCATGTCCTGGGTCGTACGTTACACCTGTCCATAAATGTCATGTCTCATCTTTTGGAAAACATACAAATGTACCACTATCATACCATGTAAAGTGGCTGGAGCATTAGTCAGAAAATCATGTCCTTGCTCATCTCATCAAATGGACACCTTAAATCTAGGTGAGGACAAAGAGGGAAGCGATGTGCATGTTGAGGCTGGGAATTTATTGCTGGACACGGATCAACAGAGCACTTAGAAAACCAGTGCAGTGGGAAATCAATATGACACAGGGCCAGCTCTTTCTCTATAAACTTCTGCCAAAGAGAAAAAAAAGCCAGCCGAACTCACATGTGAATTTTTTCAGTTATATATCTCTCATTTCACATGATTTACTATCTCCTTCTTGCAAAATGCAGCAGTGCAATATGGAATGTTTAATGATAATTTTTATCATTCTGATGCTACAGGCTTCCTAAACTTGGCTGGGCTTTCAGGAAGATTTATCAAACTTTAGCTCGCACACATTTCCTATTGTATATTACAGTTTTTTATCATTTTTAGAGCAAGGATGTTATCGATATCACATGAAACTGTCTTATTAACTGATAACAGGGAAATTTCTGGATTATTTCAGGCACAGAGTATATGCAGCATTTGCTTTAAAGCTGATGAGTATTTCTATTATTAATCCCAATGTTATTCACACTTTTCCTTTAATATTTAGCTATTTGGTAAATAAGTGTGTATATCTCATAATGCACAGTATGAGACATATAGGATTTATCTATTGATTGCTCAGTTTTTTTATATAATCATCTGACAGAACAGAATATTTTATACAGCAAAGGTGCAAGCTGGAGTATAGGACATCAGAAGGTAAAAGGTTATAAATTGTGGATACATTCCACAAATCCAGGGACGCCTGAAGGTGTCAGCGTTTGAGATTAGAAAACATCTACCGTATATACTCGTGTATAAGCCGACCCGTGTATAAGCCGACCCCCCTACTTTTGCCCCCAAAACCTGGGAAAACCTATTGACTCGTGTATAAGCCGAGGGTGGACCCCAGCACAGGTATACAGCCCCCAGCAGTGTGGTATACAGCAGCCTCCCCAGTGGTAGTATAAAGCAGCCTCCCCAGTGGTAGTATACAGCAGCCTCCCCAGTGGCATACAGCAGCCTCCCGAATCTGAAGTAGAGCAGAGGTGCAGGATGAGTACCAGGGACCCAGCCCTGATGGTGGCGAGGAGACTCCAAGCTCCATCCACAGAACCAGAGGCCACGAGATCTAGAAGAGCTGTTGCCAACTCCCGACACATCTGCCTAGAAGGTAGCCATACTAGGGTCAGGGGACACGGCAGGTTACCCTACAGGAGCCGGGGCTGCTGGATTGGAACACTGTGTGCGGAGGCGCGTGCAGGAGTGAGACGAGCAGGCAGTGCTGAAGAAGAGCAACCCGAGATGGGAGGAACATGAAAGGGCTGTACTTGACAAGCCATTCTGGTTGCTAAGGACTATCCGGACTGCAATTGAACCTGAATTGTAACCTGTGGTGCAAGTAGAAAGCTAAGTAAACGGTGTTTGGAACTCAGAACTGTGTGTAAGATTGTTAATTTCCGCCTGAGGAGTGGTAGACTGATAAGCTGTGGCAGCCGCAAGAGCCTGTCTGCGAGTTGCTCCGATCCCTCCCTGCACTCAGATCAGCCCTGCTGGTCCTCCATCACCCAAAACCTCTACACTGGATGCCCTGGGGATCCACTCCACCCATGGGGAGCGACACCATCGCAGCTGCCATTCCATCATCCCCAGAGGTCCTGGACTGCAGCCACTAATACCTGCATACCACCTAAACTCCCCTATTCCCAAAACATCTTCTATCTCCCTTTTTTTTTTATTGACTGCTCCAGGTTCATGGATCAGTTCCCATCACTGTGACATCCCAATTTCCCAGACGACACAGCCAAAGGGACCCGTTCCGAGTACCCCATGGCCCATGTGGGATGCATCAGTTAATCTGCAGGTTAACAGCATTTGGAATCTGTCCGGCGCCTGCATTTCAAAATCTGCTGCTGGGAGGAAATAAAGTGTGTTCACCCTGGCAGAATTCAGGTTTCAGGCATCAAGGTAGCGCTGGCATGGGTTCAGTTACCACTTTGTGTAGCTAAAGCGGCTGCTGTAACTGCTCCCCCCACATTGACAGACAGCTTCCTCTAATCCTGAGAGACTGTCAATCAATGCCAGGGGCGCCGTTACAGCAATGACTCTCAATCCACAGAGCGGTGCCGATGCCACCTCAATAACTGACACCTGAATGCTGCGGGAGGAATAAAGTTAATTTCCTCCCAGCAGCAGAGATCAACATGCAGGCGCTGGACAGGTTCCAAACACTATTAACCTGCAGATTAACCCATATCTTCAGGTTAATAGTGCTTTTCTTGTGATAGGTTAGCGTAAAATCTATGGGTTCAACACATAATACAGCAGCCATTTAACTCTTCCTCTGAGGTTTACATGCTTAAAAGGTAAAGTGTACTAGTCAAAACATTTGGCTTCTCAATAAACCACTTGATAAAACACTAGGTTCATCCAGTGTTATTTCCACCATTTCATTATATAAACTCTAATTATGATTGGGAAGACATTTTGAATTTTCTGATGCAGTCAATTATAAATAGGCAATTTATCAATTTATAATTTATTGTCAGGCTTATATCATTGCCAGCTATTGCAAGAATTAAGTCAGTGAAAATATAGTTACAGGACATACTGAGCCTTTATATTCATGTTACAGAATTATATATAAATGGAAATAAAAAGATTAGAATGAAATAGCCAAAAAAATAAAGGATATGATATATACATATGCTCAACTAGGGTATAAAGAAACACGATGCTTATTGTGTCAATAAGAGCACATATATTGATGTTCCTCTCCAGCAGAGAAGGTGTTAATAATAAGTTTTGTAATCCGTCCTAAAACACAGCACACCGTATGAGTTTCTAGCGTGTCAGTCAGTGAGTTAGAGGGAAAGGGTAAAGAGAAGCTAATCAGGATGAAATGAGATTAAAGGCTGTCTAATTTTACAGCAACTGTGATCCATCAGGCACTGTGAAAGTGACAGTGGAAATGAGTGATGGAGACAGACAGGTGGGGTTGTACATTCCACTGATTTATCCTCAAATGCACTGGGCCTTATTTTATTGAGTGAACATGACCGCATTCATCAAGACTGTCATCTAAGCCCACTTCCCTCCATTTAAAAAGGTCACTTTACCAGGAAGGAGTAAAAGAGTAGGGGAGAGGCTCTTTCAAAACAGATTTAAATTCTCCTGCCACTTCTTTATAATAGATCAATCAAGTCTCTGCAATGCTGTATACAGAGCGTAGGTACTCGCCGCGGTCTGGTACCTAGCAGAAAGGCCAAAAGATGGTGATTGTCTCCTCATTATATATGACCCTATAATCTACAATTATTTATTGTACCTGATTATCTGTGGATGTATTATTTACATTGACATATTAAAGGGACACTGTCACCAGGTTTTTGCCATCTCATCTGACAGCAGCATAATGTAGAGACAGAGACCCTGATTCCAGCGATGTGTCTCTTAGTGGGCTGCTCAGTCTAGTTTTCATGAAATCACTGTTCAATCAGTTGGAGATTAACATTGTAGGACTAATCAAATAGTCCAGCATAGTCTTTTACTGCTAAATCTGAAGCAGAGAAAACAGTAATTTTATCAAAGTGACAGCAAGCAGCTCAGTAAGTGACACATCGCTGGAATCAGGGTCTCTATCTCTACATTATGCTGCTGTCAGATGGGATGGCAAAAACCTGGTGACAGTGTCCCTTTAAAAGAAAATGTGTCACAATGGCAGAACATCGATATACAAGTGAACCTACTAACTCAGCCTTCAAAAGGTATGGCCACTACAATGGTCATGGTAAGGTTATATAAACCTATTAGTAAAAAGTGGGTGATACATTTTGACAAGGCCCCTAAAGTAAAGCTAAAGGGAAGCGATCACTCAGTTCATCCTGCCAAAGCCAAAAATGGCATCTTTGTACCATGTACCAGGTGACTGGCGGGTAATGAATGGTAAAATGGATGCATATAAAAAGTGCAGTTTGTGTCTTATCTAACAGTTATATTGATAAAAAAGTGAACAGATTAGGCTCACCTTTTATGGTTGTGAAAAGTCACAACCACTATTCCAGCAAATATTCACGGCTGCAGCAGTCCTAAATAGTAACAAAAAAATATCAGGAAGAAAAAGTGCTGCAGTGACAGAGATAAAAGGCCAACACATCAATAGTGATCTTTAATGTCAAGTATAATACTTTCACAATAGAAGTAATTTTTGTCCTGATGAAGGAGTAGTATACTTTGAAACGCCTTGGCATTAAAGATCACTAATAATATATTGATATTTTATCTCTGTCATGGCAGCGCTGTTTTTTAACCCTCTTCTTCCTGATAGTGTTATTAGGTTCAAGCATGGCAGAACCTGATAGTTAACTGGAATGTGGTCTGGAGAATCCCACTGGCACTGCTGTGTACTAATTTCTCCCTCATCGTACTCATCTCTCCATATGCATTATTCTGTCACAGATTTTCAATATATGTTTTCTCTGAAATGCTGAAGAGTTTTAGTGAATGATATACCTGGCCGCACTCATGCAGTCAGGTACTGATTCCTGCTGCCGATGGTTGGGGCATCATGAGTTGAGTGACATGTTCCCTATAAGTTTACCCACTTATTCACACTATAGTTGATATAGTTGATCACTGGAGGCCACTGATTACAACTGAAACAGATCACTACATAGAGGGTCTCAAGCCTTCCATGTCTTCCCGATGTACAATTGCAATGAAGAGGTATATTTGAATTGAGAGGTGATCGGGCATGTGCTGTGACACTTTGTTAGGACACAAATGTTTTTACATTGATAAAGCTCCATTTATAGGATCCTAAACATATACTAATCAAAAATATAAATGCAACACATTTGTTTTTGCTCCCGCTTTCTATCAGCTGAAAGCAAAGACTTTTTCTATGTAGACAAAAGGCCTTTTTTTAAAAAAAATATTGTTCACAAATTTGTCTAAATTTATGTTAGTTTGCACTTCTCCTTTATAGTCAATATACAGTACCTCGCAGGAGTGGTATATCAACATACTGATAAGACAGCATGATTATTGCACAGGTGTGCCTTAGTCTGACCACAATAAAAGGTCACTGTAAAATGTGCAGTTTTACAGCACACCTCTCCAATGTGCTATCCACCATTGAATGTCACTCAAAATTGTTACAAAGATGAACTGCAGTCAACTGGAGACTCCGATGAGGATGATGAGCATGCAGATGAGCGTCCATGAAATGGTCTTTGACAGTTTGTGTAGCAATTCTTGGGCTATGCAGAGCGATCGTTGCAGCAGCTGTCTCAGATGATCTTGCAAGTGAAGATGCTGGATGTGGAGGACCTTGGCTGGCGTGGTTACATGTGGTCTCCAGGCAGTTGTGAGGTCGGATGGATGTACTACCCAATTCTTTGAAGTATCTTTGGAGATGGTTTATGGTAGAGTAATGAACATTCAATTCATGGGTAACAGCTCTGGTGGACATTCCTGCAGTCAGTATTCCAATTGCACACTCCCTTGCGATATCTGTGGCACTGTGCTATGTGATAAAACTGCACTTTTAGAGTGACTATTTACACAGCACGACATTGTAACGATGTCCGCAACGATCTCGTGGGCGCATGGTCGTGGCAAACATTGCTTTGACATCGTTGGTGAGATGTCACACGTCTAGATATTGTAGACAACTCACAAACGATGTTGTGAGCAGGTATCATTCGCAAACCCAGCAAACAATCCCTGCTCACTGCTGTGAATGGGCAAAGTCGTCCAAGACATCGTTATCGTGGTGTCAAACACGATATACCAGGTTGGCTGATCGTTGATCGTGTGGTTTGTGAACATTTTATCAAACCTGTGATCAACGATCCAACGATTTATTGTAACAACTTGGCAGAGTCACACGTAACGAGGTCACAACGATGTCGCTGGTACGCCTCAAAACCAGTGACGTATCAGAGATGTTGTTAACTATGTCATGCCATGTAAGGGGGCCTTAATACACACCTGGGCAATAATCATGCTGCCTAATCAGCATCTTTATATCCACATCTGTGAGGTGGATGGATTATCTAGGAAGAAAAAGAATTGCTCACTAATAATAGATTTAGATAATCTTGTGGACAATATTTAAGAGAAAAAGCTCTTTTGTCTACATAGAAAAATTCTTACATCTTTAAGTTCAGCTCATGAACAATCGGAGCAAAAACAAGAGTGTAGTGCTTATATTCTTGTACAGTATAGATTAATCACGTGATCAATGTTATGACTATATATTTTTAGGTATTTAATGTCCACCTTTTTTGCATATAACTTGTTATTTATACGTACAGATAAAGAATTATTAGTAATGATCATAAACCTGAAAGTAACACACTCAATCCTATGTACTCTGAACTCTTGAGGTTTGCCAGTTCTATCATTTTCAATAATGGAACTATTTGTCTCTTGCGTGGCATATAGTTTGGTCTCAGCCTAAAATTCATTATTTGGAAACACTAAAAAAAAACACTTGAATTGACTAAAATGTAGAACTGGTTGCCCTTGAGAGGCTGCAAAGAGGACATCATATCCAATTCAATTATCCACAGTGTGCGCCCTACCAGACCAGAGTATTTCCACTGTTACATTTCTTTAGGGAACTGGCTGATATTCTTAGGGTGTAACCAAACTTTATTTTTTTAATAACTTTTTCCAGCATGAAAATCACTTTATTAGGAAATTTGTCTTTATTTCTGTAAAAATTGCTTGTGACTTCCAAACTCCTGTTTTTCCTAGTCTATTAGCCTGCATTCAGCTGCAGTGAAATCATCACATATTTATTTGGAGTACAGATGACAGTAGTGAGCGGGTCAGCACCTGTCTCCTCCTCTGAGGGCTGTAATTATACAATAATCTCCTGCAGCAGTTCATCCCCAGAGCCAGGCCGGCCACAGATGAGCATATGAAAACTCGAATCGATATCGGACGAGTGAAGGAGTTGCCAGGCGTTTACATGCACTATTTTGACCCATAACTCGGAACAAGTGCATGCTGAGATTTTTTTTCTTACAGATGGTTGGACCAAGAGAACAATGGTTCATTGGAATAGCCTTATTAACACTTCACTGGTAGTAAATTGAGGTCCCTAACGTTTGCATTTTTCTTTGAAAAAAAGATGAAAATTTGGCAAAAAATTAGAAAATGTACTAATTTGAATTAACGATAGATTCCACCCACACACACCCGAGTCTTTCTAGGACAGTGCCGGAGGGTGGGATTTTTTGCATTTCTACTGCATAAAACACCTTGCTGTATCCCCCAGGGAGGTCCTAACATCCAATCTGCTCTCACTGGGGTGCCAGCTCACTTTGTGTATTGAAGGGAGCTGGCAATTTGTGTCAGATCGTTCACGATCATTAACAGAATAGATTCAAGCTCAACCACTGTTAAGTGTTCAAGGGTAATGGACCAATCAGTGCAAAAATGTAACCCTGACACACATCATGAAAAAGAAAACATGATAGTTACTTTTGAAGTATTTTTTATTTTTCTCGTGCAAAGTTTCCAAAAACCAACATTTCGGCTTAAGCATGAGCTTTCGTCAGGAAGACAATCTGTACGTATAGAATCACATAAAAACATGTCACAATCAGTTCTATGATACAGTTATCATAACATAGTCAAATAAAGTGATTGGATAAAGCCTCCAGTGTTCTACACAGAAGATCTAGAAATAATGGTGGGTAGTGTGTGTAAATGTCCGCATCGTGAGGTGTTGTGTTCGTGTTGGAAAAAGGGTAGAAAACAGAGATTTAGATTTTAAGAAAAAATAGGGGAGAATGATGGAGAGTTTCAGGAAGAGGTCATGGATGATAAAAAGATGGTAAAATGAACCAGGTTCTAATAGAGATAAGTAGCAAAGAGACAAGTCACATAAGGGCCCGTTACACACAACGATATTGTGAATGATATCGTTGCAACATCACTGGTTTGGTGACGTTGCAGCGATGTCGAAACAACATTGTTGTGTGACATGTATCAACGATCAACGATACATCATTGATCGCAGATTTATGGACAGGACCATAAATCTGTCATTGGTCATCTGCTGGCATCGCTGCATGTGACAGCGCGAGACCAATGATCAGCGAGCTCCCAGCGCCTCACAGCAAGTGCTGGGAGCTGGTATCCAAGGTAAACAGCGGGTAACTAAGCAGAGCACAGCGCTTAGTTACCCACTGTTTACCCTGGATACGAGTGTGCTCGCTGGTCCTGATCACTGGTGAGTCTGCCTGTGTGACAGCTGACCAGCGATCAGTTCACAATGTGGCAGGGATCCACATCGTTGGTCGGATCGCTGCCACATCGCAGCGTGTAACGGGGCCTATAGAGAGAAGTCAATCACCTCACTGGAACTCTGATTGGAGAGGGTTGTTATGAATTCCCTTAGGGTGTAGGTTAAGTCACAGTGTTCTCTAGAGAGAAGGAATCATATCAATATACATATCACATTAGAAACGACATGGTATTCAAGGTTTAAGAATGAATGCTCACTTGTTAATATTGTGATAGAGGTATTCAGTTAGGGATATGCAGTTTCTTGTCTTTGAATACACTATGTTGCCTATGGTCTCCCCTATTTTTTCTTAAAATCTCTCTCTCTATTTTCTACCATTTTTCTTTTTTTTTAATCAGATAACTTTTTATTAAAATTTTCCAAAATACAGATTTATAATTGAAAAATGCAACATACACAAAACCCAGTGTACAAAAAGAAATTCCCCGACCATCCTTCCTACCTGCCCCCCACCCCATAATAATCAGTTCTACCCTTTTTTCTAACACGAACACGGCACCTCACGATGCAGACTTTTACACACACTATCCACCACTATTTCTAGATCTTCTGTGTAGAACACTGGAGGCTGTATCAAAGAACTGATTGTAACGTTGTTTTATGTGATTCTATATGTATAGATTGTCTTGCTGACGTAGGTTCATGCTTGAGCTGAAACGTCAGTTTTTGTAAACAATGCACCTTTGCACGAGAAAAATAAAAACACTTGAAAAGCAACTATCATGTTTTCTTTTTCGTGATGTGTGCCAGGGTTATATTTTTGTACAGATCGTTCACGAGCGACTCATCAATTACAAGCACCAGTGATACTCGTCGAGTAACGAGTATCACGAATACCGTACTATCTGTGCGAGTATAGAATAGTAATAATTATACTTGCTCATCACTATAGAAGGGTTCAAAGTTCATCAGTAGGTTCTCATTTATGCAACAAAACTTACAAAACCCCTTTTTTTAGTGACCACATCACATTTGAAGTGACTTTGAAGGGTCTATATGACAGAAAGTACCGAAAAGTGACACCTTTCCAAAAACAGCACCCCTCAAGCTACTCAAAACGACATTCAAGAAGTTTATTAACCCTTCACTTGATTCATAGGAACTAAAGGAACATGGAAGGAAAAAATGAACATTTTACTTTCCCAACAAAAATGTTACTTTGACCTCAAATATTGAATTTTCACGAGGGAAACAGGAAAAAATGAACCCTAAAATTTGTTGCGCCAATACCCCATATGTGGTCAAAAGTCATTGTTTTCACATGGTGGGGATGGGAGGGAATGGTTTTTACTTCAGTGGTAAATTAATGATATTTGTTGGATATCATTACCTGTATGTACTATTATCCATTTAATAAACAGAGATAAAATAAACAAAACAAAACACTGTTTGGGCATATGGTACGGCTCCAAAGGGAAGGAGCACCATTTGACTTTTTGAATGGAAAATTAGCTGGAATCGTTAGCTGACACCATGTCGACTTTGGAGAGCCCCTGATGTGTCTAAACAGTGGAAAGAAACCCCCATAAGTGACCCCATTTTGAAAACTAAACATTCCAAGGAATTTATCCAGATGTGTGGTGAGCACCTTGAACCACCAGGTGCGTTACAGAATTTTATAACGTTGAGCTGTGAAAATGAAAAAATAATTTTCTTTGACAGAAATCTTAATTTTATTTCATTTGCACAGGGGCAAGAGGTTAAAATGGATACCAAAATTTGTTGGGCAATTTGTCCTGAGCTTGCCGATATCTCATATGTAGTGGAAAACCACTGTTGGGAGCACTTCAGGGCTCAGAAGGAAAGGAATGAGATTTGACGTTTCATGCAGAAAATTAGTTGGAATAGTTAGCGGACACCATGCTGCGTTTGGTGAGCCCTTGATGTCCCTCAGCAGTGGAACTCCCCCAGAAGTGACACCATTTTGGAAACTGGACCTCCAAGAAACATATCTAGATATGTGGTGAGAACATTGAACCCCAGGTGCTTTATACATTAATGAATAAATGAAAAAGTATTTTTTTCCACAAAAATGTTCTTTTAGCCTCAATTTTTTCATTTTCACACTGGCAACAGGATAATATGGACCCCAAAAATTGTTGCACAATTTGTCCTGAGTACGCTGATAGCCCATATGTGGTGGAAAACCATTGTTTGGGTGCATGGCAGGGCTCAGAAGGGAGGGGATGACATTTTACTTTTTGAATGTAATATTAGCTGGAATCGTTAGCTGACACCAAGTCACGTTTGCAGAGACCTTGATGTGTCTAAACAGTAGAAATCCCCCCCCAGTGACCCCATTTTGGAAACTAGATCTCCCAAGAAATGTATTTGATGTGCAGTGAGCACTTCGAACCCCCAGGTACAAAAATGTTCGTTTAGCCTCAATTTTTTCATTTTTACAAGGGCAACAAGATAAAATGGACCCCAAAATTTGTTGGACAATTTGTCTTGAGTATGCTGATACCTCATATGTGGTGGAAAACCACTGTTTTGGGTGCACGTCAAAGCTCGGAAGGAAAGGAGCAACATTTTGGATTGCAGATTGTTATGGAATGGTCTCATGTCACGTTTGGTTAGCCCTTAATGTACCTAAACAATAGACCCCCCTACAAGTGACCCCATTTTAGACATAGTTATTGAGCCCCCCCCCCCCCAGGCTAAAGAATAGCAGTCTGCAGTCTGCAGCTGGCCCATAAATTAGCAAATTAATTAGAAGCGCCAATTCCTGTCGGTTTACCCACCTCTTCCTGATGCTCTGGTGCGGTGGCTTGGGGTGATGGAAAGGGGTTAATGACAGATGAGTATTAACAGCTTGTTATTAAACCCAGATTTATAATGTCAGACCTCAATGAGACCTGCCCATTATCAATCCTGTGAGTAAAAAGTTAAAAAAACAGACAGAGAAAAATCCTTTATTTTAAATAAATCACACAGACAACCCTCATTTTCCCACTTATTAACCTGCAACAATAATCTACAATGATGGTTCCACAAAGCACACTCAGCTCTGCTTCATACAGAGACTTCAGCAGGGGAACACGCATCCTCTCGCTGCAGCCTGTGGGACTGAGTTACATCAGGCTCCACATGGCAGTGAACTCAGTTGACCCCTCTGTTGGGGTCACCTAAGTTCACTGCCACATTGAAACTTGAGTGACTCAGTGAGTGATACCACCCACGGCAGTCAGTGTGATTGCCGGAGATGCAGGGAAGAGTGTGCCAAATCCCTCTTCCAGTACCCTAACTGCTGTGATTGATATGCAGCCTAATTGAAGGCCCTTGTGGCACAGCAGCACACACAGAGGCAGATATACATTTTGCAAGCTGTGGGGTCACAGGGCACTGACCTTTTACTAATTGTATCTTCTCACACACCCTTTGTGATGTCAGAAAATGTTTTAAAGTACATTTTTACCTCCAAGTGATTTTCTTAGAAATACAACTCCTTTTGTGTTTTAAAGACTTAAAAAGTCGATTATGACTTTGAGGGTTGCTACCTAAAGGTGGCGCTAGAGTTCTTCCATTTCCTCACTGAAGTGACAATTTGCATATTTCCCAGAGGAGCATTGCGGCTATAAGACTCCTTATCAGCTTAACTGTCTCCTTATGCCGGCAGGCAGATTCCTCTCCATGAAGAGAATAGCTAGTCCCCTAGACCTCATCTCAGCCTCTCATACAGCCAGATCAGAATTCCCACATACTGCACTGATGAGGGGCAGTCGCCCCGAAACGAAGTATCTGCAGTTTGGGGTTCTGATCTGGCACAAATCCTTGGTCATATTAAAATGCTTGTTAAAGAGTTGATTATGACTTCCTCAATGAAATGACAATGTGTATATGCATATGGACAGCAGTCTCGTTATATGAGATAACCCCCTTAAAACGCCGCACTAACCAGACATGTTTACATCATTACACTACAGATGCAGAATACTCACAGTACATATAAAGAAATGTTGAATGCAAAATGATTTTGTATACCCATCACTTTCTCCAATACAAGCAGACATAATTCTGTACTCTGTGGCAATATGAAAATACAGCAAGGTCTAAACTTGTCCTCAGGTTTAATGCTGCAATACCTCCTGCAACCACTAGATGACATACCTTACTCTCGCCTCTTGATTCTACCAGGATGAGCGTAGAAAAAGCTGTACTTATTCTTATCATAACAATCCTACTAAATAATTTCCTCACATAAGGCTACTGACTATGGTGGGAGATTTGCTAATATTCTAACATTTTGGTATGAATGGTAATTATTTTTCATTGTATGGTAAAAGGAAGGTGTGGTAGAAAATTACTTGTTACTCTACCTTGCTGTAGGTATGACATTTTGAGAAATTTAGGGAAACATAAAATAACTGCAGGCTGTTAGGTGTAATGTGCTCATTGTATGCCGACAACCACATCACTAACATGCTTTTATGTTTTAGACAAATTAATGTAAGTAGAAGAGTCACTTGATCCAAGCAAGATGAATACGGCCTTTTAGTTCACAAATGGGTCTGTCACTAAGAAAAGCTGCTATTTCCAAGGCCCTGTGCACATATTGAGTATTTGGTGAGTTTTTTACCTCAGGATTTGTGGCCAAAACCAGGAGTGGAGCAATCAGAGGAGAAGTCTAATAGAACCACGTCACATCTTCTGTATTTATCACCCACTCCTGGTTTTGGCTACAAATCCTGAGGTAAAAAAACATAAAATACTCAATGTGTGCATGTGGCCTTAACGCATGTAGATTGCATATAGAATTGGCCTTAATTTATTTGGCCTTCAGGCACGCCTTACGACGTTTCAGTCTCCCAGGACTTTTTTCTAGGCTAGAAAAAAGTCCTGGGAGACTGAAATGTTGCCAGGAGTGCCTGAAGGCCAAATAAAGGCAAAGTATACATCTTATGAAGGAGTGCTGCAGTTTTTTCACCTTCTTATCAGTATATGGGTAATTGAAAACTGTCTGAATTAACTTTGCACCCGAATGCACAAATGCTGCTCTTGTTTTCTACTTTATTTACTAGCATGGATAAAAGTAATATATAAACCATGCTACACTACTGTGATTACGATGAGATGTTTAACTCAACACCCTTAACGGTGGGGTAAAATAAATGTCGGAGGGCCAGAAAGTCTTGGGTTTGGTGAGATCCTAAAGAGGCTGTTTTGTTTCCATTCATATTATCAGTCTCTTTGATTTGTCATCAATTTTCCTCCTGCGGCCACGTCCAGGGAGGTTAGCTACAGTCCCGTGGATCTTAAATTTCTGAATAATACGTGCAACTGTAGTCACAGGTACATCAAGAAGCCTGGAGATAGTCTTATAACATTTACCTTTACCATGCTTGTCTATAATTTTATTTCTAATCTACTGAGACAACTCTTTCCTTCGCTTCCTCTGGTCCATGTTCAGTGTGGTACACACCATGTCACCAAACAGCACAGTGAGTATCTGTAGCCCTGTATACAGGCCCACTGACTGATTACAAGATTGTAGACACCTGTGGTGCCAATTAGTGGACACACTTTGATTTAACATGTCTCTTTTGTCACATTGTTTTCAGGGGTACCGTCATTTCTGTCCAGACCTCTTTCATAAATAAAAATTTTTTTTTAATTCTGTGGAGGCAGGGTTGAAAATCAATGTCTGACTTTCATTTTTTCATTTTCAGAGATTTTTTTAAATTTATTATTACTTTTGTCAGATTCATGTTATGTCTGTTACCATTGTGGGTTTTTCTTTCATTAAATGAGGGGTACCAACAATTTTGACCTCTTTTGGGCCAACAGCAAATCTGGATCCAGCAGGGAGGAGTAACAAATGTCCTTCGATCAACATGCTGTAATTTCTAAACATTTGTGTACACGGGATCTATTTGGGAGTTTCCACAACAAGAATTAGGCATTGACAAAGTCAGTAGCAAATGATACACATTTTATAGCAGAAATGCTGTGGATTTGCAATACAAAAGGTAAAATCCATGGCATTAATGCTGTAGATCTCATATCCCAAATACAGAGCAGTGGTTAGTTTTCACTATGAACATTATTAGCAGCATGTTCTTAAAACCTTATCATCTACAATGCCGACATTGTAGCACACAATGGATTTTCTGTCTGTAAAATGAGGATGGAGAATTTGATGAGCCCCAGAGTATGGGGTACTCAGAACCGTGCTATTACTGTCTCTGGGGAGTCACAGGGGTCGAGACCTGGTTCCATGGCCCTGGCTTCAGCTGTAAAAGGGGAATTTTCTGGCTGGTAGGGAAAGAGGATGAAGAATAGGGAGATTGTCCCTCCCCCTCCTACTGTCTCCCTCCCCACCCCTTTAGACTGTGAGCCCTCGTGGACAGGATCCCCGACCCTGCTGTTTGTCGTCGTTTGCGGTCGTCCTCGACCACCTGTTTCTGTCTACCCTCCAAATTGTAAAGCGCCATGTATCCTAATGGCGCTATATAAATACCTATTAATAATAATAATAATAATAATTGTTTGTGACACCACCCGTGGTATGTGCCTATATTGGGCCACCACTGCTGCAGAACCTCTGGGGTGATGGACTGGCAGCAGGGATGGAGTGGCTCTCCACGGGCAGAGCAGTTCTCTGGGGCAGTGGAGGTAATTTAAGTGTAGGGTGCAGGACGACGGGCACGAGGCAATAAGCACACTCACTGTTTGTTGGTCACTCAGTCTTTTACTGGAATAGCTGTATTCAGGCAGTTGTCTGCGGAGTCCTTGCCGAGAGCAACTCAGGGTTCCTTCTCAACCGGCTGGATCTTTGGCTCCCTTACTGCGCTCTGTGTGTTGGCTCCTGCTGCTGCATCAGCTAAACTGCCCGCCCTGTCTCTTCCTGCGAGGTGCCAGTATGACAGGCAACTCGACTCCTTTGTAACCCTCAACTCAGGTGTCAGTTACTGAACTCACTCCGTTGCTGTGTCTACGGGCATGGTGTGGCTGAGGAACCTGGAATTCCCCACCTTCCAGTACTGACTGCAGGGACGTTAGAACCTGCACAGTGTCGAACTCCGGTGTCCATTCTCTGTGCATCCCTCTGGAGTGAGCACAGTGTCACTCAGATCCCCAGGTGTTCCTGTGTGGCGCCCCTGCGACCAGGTGGCCACAAAGGGAAGTGCAGCCAGGTAAGGCAAGACGGTTGACAAAACATCCACACAGATGCAGACACCGACCCTATACCTAGGACTCTAGGTTGGGCAAGGGGTGGCAGGTTTTAAGAGAAGTGTGTGGAGTGTAGAGTAGCATTGACAAAGTCGGTGGAGAGACCAACAATAAAAACCCGGGAACAAACAATTAGGGGCAGTCAGGAAGAAGAAGAACAAAAGTAGTGAGAGAGTCTTCCCAGGAGGTTTTGGGTTCCATGGAGGTGCAGAATCCCGTGAGTCATAGCTGCGAGGAGAGAAAGCACACTCCATAGCCTGGAGGTGATGGGAAGGAGGAAGATACTGAAAGATACCCCACAGCTGAAGGAAGGTGGGAGGACAAGGGTCCGGCAGCCCGATAGACCTTAGCTGTCCGGAGGCATCCTTAGCAACAGTGAGAGTGAGAAGGAGCCTGGTGTACCCAAATATCTGAACCTGGGACACTGGAGGCTAGGCCATGACCAGAATACCGGCTCTGAAGAGGTGACCGGGGATAATCCAAACCCTAATCACGAGACACACCAGTGTGGGGCAGGTGCTTTATGACCTGCAGCCTAACTTTCCACCACGGTCTAAGACAGTCATCATACAAGGACTGGTGACCCTGACTGAGAGGGAAACATTCACCCAAAAGCCCGCGATGACCAGACAGAACCCGTGGGTGAGGTACTAAAGGAGAGACTAAAAGGGCCTGAATGGACTTAGAGGGAGCAACGTGGAGGAGCTACCTGTGCTGCCCAGTCTAGTAACCCGGAGCAGTGCTGAAGTGTTTAAGAGTGACTAAAAAGAACTGCAAACTATGTAAACTGCTGTTGAAAGACCAAGTAAAGTATCCAGTAAGGTCACCACTGCCTGAGACTGTTTCCTTCCAGCGTCGCAGTAAAGTCCCGCCTGAGGAGCCACAGACTGCCATCCCTGCATACTGGCTGGAGAGCTGCAGCTTTGAAGTAAGTGCACTACACCCAGTACAATCCCTCACCAGGCCCATCCATCACATCTACTCCAGCCCTGGGGACCCTCAGTCCTACCCGAGGAGGGCTTACCATCTATGCTGCCCCAAGTCACCGTCCCCAGCAGGAATACGGTAGTGGTGGTTCTACTAACCACATACCCCGGGTGGCGTCACGACAAATCCCTTGTAAATACCCCTTTTTGGACTGATCCCATGCCACGAGACCAGGTCACAACTACCGTGACCCCAGAGAGACAGAACCAGCCCAGTTCCCGAGTACCCCATAGCCTGGGGATGCACCTGCAACTCTCCTCAGACCCTAGCCTTAGGCCTGGCACCGAGTCAGCGATCCTGGGACGAGCTCTACAGCCTCAGTCCACCAGGGACACCTTCCTCAGTCCTTCTAGGAACTGAACTAACTGTCTCTGCCCCAGGCTGGAATTTATAGGGGAGCTCACCCTGAACCCGGGCTTGGTCTCCCCCTTCTGGGCTGGAGGCAGAAGGTGTTGTGTGTGGTTTTCCAGCCTGATGAGAAGACCTGTTTGTTGCTCTTAGCGTGACACCACCACTCAGGGGCAGTGATGACACAGTGGCACTAAGACCCTGGGGTGCCACAAATTCCCTGCATATCAGTCATATATGCACATACACTAACATCTGTGAAGATCCAACACTGTCATATGCAATAAGACAGGAGATTATCCATTGGGAAAGAGATAGGACCGTACCCGAAAATGAAATAATTTGAGGACAAATAAATACTATTATTTTAGATTATTTTACTTTGATTGGATTATAGAAAAAAATATCTTTCATTCTAAGTAAAATGTAACCTTACAGATTTGGGTGTAGTGATGCTACGAAGCGGCTGCCCTGATAATGGGCTATATAATCTATGCGTTGCTCCAGCCATCTTACATAAGGTTTAATAAATGAAAGAATATATTTAAATAAATTTTAAATAAATTATGTAAAACTGTCCAGTGTTACTTGTATTTCATTCATTTCATTTGCGTACATGCGATAATAGATAACTTGCTTATATGTGCTTGTTCCTTTAAATAGGAAGCTGTGTACTCAGTCAGTGGCAAATTTGCTTCTATTTGCTGAATCTTGCTAGCATGGACTATGTAAATTAAATTTTGCACACTAAATGATGCATTTTGCTTACAGACCGTGATGGTGCTACGTAGCTTAATGCTGAGAATGGTGAAATTTTATGAATTGTGCTTTGTTGCGTTTAACAATGGATGAACAAATTTACTATGCAATTAGAAGTTTCTTTTCTTTGTATATTCTGTATACTAAATGGACAGTTCTATGGAAAATAATTCTGGCCAAACAATGTAACAGTTATGTTGTACTATAGTGTTTAGTATAGACACATATTAGTGTATGCATGTGTAGTGTGTGTTATATAGATGTAGCGTGTGTAGAATATATATGTATTAGCATATACAGTACATATGTAGTATATACATGTAAAGTGTGTAGTGCATACATGTAAAAAATGCTGTATATACATGTGTCGTGTATAGTATATACATGTATTAGTACATATATGTACAGAATACAGTGTATACATTTATTAGTATATACATATAGTGCGTAGTGTATACATGTATTAGTATATTCACATATAGTATGTAGTGAATACATGTATTGCCATGTAAATAGTGGCATCTCTTGAAGCTCATGGGCCCCGATGCGAAAGTTCCAATTGGGCCCCCAATTATTGCAAATATTTAATAGTTAATAGCAATAGACTTTTGGGGCCCCCTTGTCTCCTGGGCCCGGGTGGGATTGAAACCCCTGCACCTGTTTTAGGTACGTCCTTGGATGTACTGTATATCCACTTACCATTTCTTTCTACCTGGCAGGAGGAGATGTCAGAGGGGCGGTGGCAGTGAGGGACATACAGCAGACACCCAAGACTTCAGGGTATTAACCTAACCAAATCTGGGACTGTCCTCTGTATCCAGGACAGTTGGGTTTAGAGATGAGTGGATCAATTCACGGGACTCTGCTCCAATATTCAGGTCAATGGTACCTGGCGGTTGGATGGGAGGCCAAGTATCTTTTACTGTCTGGCAGCTTTTGATTATCCATGGTTGGTGCAACCTCTGTGCGTCCTGCTCATCTTTAGTTGGAACCTATGGATTTGTTGTTTGTTCATTCATTCATTCATAGTTGCTGCTGCCAGAACGTCCTCATTTTAATGTAAGCTTTGCTATACAGGATCTGAGCTTTTTGTGTCTGTAAGGCCGTGTTCACATATTGCATAAATATGATGATTTTTGTTTTCTACAATGTGTCCACACTGAACTATGAAACTACAATCTTCTCTGAATATTGCATTCTTTGCTACATTTTTTATGCCTTTTCCCCATTATTTAAAGCATTTTTGGTACAGAAGTAAAAAAGCATTTTTAAGTGTTTTTTATAGCACAGAAAAGCTGTGATTCTACGCTTAAAAAAGTAACTACTTTTTGTTCACATGCACATAAGACGTCAGAAAGAGGCGTCTGGAGAAAAATAAGCACCAAAACCACACATTCATTAGTGTCTTTAGACGCACAGTGAGTGACGATTCATGAAATCACATCTACTTTACCTGGACAGTAAACCATTGAAGAACGTCTGTGCAAAAAAAGCAGCACAAAAAAAGCAGCAGTTATACTTCATGTGAACACAGCCTAAATGTTCGAGCACAGTGAATCATATGCGTTGATATAGGAATCTGGCTTGTAGATTGCGCTGTTAGAAGATTTGGCCAATAAAATCACTCCAAGGACCTCGGATCTTAAGACAAAGATCTTTATTCCTCCACAGACGCGACGCGTTTCGTGTATCCACTGTACACTTCCTCAAGAGTTTAAGTGTAATTCTTAAACTCCTGAGGAAGTGTACAGTGGGTATACAAAACGCGTCGAGTCTGTGGAGGAATAAAGATCTTTGCCTTAAGATCCGAGGTCCTTGGAGTGATTTTCCTGGCCAAATCTTCAAACAGCATGATCTACAAGCCGGATTCCTATATCAACGCATATGATTTATACAACTCTTCTGGCTGATTGCTGCTTTCGACAGGATCAAATTGTCTGGTTTATTAGTGGTTGTGTCACACGCAACCCGACCAGGTGAGTGCGACCATACTTATAATTGATAGTTTATATCGGATAAGACCCTATTGTGCGCATCCTCTCCATTTATTATAGCGAGCACAGTGAATGTGACTTCATGAAATCTCTCATGGGTTTAGCAGTTGCTTGCAATTATAGAAGTTGTGGTTGCAAGTGCCAGGGAGATTCCCCAAAAAAGAAAATTACGTTTTTGCAATTGCAGAGAAAAAGACATTTTTGCAATTGTTTTTAAGTAATTTTGTAGGAACAAAGAAATGTAACTTTTTCTTCTGCTCTGGAATGCAGGGAAATAGAAATACACTGCTATGTACAGATGTATCTCTATGTACCTGTATGTTCTGCTTCTGTGTTTGCTGTCTGTGGTACAGCTCAAGTAAACCAAATTCTCTTTTCTTCCTCAATGTGGACTGTGGCTCACAGCTAGAGCTGCTGCCAGTGAACATGGCAGTCGCAAGTTTGAGTTTTGGGGAGATAAAAGAATTGTTTATTTAATTTATGGCCAGTGTAATGAGATGTTGGGCTGCCTCCGAGTCTGAAGAGTTTCTGAGGTGGTGAAGGGAGTGAGGAAGTCGGGACAAAGCCCTGATGTAGCAGAACTGAGCCCTCAAATCAGGATAGGGCTGCTGAATTGCAACAGTTGGGAGCTATGAGAGTATGTAGTAGTGTATACATGTATTAGTATATACATGTATTAATTTTGTTAGATTCCTATACAACCCCCCTGCGAATTGGTTAATCATATCTCCTTCACACACATCCGTAGAAATACTAGCTAGTAAAAACTGTATAAAGTCTTGTTCACATAATGCATTTTGCGTTTCTGTAGCATTTTTCACCCATTCAAATGAAGTTGAAAAAAAGCATTAAAAAGTATTTTGTGCAGAGTTTTTTTCTGCCAAGGGACGTGCTTTTTTGGTGCAGAAATGACTAGTAAATACTTAAAATAAAAAAGGACTGAACAAGCTGGATTTCAACATATTTGAGCTTTTCTTCTGTGGGGGTTTGACAGCATCTTACTCCCCATAAATAAATAAAACAAACATGAACTATCTATGGTGGAGCTGAACACACATGTGAACAGCACCTTAGCATGAGCAAAAAAAAAGACAAATGAATTGGTATTGGAGGCAGTATCTCCATTTCAGATGTCAATGAGTTCCATAATAATTCCATTCTAACTACTTGTAAGGGCATGGACCATGATGAATGGACTGGTGGGTCTCCTGGTCCTATATGCTTATGAGGCTACTCAGGAGACTCGCAGCCAAACGGTACACAAACCGATTTTCTCAGATGTGTGAATGAGCCCTAATACAACTTCAATTCTTGCCATACAAAGAACTTATATTCACTTATGTAAACATTCGTGCACATTTCTTATATCACATGCTCAGAACTACTACTGTATGTCCAGTCTAATGTTGCTTTATGTTAGCTGCCTTACATGGCCCTAGGTGATTTTTAAAGCCAACTAGGACAGGGCACCAGTTATGAGAAATATAAATCATGATGGCTGTGCAAATAACCTACAATGATGTATTGCTAACCTTTTTCATGAATTATAGGCAGTAGCTCAGCAGAACTTCGAATTTGATGGGGAAGGAAATCAAATATGGCCAGGGACATATTGTATAGTGATTGTGGAATACGTATAACTAGGGTGGGATCGGCTGATGGTGGTTTAATTTTTAAAAAGAATCACCGGGTCTTTGCTGCCCCATCTAAGAGCGGCATGACGTAGAGGCTGAGCTGTGTACCTCATTTTTGATAAAATCCCTGTTTTCTCTGTTACAGATCTAGCCTTTCTCTCAATGCTTTTTGCTACTTCCAGTTCTTTGACTTTATCAAGACTTTTCTGATAAGGTCATGTACAGATTACATGCGCTTTTAGTGTATTTTCATAGCAGAAACACATTAAAAATGCACATTCCTTTTATACCTGCAGATTTTGTATTGAGAAAATCCACACATTAAACTCAATGTACCCACAAGAGAAAATGACATGCTGCAGATTTCAAAACTGCACCTCAGGTTATGCTACAGAAAAAGAAGCACAGCGGGAAGGAGATTTCTATAAATCCCGTCCACTTTGCTGAAACTGCGAGACGCTGCATTTTTGATGCAACAAAATTATTCAACTCATTGTGTGAACTTAAAGGAAATCTGTCAGCAGGTTTTTTCTACCTCATCTGATATCAACATAATATAGGCAAAGAAACCCTGAATCCATCGATGATCACAAAGATTACTGGCTACAGCCATTCTCACACAATCAAAGAATTTAGTATCAGGAACACAGCAGAGCTGGGAGAGCTGCCCACACCAAGCTCTCAATAGAGATTGTGCATTGACTGTGAGGTGTCAATCACAGCAGGGGGTGTGTCAGACTGCTGCACCCATGACTTTCTAGTCCTGCAATGTTAATCACCAGGTAATAAACCCATTAGGTTAAGTAAACAATTGCACATATGCTGATAACAGAAGCACAGTTGCTTTTCATTTTTTAACTCTTACATCATGTTATCCTATAAACCTGCTGACAGATTCCTTTTAACTTTGTGGAGATTTACTAAAACTAGTGCAAATAAAACTAGGGGTGTCCCTACCTTTTACTGAATGCTCCTTATTGGTTTCCACTTAGTAAATCAGTCTCTGTCCTCATTACTGAAGGACCAATAAGAGCCCATGTTTTATGTTTTCAATGCATTTAAAACATGAAAGATGAACTATGATTGGTTGCTAGAAATATCAATGCTACCTATTATAAGATAGGGTCTTGATATACGGGGTTCATTAGAAGCTGAAGTAATGATTTTTTTGATACATAAATGACTGATCTTAACTCCATTGCTCCTTAGCATATACTGCTCTTGCATTAATATGATGGATAGCATTATATTTGGCAAACAATTTGCTGATCTGGTCCCCAGACATTGGCCAATTTTAAACAATGCCATATTTCCAGACAAACACATCTTCCGACGTTTGTTTTTGTCTCCAAACTTGCAGTCCGGTCAATACTTATATTATATATTTAATCTTACATGCACACATTACATTAAAAACGAGTAATTACCCATGGGTGAAAGGCATTTTGCTGTTATGCAAGAGTAGAAAGCGTATCGCCAATTCTAAAAGAGAACTATTGGAACCATTAATCACTGAGTAGGAATATAGCAGTTCTGTATGATCATCCTTTGAATGCACAGTACAGCTAAATTAGGTCTTCTCAAGTGATGTACAAGAGTCTAAAAAATTGAGTTCTTTTCTTTCTGTTATAAAAATATGCATAAATAATCCTCCAAGTTGAACTTCAGGACAGACAGGAAAAAAGTTGTTTAAAATAAAAGTAGGAAATCAGTTCAGTGTGAACCAAAACGGTGAGGTTTTGCTGCCAGTTTTGTGTTTTAAGGAAGAACCAAGTAGATAATAGTAAAAGGGATGCAGTTTCTTGCTATTTAATCTGAGGACAGCATCATGTAGGGGTTGTAACACTGAATTCAGGGATGTGTTACTTATTAAGCTGTGTGCTGTTGTTTACTTACATTGAAGGTTTTATCAGCAGGAAATTATCACTGCCTAGACTATAGTGCACATGCCTGCTAGACCAATCATTCCCCCCTCCTCTGATAAATATCTCACTATCATTAAACAATGTACTGAAAAATCTGTGGTATGGGTGGGGTGAGCGTTACTACATCACTGCACTCAGCTCACTAAGCAATACATCATTGGAGTTAGGGTCTCTTTTCCTATATTATGTTGAGAGGTAGTGAAAACTTGGTGAAAGATTCCCTTTAAAGAGATCTCTTAGGCCTTGATTCAGTAAGAGTGATGTTACATATGCCAGTCTTAGTGATGGGTGAGCTGGAATAAGATGCATCAAATTCATGAAGAGGCACACACAACTAATTCAGCAAATTTTTCAGTAATGTGTACCTTGCCAGAAATGTTACTCCAGTCAGGGACTGGAATGAAATTACTGGTGTAAGAAATTCTACCGCTATTGATCAATTTGATGGGCGGACGAGGCCACTCCCTGTTCTATCATGGTTCTTCATAGCTTCTGTGTATGTTGTTGGGGATGCCAGAAACTAAAAATTGGCATAAAATGCTTTAGTGAATTGGGACCTGTGTTCTAATTATTAAATAGATAATCCAAATATATCTGATGTTGCTGGTTCGCTGACTTTGAGAATCTATGTCAGAATGGCTGTGTGATCCTTTTATAAAATTTACTTCCATGATATTTTTTTTATCTAGCTGGACTCATAAAATTGTCATTTTGATTATGATTTCAGGGAACTAGTCTGATTGCCATATCTGGAGTCAGGAAGGAATTTTTTCCCCAATGTGGAGCTTAGTGTTGCCAAATGGTTTTTTTTTGCCTTCCTCTGGATCAACATGTTAGGCTATGGGTTGAACTAGATGGACTTAAAGTCTTCCTTCAACCTTAAAAACTATGTTACTATGTTACTATGATTATATAGCCATTGCTAGGTTGGTTTCACATTTGCATTTTTTTGTCTTGTGTTGTAATCTATCCGAATCCTGAAGCCTCCTGATCAGGCATCTATTCTTAAAAGTGTCCGCAGGCACATGAGGTGGCATCAGGATTATGCTTGATCCTACCATATCAGTATTTTTTGTCTTCTTCCCTGACACAAGAAGGTGTGATTTTGGAGTTCATCTAAAATCCTGATGAAAAAGTCCCAATGCGGCCATTGAATTGAAATGTTGTCTGTATCCGGAAATGGGCAGATCCATCCAACTGGATTCGTTGGATCACACTAGCATGCTCAGAGTGCCCTCCCTCCTGCCTCTTTCCTCCCCCTCCTCCATTCTCCATCGGTCCAGTTCAGGCATCTGTCTGCTGCGGTGGCATGCAGATACTCCCGTTTGCAACCCGACCTGGACGGAACGCTAGTGTGAAGCCAGCCTTAGGGTACCATCACACTTGGCAACGCACAAGCGATCCTGAGAGCGATATGACCTGCTAGGGATCACTGGTGCGTCGCTGTTGGGATCGCTGGTGAGATGTCAAACAGTCAGATCTCACCAGCAACGCAACAACGATCCGAAATGATATGGAGGTCGTTGGGACCCTGTTTCTCAGACCTGTAGTATTGAGGTCGTTGGTCGTTGTCCCTGTCAAACACACCGATGCATGCTGCCCAGCGGGACCCCCAATGATCAAAAAATGGTCCAGGCGACTCTGACATGACCAGCGATCTCACAGCAGGGGCCTGGTCACTGCTAAGTGTCAAACATAGTGAGATCGCTACCGAGGTCGCTGTTGCATCACCAAACTTGTGACTTACCAGCGATCTCGCTAGTGATCTCGCTTAGTGTGACGGGGGCTTTACATTGTACTTCAAAGGCAGTTACAAAAAGAAAAGATGAAGAAGAAAGAGAAAAAGAGATTGGATATAATATACAGGGAACCTCTACAATACCACACGGCGAGACATATGAAAAAAAAGGAAGTACATAAGTATATAACAAACAATTAGAATTATAATGAAAACAATATCAAATTTTGCTAAAGCACGGAAAACATTAGATTAAAACCACTTAAAAAAGTCCAAAGTGTTTAGAAAAGAGCAGGGTGGGCATCCAAAACCTTTGTGACATAACGAGGTGTATTAAGTGTTGTCTACTTTTGGAGCCCCCACCCCTTGATGTAGTCACCTTGTCTTTTCTATTTTGTGTATATTTTATTGTTCTTTGTATCAGATGATTTCTCTTCTCCACTCAATACATTCTTGCTACCATTGTTTCCATCTGTGATAGTTTGCTTCTTTCGAGTTTTTGTACATTGTGATCTTTGTACCTCATTTTGCAGTGAGATGTCAATGTAATGGTAGGCAGGGGTGAGGGGTCTGGATTTTGGATGGCTATTTTGTTATCCACTATGGTTTTAGTTTTTTTATATACTTTGTGTGTTTTAAGTTTTTTAATTCTTTGTGTTTTTAAAGCTTTAAAAAATGTGATTTTTTTATTGTAACTCTTTTCAATTATATTTGTATATATTTACTTGGTTTTTCTAATTTGTCTGACTGTGTTGTATTATGTGGAGTATCCATGTATGTTATATACAACCTATTTTCTCTATTTCATAATGAAGCTGATTACGGTATATTGTTAAATCTGGTGACAAATCTGCTTTACCATCCTTACTATAGTCTCTCTATCTCACAAATCAAAAACTACCAGCACACTGTGTAGAGAAAAAAGTTAATTCTATACATTATCTACTGAAGAAATTATATAAGCCTGAGAAATTTCCATATATTGTGTTTCTCCTACTCTGAAATATAGTCTGGACCAGTTTGATAAATTACAACAATTATCACTATAATGTCGTCAGAAATTTACACTATAGTGCAACAAAAATAATTTTAACAAAAAAGACATCTGCACTCTGAATACTAAGCTATGCAATAATGAACATACAGGAAAATGAACTACCATTAGGGCTGAGAAAATATATATAAAAATTGAGACTCTTAGCATATAAATATGGCCATATCTATAACCACTCAGCAGCCAGGATGAGACGTGTCTCTTTACTGGGAACCTACACTATGAGTCACTGCCTCTCTTTGGATTTAAAAACCTCCGTCTGAATGGGTGAGTAGGAACCTGCTAACAGAGAACAATAAAGCCTAATTGATTTTAAACATTTTCCTCCAGATGGAATAGTTTCCTGATATTTGTCAGTCATTGAAAAAAAAAATTTACACAGCCATGTGATTTTCATAACTCTCCAAAGAAATCTGCAGTGTCCATTTAAAGGGAATCTGACAGGTCAAAAATTCATAGGTAACTGATATCATTCTCTAATTCCTTTCTCTAAGCTCTCTCTATTCATGTATTTCTATAATTTATGCTTCCCTCCTATCCTGTGTAAACTTCAAAATAAAACATTCATTCCATTTGTCAATCACAGTGAGCTCTCTGCTGTCCACTCCCCATGGAATGAATATTCATGCATCACTACACAGCCCTGCCCTGCTATGGTCTGTATTCTGTGTTTGCATTGCAGACAAAGCAGAAAGGAGATGCAGCTCTGAGATCTTCATTGTGTGTATCTGAGGCATGTGTGTAATGTATGCTCTGAGATATTTCTTTGTGTTTATATGAACACTTGATCATTTGCTCAGCAGATACACACATTACATGTACGCAGGAAAACAAATGTTCACATAAGCATAAATCTTTTACAGATAGCACAGACTGTAGTGATGTTACTACTGGAGTTGTAGCACAAGACACCTCCCCTCTCAACCCACTGCCCAGCAGCCTGCAGAAGCCTGAGAGATTCAGTGTAACTTCAGCAGAAGGGAGGGAAAAATAACAGCTTGAATAGGCGTGGATATTTAAATAACACATGCTGTGACTGCCTACAGGGTGTGCAAGTGCTTATAGCAAGAGAACTACACAGGGTACAGTAATAATTTACACATATTCTGAAAGGTCTACCTGAGCACTATTCAAGGGCACAATTAGTATCATACTGAAAAATGACCTGACAGAGTCCCTTTAATTTATAGTCTTCATGAGGTATAAACATTTCATGTTTAAGTGTAGGTGATTTTAACATAGTAGTAAATAGCAGAATGAATAGCTGTACTGTATAATAAGAGTCACAATCCTTAGAAAGTCTTTGTTTCAGTGTGGTCTCTGAGAATTACAAGAATTTACAAGCTATATGAGATTTGGCTGACCTAAACACATTACCCCTTTACTCTAACAATTTATAAATTTACCCTTAGAAATAATATATTTATACTAGATTTATTTATCATCTTTCCAGTTATTGAGAAAAATGGAGAATTGTTACAAGGCAATGGCTGGCAGCGGCTTATGTAACCATTCTGCTATTGGTGTTTCTGCAGCTTCCTTTAATATTATGTAGAGCACATTAGAAAATCCAATAAGCAGGTTTTTTTGTTTTGCTTACGACCTTATATTAGTATTTAGCCATTTTCATTCTTTTTAAAATTCAGACATTAGTAAAAGAAATCAAGTGTAAAGATTGGTATGGTAAGTGCTCAATCAGATGGTAAGAAATCACACGTCTTTGGCCTATCATACAGTCATTTTAACTACAACAAGACAAAGGCATTAAAGAAGAATTAATCATGTCAGAAGATTTTAGCAAAAACAAGTGAGATCAAGCGTAAAGCATCACTACGTCTAGTGTGAATTCACGCTCTGATTAAAGACATATAATGAAAGTGAAAGAGATACATCATTGACTTAGCAATGGGGGTTTACGAGTCATATGCAAGTTGAATTAATACAAAACAAGATGCAAGTCTACATTTTGTATCTATGCAAAATACCAATATTGGTTTTCAAATTAGGTTAAACAAGAGCCCTAGGCCATACTAATAAACATATCTAAATATATTAGGTCAGTAAAGGCATCAACAAATGGCTAACTAGCTCCTATTTGTACAATCCTTGTCTAACGTCCTTTAGTCATTATGACCAATAGTGGCGTAATGATCGTGGTTGCAGGGGTCGCGACGGGGCATGGACCTATTAGGGCCCCGGGCTGCTGGTAGCCCCCTGCGACCGCTAATCCCAGTGTCGGGCGCCCACTTCACATGGATGTGCATCTCCAAGGACGCACATGCATGTGACTGCACGGCCAGTGTGTCAGGGAGGTGCTGGCCTGCGTCCAACTGCGTAACACATATAAAGCAGGCTGGTGCCGCCTCCTCCACACTAGAAGGTGTCACTTTATGATTTGCAGCACCGCTGGCGCCTCCTCCTCCTCCAGAGTCTGAGATCGGAGCAGTGGGGGAACCAGGAGAGGTAAGTATTTATTTTTTTTATAAATCAGTGCAAGGTGGCTATAGGCTTATGGGGGAGGAGGGGGAGCATTTACTATGTGGAGATTGAAGAGGCTATGAGGCTGCACTATATGGAGGGGTTATGAGGCTGCACTATATGGAGGGGCTATGAAGCTGCACTATATGGAGGGGCTATGAGGCTGTGTGGAGCCCACTGGGACGGGGTACTCGGTACCGGACCGGGGTACTGCTGGGGATATCACGGCGGTCTTGGTCCGGACCGTGTCCCGGGTTCTGCAAGTAATGGAGAGATATTTACAGGGGCGTTTGTCGTGACGCCACTCATGGGTTGTGGTCAGGGTGACCACCGCGGCTGCAGAACCTCCGGGGATGATGTTAGGCAGCTGTGGAT
Source organism: Allobates femoralis (assembly GCA_033576535.1). Classification (NCBI taxonomy): domain Eukaryota; kingdom Metazoa; phylum Chordata; class Amphibia; order Anura; family Aromobatidae; genus Allobates; species Allobates femoralis. The sequence goes on along the minus strand of JARQOC010000005.1, from coordinate 137,458,690 downwards.
ATAATGGCTCTCCGCAGGTAGAGCTGGGTTCTCCGGGGCGGTGGTACTAATAGTCTATAGATGGTGCTATGGATATTGCATGATAGGGGTAGTAGTAGAGATGATAGCTGCTTGTGAGGGAACGCAGGGCTGGAGCACAAGGATCACACAGACTCACGGTTTTGAAGTTTTTTCAAGGCTTTACTGCAGATGTTAGTAGCAGAGTACTGTCCACGGAGTCTGTACCGGGGCCGGGTTGCTCCCACCCTGTTCGGGTCCTCAGCTTCCCACTGCTATGCTGTGTGTGTGGCCCTGCTGCCACTTCAGCTAGGCTGCTAGCCCTGTCTCTCCTCACAGTTACCCCCTTTGCTAGGCAACTTGAGTCTTTCCATGTGCTTCTGACCCGGCCGTGCTGCTTCGCTGAGGTACAACCTCCACTATCCCGGTGTTTTCTGTGCAGTGTGTTCCAGTCACAGATTCGGATCAGGTATCCGGTCTCTGCGCTCCTCTGGTGCAAGTTATGAGGTAACTCAGTCTCCCAGATATGTTCCTCTGTTTCATGTACTCCTCTCCCCAGACCCTGGCTTCAGGCCTGAAAGTAGTCAGTGGTCCCTGTCAGGAGCTCAGCACTGCTCCCATTTACAGGTCCTCCTCCTAGTGCTCCCTGCACTAAACTGAACTGTGAACTGTGAACTATCAACTAACTACTTCCTCCTCAGACCAGAATATATCAGGGAGCTGCTTGAGCTCCCCCTTGTGGCCTAGAGGTGCTAGTGCAGTGTCCAGTGTTGTGTGAGAAGTGAACCCTTGTGATGTTACTGTGGCACATTAACCACTGGGGTGCCACAGCTGCACTATATGGAGGGGCTATGAGGGTTCACTATATGGAGGGGCTATAAGGCTGCACTGTTTGGAGGGGCTATGAGGCTGCACTATATGTGGGGCTATGAGGCTGAACTATATGGAGGGGCTATGAGGCTGCACTATATGGAGGGGCTATGAGGCTGCACTATATGGAGGGGCTATGAGGCTGCACTATATGGAGAGTTTTGAATCTGCACTATATGGAGATTTTTGATGCTGCATTATTCTATTCAAAGGGCTATTAGGCTCCATTATATTAAATGGAGGGCTGTGAGGCTGCATTATGCTATATGGAGGGATATGAATCTGCATGATGCTATATGGAGTGAAATGAGGCTGTGCTATACTATATGGAGGGATGTGAGGCTGCATTATACTATAAGGAGGGATGTGAGGCTGCATTATGCTATATGGAGGGATGTGAGGCTACCTTATACTGTATGGAGAAATATGAGGCTGCATTATACTATATGGATGGCTGTGAGGCTGCATTATACTATATGGAGGGATGTGATGCTGCATTATACTATATGGAGGGCTATGAGGCTGCATTATACTATATGGAGGATAAGGAAGGTACATTATAATAGTTGGATGACTATAGTGGCTACCTTATGAATGGGGGACTATGGGATGCATTATAATACATAGACAACTATGAGGGTACATTGTAATGTATGGAGAAATGTGGGGATGCATTATAACAATTGAAGGACTTTGTTCTGGTACAGTAGGGTGGCCTCTATAGAGAGTACACAAATGGCCAGTGCCCTCAAAAGGAGTGGATTTAGATGACTTTAATCTGTATGTGATCCTTAAAACTATAGTAATATCCCAGGCTGCAATCATAACCATCCTATGGAATATTATACTATCTGCTTTACTATCTCTTTGCCAACAAAGATAATGAAAAGGGAATGAAGGGAATGTATTTTACACACCCTTGGCTTTGCGAACAATATTATCTATTTTCTTGATACTCTGTATCTAGAACAACTCCCACAGTAGTGGATTAGTTATTTTGTGCAGCCAACCACAGCTGGGAGGGACGGAACCGATGTCATTGGATGTAATGATGTAATATTAGGACACTCTCTTTGCAAGATGTATTTGTTTTAACACAAAATCCACTATCCTATACTTTATCTTTATTGTTTGCTGAAAATGACCTTATGCTGGTTAAAAATTATTATTTGAAACTTATTTTGTGAATTTCTGGCAGCCTTAAAAATCTGCCCTACTGGAGTTCAGCTATGCCTACTGATAGTCAAGAAAGTGCTACATTTGGTGACTTATGTTAGCAAGGAATGGAAAAGACAGTACATACAGTATACAAATAGATCTTTACTCCTCTATTAATTTGAAATTTAACCCTCTCAGTGATCTTTAAGTTCACTATACAGGACATTTACATTTCTTCTTGTTTTCAATATACATACCGTGATGAGCATTATTGCTTTGCATCACTGGAGTCTTTGGTTCAAACCTGATCAATATCATCAACTACATGGAGTTTGTATGTTCTTCGCATTTTTTCAGTGAATTTCCTCCCTAATCTTAAAAATACAGGCAATACCTGGGTTACTATCTACATTTGCTCTGTACTAGTGGTGTAACTTGAAGCTCATGGGCCTCAATGCAAATGCTCCAACATGGCACCCAATTCTTTCAAATCTTTAATAGCATTACCTTTTCATATAGGCCAAAGAGCCTTTTTGGGCCGCCTAGGCTCCAGGGCCCAGGTGCTATTGCAACTGTAGTTCCTGTTCTGTACTTTTTTTTGTACCCCAAATACATATAAAAGTTGGAACAGGCCTGATGTATATGTAAAAAAGCTAATACCTCACTCCGACTACACCCAGCATACAGTCCTCTTTTTGCCACTGTCAGATGTCGCATTTGCAGCTATATACGAGGACAGTTGTGTCCAGGCAAAGAAGGTTACTGCACATCACAAGGTTATGACATAAACATCCCAACCTTATGACACAGAGAGGCCTCCTGGGCTTGGACACTGCCACAAGTCTGGAACAGATGATGAGCAGCGGGGGAGCCAGAAAGGTGAGAATTACTTATCTTTTTCTAACCAATACCTCTCTGACTGCCCTGCTGGTCACCAACCGGTTTACACCCATCGTCAGGCACATCTCAAATGTCTATAGGTCAGGACTTCTGTGCACATCTAGGTTGGAGCTCACTGTGCATCATTAGTTTCCAAAGATGATTCAATATTGTAATGAGCAGTCAGCTCTGGCCTTGACACAGCTGTGAGCCCTAGTCTATAGTGAAAAGGCTGGAGATTCAGTGCACAATGCCGGAAACAAGATGGTGAAAGGAGAGATTAGCGGTGGGGTATTAGGTTTTTCTTATTTAAGATACAACGTTTGAAACTGGAGGTCATGTGTTAGTTGGATGTTCGTAAGCTGGGGACTACATGTATGCAGATAGGCTATTTGGCTTCCAATACCAAGATTGTGAGCTCAGTAGGCAAAGGTAGGGAAATGGCAGAGATATGAATGGTGACAATCTCTGTACAGTGCTGCAGAATATGTTGCCATAATATAAGAAACAGGACTAACAAAAATAATTAATATATGTATATATAAACCTAAATATATTGGATGGATATCTTCATTAAACATCTTAATGCATAATTAGTTCTTATGTATTCTAGTATCACAACTGTTATGTGCAAATGGTGTGTAAAAACAAAACTGGTGGGATATCCTTTGAAAAGCTAGCCAACCCATAAAGTTTTATACCCAGCAGTCTTCACCCTGCTGGGAGGAGTATAGCAATGAGGGGGATGCCTTACGGCTCGTTTTGTTGCAAATGATAATAATTTCCTTAATCATTGTATGTGTTCCAAATGTAATAGTTTACCCAATTTTATGAATAGGCCACAATGTTCATTAACATAATCTGGTTTTTAATATGTGCTATTTCCATAGAAGAATCAAGCCATGATCTTAGTAATGTTAAATACAGTACTGTGTAAAACATGGGACATGAAGAATAAGGTGATTTGATGCTTAGAAAAAAAATCATATATGGGTTAGATAAAATGTTGTCACACAGCCTAAGATACATGTATATATAGTATAATAAATACATACATATATATACCGGTATATATATATATATATAATAGAGAGAGAGAGAACGAGAAAGGGAGAGAGATAGGAAATACAGATTTATACAAACTGCATATTGTATATAGGAATGTGTGACTTATAATTCACATACATTAGATAATTGTCTATGTGGCTGCAGGCACCATCTGACATCCCCGACTGACTGACCATGTGAGACATATGGACGGCTGACTTGATTTCTTTTTACAGCTGATCTCTATTGTTTCCCCACACGATAAATCAGCGCTGGTACTGTGTGACTGAGCTGCTTCCTCCCATGTGCACAGACTTAAATATGTAATTCAGGTGGCCTGACCGTATATTGCTGCCTGTAACAGGACTTTTTGTTACACTATCCTTACCCCTTTAAATTTAGACCCTCCTCTCATTTGGTCACCCATCAATATTTAGCCCATTTTTGCTGCCAAATTTCTGAAAGCAATTCTGTGTGCATCTCAGGTAGGGTGATTGCAGAGATGTACCATATTTTCCTGGCAACAAAACTCCAGTTAGTTGTTGAGTAATATTAAACCTCCTAGAACCTTGCACGTGGGTGCATTGCAAGTGGCCTGTGTCCATATGAATATATGCAAATGGAGTCCGTGGAGCCTCATTTAAGAGTCTCAAACACGGGACTAGCCAGATATCCCTCCAGGGAAGAACCTAGCCCTGGGGTGGACTCCTTGCAGAGACCACTATAACCACCATATTAAGTGGCCCTTTCAGTCACTATCCCACTCAGTTACGAGCTTAACGATATGACAAGGGACTTACCAAAGCCAGGTATCCATCCACAGACAGCTGTTTTGGGGTATTGCCCCTCATCAGTGTGGAGTATGATTCTGGCTCGGTGGGAGCAATGCCTGGTAGACCAACATCACAAAGCTCTCACTAATCCCAGGGATCTACAAAAGAAAGCACCTTGGCAGATCTGGTGAAGTTAGGTAGGCCACAGCAGCCAACCAGTCAGAATGGACCCATTATTATATTGGAATAGATTTGAGGCACGAATGTGGAGACTAGCTTCTGACTGGAGCTTTCGAAGACATAGCATATTTTCTGCCAACCAGTCTAACCTTAAGACTTCATAAGGTACAGTCGATACATTCAGGGCAAAATGTAATTGTGAAAAAGGAATTGGCTCTCACTATAAACTAAATATGAACATTATTCTTTCAGGGCCGATAAGCAAGACCTTGAGGAGACTTGTGCCTCCATTCTTGTAGATGCCGTTATTATCGAAGACCTTTTACACCCCAGTGGGGGAGAAAAGTTACAAAAGGTCTGCATATCAGCATTGTTCCTCAAATATTGGGCCATCTACCCCTTACCACTGGGACTACTGAGAGATCTGAGTACAACTAGTTACTAACTACTCGACAGGAAAACCTACCATGAAATCCATATCAGAGATATTCTTATTTAAAGAGTAATGAGATAGGAATCCTTGTATGAATAAAATAATTTACAATTGTATCTGAATATTTTCTCTGTATCTACTCCCTTGGGTTTTTGTTAAGTTAAATGAAAAGCTGGCTATTCCAAGGTTGGTAACAAGCGTCTGCTCTTCATAAGAATCCCCGCTGATAGTTCATCACACCGCTCATGACTATTACATGAACCCCCTGAGAGCTGAAAAACCATCACTTTAAAAACGGAGGAATTTCTTATGTGAAATACTAGAAATATTGCATTTTTCAAATTTACATTAAAGTTATTTTACGCGATTCATGAAAGGTTTTCCAGCATAAAACTGTAACATTCAACAGCAAAGAAATGACTGACCATAGAGACCAACGATGGCCGAAGAGAGGGACCCAGCATTGTATATAGCACTTATCATCTTTAAGAATGTGGCCTGGAAGATGTAGAAGACTATGGAGTCTTAAAGCGTAAGTGCTGTTTACATTTTTATTCAATTATAATGTAGATCAAGTGACTTTAATATACTTTCACATATACTTTATTAATGAAATCTGGTTGAAAACTATTCATAAACCTTCCACAAGGTGTCCCCATTAGACTGTGTCTAAAGCAGACATATGTTCATTCTAAGTCAGATTCATTTTCAAGCTTCTCACACTGAATACAGGGCATGTAGCCATATAAAGGTAAAAGGGTCGGGGCCTACACAGCATCCACAGGGCTGACGGCAGCTGATGAGGTGACAATGTATCAGATTACCACAAGATAGGCTACGTTCACAAGCATTTATTTTGCGGCAGCACATTTTAGCGCCGGTAAAAAAACGTGGTCAGTTCGCACACTGTGTTTTTTTATGGCCGCATTTTTTCCCCAAAAGCGCAGGAATAATCCTGTGTTCCTCCCTCCATGTGACATGTCGGGGCTGTAGTGTTGCTTTCGCAGTGCATCTACATACACTGAGAAAGTGAAATAAAAGTGAACAAAGGTATTAAAAATAAAAAACTTACCTCTCCGCCGGCTGTTCCAGGACCCGAGGGGAAGACGTCCGATCGCTGCAAGGACCTGAATCATCTCATTGGCCGGTAGCGATCAGCTAATATGTCACGTGACATCATACTCAGGTGATCTGAGGAAGGCGCTAGTACGCCGAAACGCGTAGTGAGAGAGACCAGTAATACTCATTAAAGAAGTTTTTTAATTGAATTGGACAAACTTCCCGGAGTTTATTCAGAATGCGCCTGCTTAAACCGCTTGTTTAACTTTTACTAGTCTACAAGCACCTCTGGTGAGCGGTGCAGTGCTGCTTCTGATAACACTGTGTCATTGAGGAGAATGGGGATCTAATAGATAAAGCTCTCAAGGACCTGTGCTGATGCCAGACCGTGTGACTGATCACGTGCCAGCCTGAGACCTGGAAGCAGGCAGAGACGCAGCAAGGCTACAACACCTGGTTATGCTGGCAGCATAACCAGGACAGGTGAGCACCAACAATCCACTGACCCCCTTTCCCCCACTGACCCCTGATACTGCACCAGGAGCGCCCCTCTCTGTTTTTTTTGTCAGTGTTTTAAGGCTGTCTTCACACCACGGTAAGGTCCGATCCAGGGCTGTCAGGGATGAACCTGACAGCCCCGGACCGAATCAGCACACAGAACCGGAGGATCAAATGTACCCTCCGGTCCTGTGTGCAGCTGGATGCAGCTGCAGCTGCTAATGATTCAGGACCGCGGCTCGCAAGGAGCTAGCCGCGGTCCTGAAATCACAGCGGCGTGCTTAGGAAATATCAATAGAATCAAATAACTTTTTCTTGGGATATAAGGAAAAATAAAAAAAAAAATAGCATTTTTTGGTGACAAAACAATGGAATATACAGGTGCATGTCAATGAATTAGAATATCTTTAAAAAGTTAATTTTTTTTAGTAATTCAATACAAAAAGTGAATATACATAGTTATTACAAACAGAATGATCTATTTCAAGTGTTTATTTATGTAAATGTTGATGATTATGGCTTACAGTCAATGAAAACACAAAGGTTATCTAATAAATAAATGTAGGGAAGATGAAGGGTTAAAAAACCACGCTGCTGTATTCGATGAGACATAAAAGGCTGAATATAATATTGATTTATTAGTCAATGTGTTTCAGGACCCCCTGAATTGCCCTGAAATATGGCAATATGATTATTATTATTATTATTTATTTTAAAAAGTAACTTCAAATCTCAGAGAGAGAGAAGAATTTGGGACTACAAATTGATAACGACCTTTGACACATTAAAAACAGGACTAAATGCTTCACATGGATTCATGGGATTTTATGTAAAATGACCGGACATTTGGGGATAGCAGATTCATGCATTTTTATATAAAATGAAAATGCACTTGGGGACATCTTGCAACCAGGGCCGCACCGTCCATTGGACAGTGTGAGCCCTGTCATTCAGGCGGCAGCCGGCAGGGGGAGCGGCTGTGCAGAAGAGGGCGGCGCCTCATGCAAACAGCCTCCCCCTGTCATGGCGCCGGCCGCTCACCCCGCGTACCGCAGGTAAGCGGCGACTGCCGGGGGAGAGACCCAGAAGGGGCGGCAGCCCCAAGCTTCAACAGCACACCCCCCCCCCGGTACTCACGGCCGCGGCCGGCAATCGCTGCCGCGGCTCAGGCGGCAGTGGCGACCCGGTCACTGCAGAGCCGCGGCCCAGGCTTCATCAGCACCCCCGCCCCCAGGCTTCATCAGCACCCCCCCCCGTAATCAGTGCCGCGGCTCAGGCGGCAGTGGGGCTCGGTGCACCCCTGCTTGCAACTCACTCAAATCATAGCACTATGAACTCTTGACACTTCTGTGAACTGTCTCACTTAGGCTGGTTTCACATTTGCGGACCCCTCCGCAGCGTTCTGCAGAGGGGATCCGCAATGTGACCGCAGCGGCCGCCAGCTCCTATCTTTATAATGGGAGCATAAAAAGAAAAAAGATAGCGGCACTCACCGGGCGTGTTTCAAAGGTGCTTTATTTGGGTACCCTCATTCCAGGGTCCCACTCGGAAGGGAGGGGGTGCAGAGACAGCAGAGATGATGGATCTCCGTTTCGGGGCTCCTACCCCTTCCACGGACCTCAATGTGCATGACCGTGCGCACCCATTTACTCCCATATGCGATCTGTGCGCAGGCGGATGCCTGCGCACAAATCACACAGTCTCGTCCGCACCAGGAATGCAACATGTCGTGTCCCTGGTGCGGACGAGACGCATGCGCCTGCGCACAGATCACATATGGGAGTGAATGGGTGCGCACGGTCATGCGCAGTCAAGCGCAGCACAGTGCGCTCCCATTATAAAGATAGGAGCTGGCGGCCGCTGCGGTCACATTGCGGATCTCCTCTGCAGAACGCTGCGGAGGGGTCCGCAAATGTGAACCCAGCCTTAGAACTCTGCTCTCCACAACTCACTTAAGTATTTTCAGGTCTCCATGGGTTGCTAACCATTTACCTATACAATTTGTTCCTCTTATCTTAGAAATCTGGTTTCTCTGTCCCTGCTCCTCCACCCCTCCCTAACCTGATTCTGCTTTATGTCATCTGTCATATTCACCACAGCATATAACACTGATTTGCTTTTTTTTTTTTTTTTTTTTGCTAATGTGTATATGTACAGTTAGGGCCAGAAATATTTGGACAGTGACACAAGTTTTGTTATTTTAGCTGTTTACAAAAACATGTTCAGAAATACAATTATATATATAATATGGGCTGAAAGTGCACACTCCCAGCTGCAATATGAGAGTTTCCACATCCAAATCGGAGAAAGGGTTTAGGAATTATAGCTCTGTAATGCATAGCCTCCTCTTTTTCAAGGGACCAAAAGTAATTGGACAATGGACTCTAAGGGCTGCAATTAACTCTGAAGGCGTCTCCCTCGTTAACCTGTAATCAATGAAGTAGTTAAAAGGTCAGGGGTGGATTCCAGGTGTGTGGTTTTGCATTTGGAAGCTGTTGCTGTGACCAGACAACATGCGGTCAAAGGAACTCTCAATTGAGGTGAAGCAGAACATCCTGAGGCTGAAAAAAAAGAAAAAATCCATCAGAGAGATAGCAGACATGCTTGGAGTAGCAAAATCAACAGTTGGGTACATTCTGAGAAAAAAGGAATTGACTGGTGAGCTTGGGAACTCTAAAAGGCGTGGGCGTCCACGGATGACAACAGTGGTGGATGATCGCCGCATACTTTATTTGGTGAAGAAGAACCCGTTCACAACATCAACTGAAGTCCAGAACACTCTCAGTGAAGTAGGTGTATCTGTCTCAACAGTAAAGAGAAGACTCCATGACAGTAAATACAAAGGGTTCACATCTAGATGCAAACCATTCATCAATTCCAAAAATAGACAGGCCAGAGTTAAATTTGCTGAAAAACACCTCAAGAAGCCAGCTCAGTTCTGGAAAAGTATTCTATGGACAGATGAGACAAAGATCAACCTGTACCAGAATGATGGTAAGAAAAAAGTTTGGAGAAGAAAGGGAACGGCACATGATCCAAGGCACACCACATCCTCTGTAAAACATGGTGGAGGCAACGTGATGGCATGGGCATGCATGGCTTTCAATGGCACTGGGTCACTTGTGTTTATTGATGACATAACAGCAGACAAGAGTAGCCGGATGAATTCTGAAGTGTACCGAGATATACTTTCAGCCCAGATTCAGCCAAATGCTGCAAAGTTGATTGGACGGCGCTTCATAGTACAGATGGACAATGACCCCAAGCATACAGCCAAAGCTACCCAGGAGTTCATGAGTGCAAAAAAGTGGAACATTCTGCAATGGCCAAGTCAATCACCAGATCTTAACCCAATTGAGCATGCATTTCACTTGCTCAAATCCAGACTTAAGACGGAAAAACCCACAAACAAGCAAGACCTGAAGGCTGCGGCTGTAAAGGCCTGGCAAAGCATTAAGAAGGAGGAAACACAGCGTTTCGTGATGTCCATAGGTTCCAGACTTAAGGCAGTGATTGCCTCCAAAGGATTCGCAACAAAATATTGAAAATAAAAATATTTTGTTTGGGTTATGTTTATTTGTCCAATTACTTTTGACCTCCTAAAATGTGGAGTGTTTGTAAAGAAATGTGTACAATTCCTACATTTTCTATCAGATATTTTTGTTCAACCCTTCAAATTAAACGTTACAATCTGCACTTGAATTCTGTTGTAGAGGTTTCATTTAAAATCCAATGTGGTGGCATGCAGAGCCCAACTCGCGAAAATTGTTTCACTGTCCAAATATTTCTGGCCCTAACTGTATGTGCCTTCAGAATTTGTGTCATTACCAACCTGACGAAGGGGCCACAGTGTCCCGAAAGCTTTCTATGTTTACCATCTTTTCAGTTAGCCATTAAAAGTTATCAACCACCGAGGACTCTTAGATTGCAATATATTTTTCTATCTACTGGCTAACACGGTATAAATATTCTTTACCTTATTATTATTTATTTATAGAGCACCATTGATTCCATTGATTCCATGGTGCTGTACATGAGAAAGGGATACATACATACAAGTTAAAAATACAATGAACAAACTAACAGTGACAGACCGATACAAAGGGGGGAGAGGACCCTGCCCTTTGTGGGCTTACATTCTACAGGGCGGTGGGGAGAGAGACAGTAGGTTGGGTCTGCTCTGGTGGTGGTGGAGCGCCAGGTCCGATGATGGTGGAACGCCGGGTCGAGTAGTGGTGAGGTGGCACCACAGTCATTGCAGCTTGTCGGCTGTTCTGCAGAGATGGGTTTTCAGGTTCCTCTTGAAGCTTCCGAATGTAGGGGATAGTAGGACGTTTTGGGGTTCAGAATTCCAGAGAATGGGGTATGCTTGGTTGAAGTCTTGCTGGCGGTTAGATGAAGAACATACAAGTGTGGAAGAAAGAATGAGGTCGTGGGAGGATCGAAGATGACGAGTTGGATGATATAAGGAGATTAGTTCAGAGATATATGGGGGGACAGATTGTGGACAGCTTTGTAAGCCAATGTTAGGAGTTTGAATTGGATACGCTGGTGAATTGGGAGCCAGTGCAGGGATTTGCAGAGGGGAGGAATGGGGAGGAGAGAGGTGGATTAGTCAGGGAGCAGAGTTGAGGACAGATTGGAGAGGTGCAAGAGTTAGCAGGGAGGCCACGGAGGAGGAGGTAGCAGTAGTCGAGATGGGAGATGATGAGGGCATGCACTAGTAGCTTTGTAGATTGAGGGTTGAGGAAGTGACGGATCCTGGAAAAATATTTGAGTTGGAGGTGGCAAGTGTTTGGATGTGCGGTTTGAAGGACAGGGCAGAGTCAAGGGTTATTCCGAGGTAGCAGACTTCAGGTACAGGGCAAAGTGTTATGTCATTTATTGTGATAGATAGATCAGGTAAGGGAGGTGTGTGAGATGGAGGAAAGATGATGAGTTCGGTTTTGTCTACATTGAGTTTTAGGAAGTGAGAGGAGAAGAAGGAGGATATGGCTGATAGACACTCTAGGATTCTGAATAGGTGAGAGATGACATCTGGGCCAGAGAGATAGATCTGAGTGTAATCAGCGTACAGGTGATACTGGAAGCCATGGAACTTTATGAGTTGTCCCAGACCAAGGGTATAGATTGAAAAAAGGAGGGGCCCCAGGACAGAGCCTTGAGGGACCCCAACAGAGAGAGGATGGGATGAGGAGGTCGTGCGGGAGTGGATGACACTAAATGTGCGGTTGGAAAGGTAGGAATAGATCCAGGAGAGGGCAAGGTCAGTGATTCCAATGGAAGAGAGGATCTGTAATAGGAGGCGGTGGTCGACTGTGTCGAATGCAGAGAACAGGTCAAGAAGGAGGAGGATGGAGAACAGTCTGTTAGCTTTGGCCGTGAGTAAATCATTAGAAATTTTGGTCAGGGCAGTTTCAGTGGAGTGGTGGGGTGGAAGCCGGATTGAAGGCTGTCAAAGAGAGAGTTGGATGAGAGGTGGGAAGAGATATTGATTTGTCCTGAGGAAGGGGCCAGGGAGCCCTGAAACATGTTGACTAATAAATCAACATTAGATTCACCCTTTGAAGTCTTGTGGAATATGACAGCACGGTTTTTAACCCTTCATCCTCCCTGCTCTATATGAATCACACTGGAAACTACAGCAACCGTGATGTGCTTTTGTAGTGGTTGTGACTCTCACAACCACACAAGGTGAAGCCTCTGATACTATATAGGTAACATTTTATCTCTCAGACTCTTCATCCTCCCTACTTTAATTGAGATAATGACCTTTGGGTTTTCATGAGCTATAAGCCGTAATCATCAACATTAATAGAAATAAACGCTCGAAATAGATCCCTCTGTATGTAATGACCGTATATAATATATGTGTTTCACTTTAAGTATTGAATTAGTGAAATAAATTAACTTTTAGATTATATTCTAATTCATTGAGTTGCACCTGTTTATTCCATCTTGAACATTCTTCCTCAGGGCTTATTTACATTGCCATATTACACACAAAGTCTTAATATAGTCCTCATAGCATGTTCGTACAGCCTCCATATGCCATTGATTTCTCGGAGGGTAGGGGGGATCTTTACACATTTGACATGTGACGGAGGATGGGGGCAGTAAAAATTGTCTGTTTTTTCACTAATGCATGTGGCTGGGTTTACCTAATGGGATTGTTTGTTCTGATGACTACATCCTAGGGGAAACTCAAAACCGAAAAAGCAGGCACCTGCCAGCGTCCCTAGGGTATTTGGACGGGACCTAGCTTGGGTACCTGTGAACCCTGGTAATAAGGGTTCAGTTTAGCACTACACTGACTTACACAGTCACGTATGCGCACTTTTTTGTTTGTTTGGTCTAGACAACTATGTCTTTTTAATATAGAGCTAGTAAAAGTTAAGTTTTAACTTCTCAGTTTTTCTATGCTATTGGTTTAACACAGCCGTACCTGACTAGACTCCATTGGTCTTAACGGATGGCAACCTACCTTGCTGTTTAAATATAAATGCATTTTAATAAACTAATATAGCCTAAAATAACCTTTCATTTTGCTAAACCGGATGAATTATACTTTACTACACTTTCATTTACATATGTAAATAATATTGAACTTTTGAATATTGAATCATTGGACTGTGTCCATGATTGGACTGATCCACAATGGTACTAGGGGATCCCCCCGTGCGCCCACACCCAATGACACAATGTTCTAGCAGCATTTGGAGGGCACTAGACCCCATTTCTTAAGGGATGATCTATGAATAACTTATTGAATCACACTGACGATCTATCCAGTATGGACGGTGATAGTAACAATGGAGCTGCCATGTTCTATCCAGATTGAAAGTTGACCCTCATGACCATCCTGTCCGGTAAACCTAAGGAACCCCACTCCATCATTGTGTATACTGTAGCTGCAAATTATAGACTCATGGCATTCTCTTCAGTTACTGTATAGTTAGATCTATCGTTATATTGGCGCTGATTATTTCATGTAAAGTGAGAGCTGCAATTATTTATTCTATTTCCTATGAGAAAAAGAGTCCTAATATGTGACACTGTGTTCTACTCATCTCCTAAGCAGGATGATTTGATCCCTGGAGTATGAGAGCGGTCAGTGCTCTAAGTTATAGAACAACTCCTTGAAAATTGTGGTCAATGTGAGTGCGGTCCCCATGGTCTCAGAAACATTTTACATTTCAGTGTCACCTTAATTCATTAGTTTTCTTATACCACTGCACATAGCAAGGGGGAAGTCAGTTCTTTAACCACAGATTGCAGATTGGAGATAAAGGACATTAATAACTTCATATGTCTGGAATTTTATTTAGTTGTTGCACTCCATGTATATCATAGCATGTACAAATACAAAATATGTATAGACCTCAGCATATACATATTCATTGCAAATCTAATTTCATTCATTAACATGTAGATCTACAACTTGTAAATGATTATTATACCCAATGTTCAATTCAACATTTTCATTTCCAACGGTTAAGACTGTCTAGTTCTTTGGCAATCATCTCTTCTGTAACATTGCAGTGTTGTGTTATCTCTGTATGTGATTGTGTCTTTAATGTTTTTTTTCTTCCATAGTTGTAAGAGGGTCAAAAATGAAAAAAATAAGTTAGTCAACCTCTTCTACCTCAGAGAGAAGAGGAGAGCCTTTTTCTGGTAAGTAAAGAGCGCATCTGCCTTACAGGGGTTTTCTTAAGAAAACGGTAAATTTTAAAGTTAATTTTAATGAATAGATCTTGGAATGATAATAATAATAATTTCCACAATTGTATGTGTTTAAAAAAATGTCCCTATGCTGAGATAATCTTATATATCTTTTTTTTATTATTATTATTATAAGACACACTTTTGTTCCCCCAAATTTTTGGGAAAAGTAGGGGGTGTATCTTATAATCCAGATATACTATGTGCTGTGCTTTATGCGTAGGGGGCGGCTTTGGAGCTGTGTCCAGGGGCTGGTGCAGGGTGCAGCTGTGGCCTGTGATCACGTGGGTCAACTCATTAGACTCATGAATTATTCAATGCACCCCCTGTCCATCACCTCTCAGTGCTGGAGGGATGGGGAGCAGTACATATGACATTAACCTAATGAGTGGGCCCATAGGATCAGCGGCTGTGTGGATAGTCACTGCCTCCCACGTTTTCATTGCATGGAAATCAGCAATGGATGAGCATATTCGCCCTTCCATCACTCCCTGCAGCCTGCGCTATCTTTCTGTCTGTGCCGGCATCTGGTCATGTAAGTGGCACAGAACAGTGACGTCATCTCTGTGTGCGCTACTGACTTGATCTGATTACTGGGACAAGCCGACAAATGGATTGTGCGGGCTGCAAGGAGTGATGGAGAGAGGTATGATCGCTTATTATTTTTTTACTGTACCAGTATGTGGGGGCTATTGCCAGGATGTGAGCTATATCTAACATGGTGGCTATGTACCATCTTCAGGATATGTAGCATCATGGGGGTTATGTACCATCATGGGGGCTATGTACCATCATGGGGGCTATGTACCAGCATAGGGGCTATGTACCATCCTGGTGGCTATGTACCAGCATGGGGGCTATATCAAGCATGGGGGCTTTGTACCATCATGGGGGGGCATATCCAGCATTGGGGGGCCTTTTATCAGGATGTGGGGGACATGTATATCAGGATGGGGGGTCATGTACCTGGATGGGGGGACATATATACCAGGATGGGGGGTCATGTGCAAGGATGAGGAACATATATACTGATTGTAAGATGGACTCTGGCATTATAAGTTGGACCCCATTCAACATTAAGAATATTTTTTTTCTCTTTTCCTTCACCAAATTTGCGGTTCGTCTTCTAATTCAGTGCGTCTTATAAAGTGAAAAATACAGTACGTTCCCCTGATATGTACTGTAATCGCTGTGTCTGATCATACAGGGACATGGTCTAATCATACCACATCCCCTGGCCAGTCAAGGATGTAAGAGTATACAAACATTACAGCACGGGTTCATAAATAATTATTTGAGGTAAAACATTTTTAAAAAATAGGCCAGGAAATGTCTTGCTTCACAGAAAGAACCAACTATGAAGCCATGCTGTAATGTCTGTATACGCTTTTGCGTACTCCCCTGCCCAGGAGATGTGATATGATCAGACCATGCCCCTGTATGGTCAAACATGTTCATTACACAGTACATGTCACAGACACATATAGAAGATTATCTCAGCACAGGAATATTTTTTTTAAAAACACATCAAATTGTGCAACATATTATTATTCCAAGATCTATTTATTACAACGAACATTAAAATTAACTTTGTTTGAGGAAAAACCTCGTTACATATTCTTGCCATAAGAGCAATGGAGCAATGCATAGCAGTCATAACATTAGGCCTAGTAGAAGCGAGGAATTGGGCTTAGTCTTGACTGTGATGGTTGCCACCCCAAAGGAATCTGAATGCTGATACCTGAATGTAAAATTGATTGCCACTTCAGAGATGTCTGTTGTCTAGCGCTGGTGTAAGAAAGACTGATACAGAAGAAGGTAACTGTTTGGGTAAATTGTAAGTGTGCACGTTTGACAGAACTATTTTCTATGTACATCTGCATTTTTTCCAGAATCCCTAACTGGGTACACCAGAAACCATTCTTAAACCAGGGTCTGACGAATTTTATTTTTAAAGGGGCACACTGACACCCAAATACCTCATTCTGACTCATACACATGTGTACTAGCATTTTATACTTTACTTTTTACAGAGATGTAGCTATGAAATCAATATGTGTCTTTGCTTGTAGGATGTGGCATGCGTAGGTTTATTTTTATTATGAGAAAATGTTGGCAAGCTTTGTTATATGCTAATACATGCCAATATTTTCCATTAAAGCATTTGTTTTAGGAGAGAATATCTGAATAATATGGTACTAAATGGCAAAACATTACAACTTAGTGTGCCTACGACATTGTATCCCAGAGCAGTGGATAGTCCATATGCATCATACAAGCTGCTTTAATGGCCACTTTACATACACCAACTTATCTGTCCAACTTCGGACCAACTTACTGGTTGCCATTTGTACACAGCCACAAAATGGAGCAATGTGTCCATGATTTCACTGCAACCAGTAAGTTGGTCAGAAGTTGGACAGATAAGTTGGTGTGTGTAAAGTGGCCCTTAGAGAGCCATCATTAATGAATTCTCACATTTCTTTAACTATTTTTACAATTGTTCAGATAAAATTTTATTGAAGAAGCTGATCAGCACAGCATGATGATTACTTCTGTGATACAACACCTGCAATGGAGATGTGTCAGACAATATCAAACTAAAGATACCGTAACACGTAACGATATCGTTCAAAAGTCACGTGTTGAGTGATGCTTGAACGATGTCGAAACGACATAGTTGCGTGTGACACTACTAACGATCAACGATCATTCGGCTGATCGTTGATCGTTTGATTTGAGGACAGGACCTCAAATCTATCGTTGGTCGGCCACTGGACACGCAGCATTGCTGTGTGTGACACCGGGAGACCAAAGATGAACGAGCTCCCAGAATCTCACAGCCTATGCTGGGAGTTCGTATCCATGGTAAACATCAGGTTACTAAGCGCCGCGCGGCGCTTAGTAACCCGATGTATACCTTGGTTACCAGCGATTTCGCTAGTCCAGATCGCTGGTGAGTCTGCCTGTGTGACAGCTCACCAGCGATGTGAACGATGTTGTTAGCGATCGCACATGCATGTAATCGCTTCATTAAAATTGAAGCGTGTGACGGCACCTTAAAAGGTGAAACTATGAGCATAGTTCTGGAGTGGGAAAACCAATCCATAAAACATCCTTCTGTATTTGTTTTCAAGATATCCATCAAGGCACTATACTTATCGGTCGCAGCAATAAGCAAACAATGAGATATCCTTGTAAAATGCCATGATATGACAAGATAGGAAAACACATCCCAACTGGATGCAACACGGCATATCTGAGTTTCTGTCTTTAGTGACCCTATGACAAAGTTTCAGAAGATGCCATGCAGTGATAATGCACACACAAAATATTCTAAATAAAGCACATTTAGGAACATATATGAAACTTGTAACAGAAAACAAAACTAATTATAGTAATTACTCTCATGTTTATTGCTAATTTTTAAACGACACAATAAAAAGTTGCAATCTAATTGATTGCTGCAGGCTGTTCCTTGTATACTATATACTACTCAGACATCCTTTTTTTTCTTAATTGACACAATTATTCTAATAAATATTTGCTATTACAATGATTACATTAAATCAAACATTCCTTATGACATAAAATATTATCTCAATTTTTATCAATAACACATATGCTGATCCAGAATGGAATCTGTGACGAATAGCTTAACAAAGAATAAAAAAATGTACAGTATGTTATCTAAAATGAAAATGAGCCAAAATCTGATTAAGGTCTCATTCTAAAGTCCATGTTCCATGAATGTGTTCTAGCCATGATTTTCTCCCATGGAACATATACAGTATTTATCCTTAACATTGATGACACCAGATCTATTTTTTTTTTTTTTTAAAAGAAAAATCACAGACGTCTGAATGACTCCTAAGGCTGGGTTCACATCACAATTTTGGAGCTTCCGAGTGTATCCGTTTCAAAACGGATACACTCGGATCCAAAATCGGCTCCAATGTATCCCTATGGGGCTCGGATCGGATCGGATGTGTGCCTTGTGACATCCGAGTTTGGCACCATCCGATCCTGTCCGATTCTGTCCGATTTCATCACGGACAAAAAAACGCAGGCTGCTGCGATTTTGTGTCCGAGAGTGTCTGAGAATGAAATCGGACAGCCTCGGATCAGAGCTGATCCGAGCCCCGATAGTATAGGAGCCTATGGACATCGGATCCGAGCTGAGCTCGGATCTGATGTCAGCTCCGTGTGTTATGTACTGAGCATGCCCAGAGGCCGTGCTCAGTGCATAATTAACCCTATCTGTCCCTGTCTGTCCCTGCTTCTTCTCTATCTGTCCCTGCCTGTCCCTCCTCTATCTCTGCTCTACCTCTTCTTTATGCTCCCCCTGTCCTCCTCCCTCGTCCTCCCCCCTGTGCTCTCCCCTCCGGAATGTAAATAAAATAAAAAAAATCCTCTCAGAGCATACATTACATTCCGGCGACTGCAGGACTGTCACAGTGTCTTCTACTGTGCGAAGGACCTGTGGTGATGTCAGAGTCGGTCACCTGATGTGTCAGGTGACCGGCTCTGACATCGGGAGAGGTCCTTCGCACAGTAGAAGACACTGTCACAGCCCTGCAGTCACCGAAATGTAATGTATGCTCTGAGAGGATTTTTTTTATTTTATTTACATTCCGGAGGGGAGAGCACAGGGGGGAGGACGAGGGAGGAGGACAGGGGAGCATAAAGAAGAGATAGAGCAAAGATAGAGGAGGGACAGGCAGGGACAGATAGAAGAAGCAGGGACAGACAGGGAGAAGAGGATCCACACGGATCCTGCACAGGCATGGATCGGATGGCTATTTGCCATCCGAGTGCAGGGATCCGTGTGGATCTGTGCCTGTCCGTGGGATCCTCCTTTCAACACGGATCCCACGGACAGGCACAAAAACGTGATGTGAACTTAGCTTAAGGTAAAGATATTGGCAGGGGCGTAACTACAATAGGTGCAGGGGTTGCGATCGCACCCGGGCCCTGCAGCCTAGGGGGTTCCAAAAGTCCCTTTGGCCCATAGAAAAAGACTAATACTATTAAAGATTTGCAATAATTGGGGGCCCCGTTGGAGCTTTCGCATCGGGGCACCTGGGCCTGAAGTTACGCCACTGCATATTGGTAATGCAAGGATCTAAATAATGAGGATGTCCCACCAGGAGAATCCCTCCTTAAATCAAAACTGCTCCAGTGATCAGTTGATCCCTGCAATTACATTGGTGTAAGGCCAGGTAATCGGTAGAAGTAGCAGTATTTCTTCTACAGTGTCACTGAAGAAAAAATGTAGTAATAAGCCCTAATATTTTTATTGATTATTTATTTAATTATTTACACTATGACAGCAGGTTGATTACCATACATTAATGTGTATGACAACCAAGAACAAACAAATTACAGATTGTGGAAATGCAGTCTGATTGCAACAGCCAATCACAGATGCTCTCACAGAGAGTGAGTGTTGTGATTGGCTGTTGCCGGTCAGTGCATTGAATATGCAGGAAGCTTAATGAGCGGCCCCTGATGTAAGTGAGCAGAAGGGCGGGAGACTGTGAGCAGCCCTGGAAGCAATTGAGCAGTAGAGCGAGAGACTGAGTGGGAGACTGGAAAGATCGATCTCTGTGTGTGCCTGTTATTTGAGCTGTGTTTGGCATCTATTGGACACATTTGAAGGTGTTTTCTATGCATTTGATGTTGCTTGTGATTGATTTCAATGGGGTTCAGGGGGACTCGGTGAACAATTCAACCAACACCCCGTTATTCAGGGAACTGAACCAAATCCGAACGCTTACGTGTTCACTTATGTCATGTGATACTGGTGATGTCATTACAGGTCATTGTGCACTTGTATGTTACTGCCAGCTTATAATTGGTCAGCATCATACAGGGAGAAGAAGCACACCCCTGCAGTGAAGACTAACTTATAACACACACTTTAACTTGCCTAGAGTTAACTCATTAGGTGCTGAATATGTAATTATTAATTTCTACACAATGGAGAGCTGAAATTAAAACCAAAACACTTTATTCTGCTCTGCAATCACTATTACATTATTTCCAGTTTAACATGAAAAATGTAATGAAAGGTCAGGCCTCTTTAAAACATAATCTTACCTAAATTATTAGATTGCAAAAACGATGAACAGCCAATTCAGCTCTTTAACATATACATGTATACCAGGCACTAAATAACTTACTTGTGAGTATTTTCCATGTCTTCTTTTCATCGTCATAGTACTGAACCAGGTTGCTGGGCAGTCGATCCGGTCCAGGAGGCAGTCCGCCCACTAATAACAACATCTTCTTGGTGGATCGAATTCTTCACCCAAAACAAAAGAGAAGAAGAATGAACCATGTCATATTTGTCATATTTCAAGACTGCTGGCATCCTGATGTAATCTACTTTAATAGCTCTTGCTTCTACACATAATCATGTCACCATTAGTTGGAGGCCTGAGCAGGATGGCGCTCATAAAATAACTGAACATCCCTTACTAGTCAAGAGAAAAAAGAAAAAAGCTCCTATCGTGCCATTTGTCTAAGGTTCCTTCCAGAATTACGTTTTTTTTCTCCTGTTATCCCTATAAATCACGGCTCTTTACAGCTGAGTACTCATGAAATGCCCTGCAGTTGTGATAAGGTTAGGCATTAAAGTTACACATCAAAAATCATATTAGTCAGATCGTTATTATAAGTCGTTTTACACCTACAGAACCTTGAAAAATGGTAAAGGTTATATTGGGAGACAGGAGACAAAGCTCAGCGAGCACTTAGATTATACAAGTTTCTCCAGAGTAATTAGCTGTGGGGGTAGAATGATAGGCGACCAGACGACACTCACTGGATGATGTACATTAGAGGCCACATATTGGCTTCTTACATTATAGATCTTGATCATCTCCGTTCTTGCTCCCCCTACCCCCATGCACTAGTGGCTAAAACATTGACTGGTGAATGTGTTATATAGCTGCAAGCTTCCCTGGAGTGGGGCCCTGCCAGTGATTTCCACTGATCCAGCGACAGAAACCTGCTCATCTGTGCTAAAGCCACTCTAATTCCATCCTTCTGCTATTTTGCTCTGCCATCTTCCCTTGGGGGCAACTATATAACAGTGTGACTACCCACCCACCGAGTCAGGAAATTCTCTTTTTTTTAACCATGCTTGTGATTCCCAACATGCCCGCAAGCTCCAAGGTTCAAGTCTGCCTGGTAAATGAGAGTCTCTGTGCTGCTTTGCCCTAATTTTTTTATTATTTATTTATTAGACAAAATTTGGGCATAGAGGTAAAAGGGTAATATGTTCACTATGTTATCTATCTACTACTATCATATCTATCTATCTATCTATCTATCTGTCTGTCTATCTATGTATCTATCTATCTATCTGTCAGTCTATCTAATCACAGTACTTTCAGTTAAAAACACACTCCAGGAATAACTGATATCCGATGCTCTGTTTAGTACATAACCTGATGGGGCAGTGCGTGACTTCTGAGCAGGGCTGTGGAGTCAGTCATGAAGTCGGTGCCCATTTTGATGGAGTCAGAATTGGTATAAAAGGGACCAACTCTGACTCCTAAAATATATAATAAATTGGGTACAATAGTTCAATGCAATATATGCAAAACATTATTAATATGAATTATTATTAGGTTCTATCTAATTATCTTGATTATTGCATCATAATAATGATTAAATCCTGATATTCACATTGTAATACAATAAATTTATCGCCTAAACATGAGTCATGTATGAGGGAGTTGGAGTCATGGAGGTTTGGCTTAGGCTATGGTCACATTTGAGATTACTGCACGCTCAGGAGGGTAGCGGTAAAAACTTTGTTTTTGGCAGGCTTAAAGCCGTGCTATCACCATGGTAGCACTGCATTAATGCCACCCATGTTACCTTATGGAGATCTCGGCTGTAGCTCGGCTCCAACACTGTCATCATATGGAAATCTCGCGGCATTTCCAAACGTGAGCAAAGATGCTGTGGACAGCCTTCATAGGTGAGTATGGGCAGTGTAAACGTGGCGCTACCATGGCGGTAGCACCACATTTATGCTGCAAAACACTAAGTCGTTAGGCAGCGCGGAAATAACAAATGTGACCCTAGCCTTACCAACTCCACAACCCTGCTTATAAGAATATATTCACATATTATTTGCCTCTACATTCAGTGGCTCCATCAGGACTTACAGTGCCATGTGAAAGTATTTGGACCCCATGAACTTTTCAACCTTTTGCCACATTTCTGGCTTCAAACATAAAGACATAAATTCAAATTTTTTTGTGAAGAGTCAACAACAAGTGGAACACAATTGTGAAGTGGAACGATATTTATTGCAAATTTTAAACTTTTTAAAGGGAACCTGTCACCAGGTTTTTGCAACCTAATCTGAGAATAGCATAATATAGAATCCGAGGTCCTGATTCCAGCGATGTGTCATTTACTGAGCTGCTCAGTGTAGTTTTGATAATCTCCAGCTGTTTAAACAGTGATTTTATCATTAGCAGTCCTCTTGGCCTGCTGCCAAGTGGACTGGTATATTCACAGACTGCTAAATCTGCAACAGAGAAAACAGTCATTTTATCAAAATCACAGCAAGCAGCTCAGTAAATGATACATCTCTGAAATCAGGGTCTCTGTCTCTACATTATGCTGCTCTCAGATAGGATGGCAAAAACCAGGTGACAGGTTCCCTTTAACAAAAAACTGAAAAGTGGGGCGTGCAATATTATTCGGCCCCCTTGTTACGCTACTTTGTAGCACCATCTTTTGCTGTGATTACAGCTGCAAGTCGCTTGGGGTATGTCTTTATCAGTTTTGCACATCGTGAGACTGAAATTCTTGCCCATTCTTCCTTGCAAAATAGCTCGAGCTCAGTGAGGTTGGATGGAGAGCGTTTGTGAACAGCAGTTTTCAGCTCTTTCCACTTGGCCATTCTAACACCTGGATATGTTTATTTTTGAACCATTCCATTGTAGATTTTGCTTTATGTTTGGGATCATTGTCTTGTTGGAAGATAAATCTCTGTCCCAGTCTCAGGTCTTTTGCAGACTCCAACATGTTTTCTTCCAGAATGGTCCTGTATTTGGCTCCGTCCATCTTCCCATCAATTTTAACCATCTTCCCAGTCCCTGCTGAAGAAAAGCAGGCCAAAACCATGATGCTGCCACCACCATGTTTGACAGTGGGGATGGTGTTTTGAGGGTGATGAGCTGTGTTGCTTTTACGCCAAACATATCGTTTTGCATAGTGGCCAAAAACTTTGATTTTGGTTTCATCTGACCAGAGCTCCTTTTCCCTTTCCACATGTTTGGTGTGTTCTCAAGTGGCTTGTGGCAAACTTCAAACAAGACTTTTTATGGCTATTTTTCAGAAATGGCTTCCTTCTTGCCACTCTTCTATAAAGGCGAGATTTGTGCAGTGTATGACTGATTGTTGTCTTGGACAGACTCTCCCACCTCAGCTGTAGATCTCTGCAGTTATTCCAGAGTGATCATGGGCCTTTTGGCTGCATCTCTGATCACTCTTCTCTTTGTTCGAGATGAAAGTTTAGAGGGATGGCCGGATCTTGGTACATTTGCAGTGGTCTGCTACTCCTTCCATTTCAATATGATGGCTTGCACAGTGCCCTTTGAGATGTTTAAAACTTGTGAGGTCTTTTTGTTTCCAAATCCGGCTTTGCAATTCGCCACAACAGTATCTCGGACCTGCCTGGTGTGTTCCTTGGTCTTCATGATGCTCTCTGCACTTGAAACAGAACCCTGAGACTATCACAGAGCAGGTGCATTTATACGGAGACTTTATTACACACAGGTGGATTCTGTTTATCATTACCAGTCATTTAGGACAACATTGGATCATTCAGAGATCCTCACCGAACTTCTGAGTGAGTTTGCTGCCGAAAGAGGCAGAATAACAATGCATGCCCCACTTTTCTGTTTTTTATTTTTTTAAAAAGTTTAAAATATGCAATAAAGGGGGGCGTGGCTAGCCGATGGCGGAGAAGGAAGCTTAGACCGAGAGCTCCTGCAGCCGCCGCTCCTACAGCCGCTTCCTAGCCTCACAGACTGCACCTGAAGTTGGATGGGCAAAAATAAGAAGGGCCCAGGAGTCACTGGACCGACGGAGACACCTCACAGAGGCGCCATTGACCGTTATCTCCGCTCTAACGCTGAGACCCCAGCAGCACAGTCTCCCTCCAAGATGGCGACATCAGCACAACGCGAGGTGGCTTCCAGAGCTGAGCGCGGCAACAGGCAGAGGGGGAACAGATTCGAGTGCCTCAGAGATGAATCATCACAGGAGGAGACCGCAGAAGCAGCACAATTTCCCCAGGACAGCACATCAAACCCTGAGTTAAGTGCCTATATTAAGAACTTGCCCACAAAACAAGATCTAGAACGATTTGCCTGCAGACTAGAAAACTCCTACAAAACGGAGATGCAGACACTGAAACAGGAGTTTACAAGTAGAGTGGAGGAAGTGGAGAGGGCACAGGATGAGGTTCTGGACGAACTAAAAGCCGACAGAGCAACCTTAGAGGTCCACTCTGCCCTCCTGGAAGATCTTCTTTACAACCAAGAAGATCTAGAAAACAGAAATCGCAGGAATAATGTAAGGATCAGGGGACTGTCCGAGTCTGTGTCACCTGTGGATCTGGGGAGGGCAATCCAGAGACTGTTTAAACAGATCCTAGGAGATGAAAGCGGCCCGGACATCGACCTGGACAGGGTCCATAGGGCCCTTGCCCCTAAACCATCCCCAGAGGCTTTCCCAAGAGATGTGGTATGCCGAGTTCATTTCTTCTCAATCAAAGAAGATATCATGGCTGCTGCACGCCAAGCCGGCACCATCTCCTTTGAAAACTCGAATGTGCTGCTGCTCCCTGATCTAGCGAGGAGAACTCTCCTACAAAGGAGAGGACTGAGACCATTGCTCTCCATTCTTAAAGAAAGGGAAATAAAGTACCGGTGGGGATTCCCCTTTCAACTAACTGCGTCCAAAGATGGCCGCTCAGCTTCTTTTAGGAGGCTGGGAGACCTTCCTGCTTTTATCAAGGCCATGGACTTGCCTCCGATTGAACTACCAGACTGGCCCAGGAACCCGACGATGCCTACTCCTCCGACACGTTGGAATAGACCCCCTAGAGCCGGATCCGGAGGAGGAAGACCACAAACCTGAGTGGACTATGACGCCCCACTGCGTTTCAAGATGAAGGAGGAGAGAGGTCTTCCAGCTTTCAAGACCCGGTTATTGTTAATCTAACTGTTACGGAATATTAAGTTTGACTAAGATATGTGTACCTCATAGTGGAAGTCGTCTATGTCCCTCACTTAATTAGACCAGAAGGCCTATCCTCCACCTGATAGTCACCCTTCCTTGATATTATACCTTCCCTTCCCCATCTTCTTCCACCCCTCCATTTACCATCCCCCCCCCTCCTGCCCCTCATCCTATAGCATATACCCAAATGCATGATTCCAATGCCATTCCCTAATCTATAATCTCCCCACCTATACACCCCTTTCTTCTTTTTCAACTCATACCCTCCTCTCCCACCTAACAGACCACTTCTTCACCCATTTATCATTAAGAGACACTAAATTTCCATAACAACACCCCCAGGAAATACATCTTTATTTCTTACACAAGGGAGGGACTAAGCAGACGATCACTCATATCTTCCTATACTTTCCGTTATATAGTTCCGTTTATTAGAAGTGATTTGGTTTACTATTTTTGCTGTTGGGGAGGAGAGGATGGGGGAGAAACCCCCCCCCTTTTTCTCCTTCTCTCTTCTCTTTTATTAATCATCATAATCATATGTTAGCCCATATATATATGCATGTGACAAGAATATGGCAGTCTACCTAAGTTATATAAAATACAACAATTAATATTTTTTTGTATGGGTTGTGAGGCGGGACGGCAGGAGGGTGGCGGCATATTAGCTACCTACCTGGTGATCCCGCAACCCCCAGTGCTGGACAGAAGTTCTGTCCAATTATTGCACTCCTCCCCGTGCGGGGCTAGACGATAGCCTACCATGGGACTCTTAAGGGTACCTATCCTTATGCCTTTCTACTATCTCTACTCTATATTCTTCTCTTACCTTTCCTCATCTTTCCTATATTCTTGTAGTCGGGTTAGGACTTCTACACAATTATATAACACCATATTTTTACATCATGTCGAACATGTCTGAATTAAGGTGCTGCTCCTTTAATGTCAGGGGGTTGAATAAGCCTGAAAAGAGGCGCCAAATCTTAACGACAGCCAAGAAATCAAAGACACATGTGATGATGTTACAGGAGACCCACTTCAGATCTAATGCTCTGCCTGCCTGTGGTTCCCGGGATTTCCCGTCCTGGTTTCACAGCACTAACCCTACATCTAAATCCAGGGGAGTCTCGATAGCCTTTCACAAATCTTTCGCCCCAGAGGTCTTGGACCAATTAATCGATCCATCTGGTAGATACATCTTTCTCAAAATCAGCTGGCTTACTCGAACATACATATTGGCTAACGTTTACTATCCCAATAGGCACATGATGAGATTCGGCTCGAGACTCAGAGGATTGCTGGAGGAGTTCGCGGGTTCCACACCAATAATTCTGGGAGGTGACTTTAACTTTCCAGTGGATCCGAAGGTGGACACCTCTTCCGGTAAGTCGTGCTTATCTGTACCATCGCTCCATAGTCTCTCCAAACACTGGGAATCACTACAAATGGTTGATATTTGGAGGATACTGCACCCGGAGGAACGCGACTACACATTTTACTCCCACATACATTCAGTTTATTCAAGGTTAGATAGATTCCTAATCTCGCACTCCTTGTTAGACTTTAAAATCAGATCGTCTATCGGGAATATATTATGGTCAGATCATGCCCCTATATACATCACTTTACAATTTGGCCCCCAGGACAGAAGAGCATACACCTGGAGACTAAATGAGTACCTACTAAGAGACCCCACTTGTCTTAAAGACCTCACCTTGACCATTCAGAACTTTAATAATGACCACGCGTCAGATCCTACATCTAATCCTATGAAATGGGAAACATTAAAGGCTGTCCTGAGAGGGGTTTTGATCTCCCATGGCTCCAGAATCAAAAAGATGAGATCGCAAGAAATCCTAGAGCTTCTCCATAAAGTATCATCTCTGGAGACCATTCACAAACAAGACCCCACCCCTGCCATACATGCCCAATTATCCACCACGCGGCATAAACTGCTCGCTCTTCTTGACCAGAAGGATAAGTTACAGAGGGATAGGATAAACTCAAAATACTATCTACTGGGTAATAAACCAGGAAAATTATTAGCAAGGGCACTACATCCCAGAAATCAAAAAACCTTCGTCCCTCACATAAAAACTAAAGAAGGGAATAAAGTCTACTCCACCAACGAAACGGTGGAATGTTTCCGAGCCTATTATGCATCCCTCTATAACATAAACAGTCCTGACGGAGGTTCTGATGTCCCCATTCCCACATCAAAAATTAATGAATATATAAATAACCATGGCCCCCCACCCCTGCCTGAGGAAGAGAGAGAGGGATTGGCAGCGGACTTCACAATGGAAGAACTGTCCGACGTAATCAAGGAACTAAAAATAGGTAAAAGCCCAGGACCGGACGGTTATTCGTCCGGATTTTACAAATCCCTATCTGACCACTTGAACCCTCGTCTTCTAGAGGTATTTAACAGCATATCCAGGGGGACCTGTTCCCTCCTCAGGCATTAATAGCACATATTGTTGTTATACCAAAACCGGGTAAGGACCCCTCTCTCTGCAGTAGCTATAGGCCTATATCCCTGATGAATTTAGATATAAAAATCTTTTCGAAAATGATAGCAAACAGAATGAGAAGATTCCTGCCACTTCTAATCAATCCCGACCAGGTAGGCTTTGTACCAGGACGAGAGGCCCGAGATAACATAATTAGGTCAATAGCTGTTATAGATGGAGCGAGGAGGGGGGGGACTCCCATGTGCATCCTGTCGATAGACGCCGAAAAGGCTTTCGACAGGGTGCACTGGGACTTCCTGTTCGCCACCTTAGAGCGAGTGGGGCTGAGGGGTGCGATGCTCCAGAGGGTTAGAGCACTGTACACAGCACCATCGGCCCGGGTTCAGGTCAACGGTACTTTATCTGACTCATTCCCCATACACAACGGTACTCGTCAGGGATGTCCACTTTCCCCTCTGATTTACATACTATGCATGGAGTCCCTGGCAGACGCACTTAGATCTAACCCATCGATTAGAGGTTTGGTGACGGGTGAAGTAGAACAGAAATTGGCCCTATTCGCGGACGACCTGCTCCTATATATAACAAATCCCCTCATATCAATACCCAACATAGTGGACGAGCTCAACAGATATGGAAATCTAAGTAACTTCAAAATAAATGACTCTAAGTCAGAAATATTAAATGTTTCCCTCTCAAAACTAGTGGTCACTCTACTTAAATCTCAATTTCCATTTGTGTGGAAACATGAAGAGATCAAATATTTAGGTATAAAATTAACCAAGGATCCATCCATTCTGTATGCAAAAAATTTTGAACCCCTATTAGAAAAGGTGACATCGGACTTCAAAACGTGGAATAAACTTAACATCTCATGGTGGGGAAGAATCAATTCGATCAGAATGGATCTATTGCCCCGACTTCTTTATTTTTTTCAGGCTCTCCCGATTCTCCTCCCGGCTTCCTTCTTCTCCAGACTTAAAACCTCGATCATACGGTATATATGGGCACATAGGAAACCTAGACTGGCGTATAACTTACTAAATAGGAGACCGGGGGAGGGAGGGGTGGGACTGCCTGACCTCATGACATATCACCTAGCTTCATTGGGCAAATGTATACTAGATTTATATGCTCAGGAGAACAGACGTCAATGGGTGGATGTGGAGACAGAGCTCAATGACGCTAGCCCTCTGTCGGTAGTGTGGCTTTTTAGCTCGGGTGGTCCTCGACCCCTTTCATTCATTACAAACCACCTACAAAAATTTTTAAAAAAACATAATCCATCACTACACATGACCACAAACCCAGGTCCTCTCACTCCAATATTTAATAATCCATCCTTAGGATTGGAAACAAATAGGAAGACCTTTTTAGGTAGACACAAAAGAACACATCCCATGATCCAGACCTACACTAACCTGAACGGTATAAAAAGCCTCGCAGAGATATACCGAGATTCCTCGATTCCTCCGGGTGCATGGCTTCTCCACGCCAGACTTAGTAGCTATATTAAATCTATAAATTGGAATGTGGCCACCAGACAACCCACAGCCTTTGAGAGACTTTGCTTAGAAGGAGGCCCAATCCCACATACAATCTCAATATTATATACTTTGTTCCGAAGCGCTTTGGAGACCCCAGATAAATACTCACTTAAATACAAAACGAAGTGGGAAGGGGACCTCCGGAGGGAGTTCTCTTCATTGGACTGGGAAAAAATCCTATTGTACACACACAAATCAGCTAAGGCGGCCGCATTCCAGGAAAGAAATTTCAGAGTAATGGCAAGGTGGTACAGAAGCCCGGCAGAACTACATCAAATTTTCCCTTCATTATCTGATCGCTGCTGGCGATGTAACATAGCTTGTGGCTCCTATCTACATATATGGTGGGATTGCCCGCAGATTCAACCTTTCTGGAGGGAGGTGTCTGACCTATTGGAACTATCCACAACAACCCGCTTGGTCCTTACACCATCCATGGCCCTACTAAATCTTATTGATATCCCAATTTCGAATTACAAAAGTGACATGACTAGATATTTCTTATCTGCAGCACGAACTTTGATTGCCAGAAGGTGGAGAAACACAGGGAGACCAACCAAAATGGAATTAGTAGCCGAGTTAAACCATGTGTGCAGGATGGAGGAAAACATTAGCCAAAGTTCTCCTGATATGAATAGTGCGGATAGACACTACCGCATTTGGACCCCCTGGATTATGTTCAGAGAATCCGAGAATTTGAGAGAATGGTTGTCATGAGGGAGGCGGGGAGAGGGGCGGGGATCCGGGGGGACTACGGACGGGCCGAGCAGAGGACATCCCCCGTAACATATAACCCGTGGGTAGGTGGACCCGCTAGTGTGAAAAGCAACATCATTAAATAGATGAGACTATTTCCGAGACTCCAGGATATATCCAAATTTCCAAGAAATTTAGCTATTGAGAAGTCGGCACCTTGCAGACCGACTATTCAGATGACTTAAACAAAAGCGTCCATCCTGATCCGACTCCTTTCTTTCTTTCTATCTCTTTCTCTTTCCTATCTTTTCTACCTGAATATCAACACTGATTACTTTCCTCTCTCTTCTTATGGTTCTGAATTTTCCATACTCTCCAAATATAGATGATTATGTTTTTATGTGTAATTGATATACTTCTACATTCTTAATTGGACCCCATACATGTATACAAGCCTGATACTAATAATACAAGTTTTATGGTCATGATAAATATAAATTATTTGATTTTTTTTTTTTTTTTGTTAAAATGAAACAAATTTCTGAGATGTACAAAACTGATTGTTGTATGTTGCAATATGAGAAATGTGTACAAATACAAATATGTTAATAAAAATTGATTTAACCAAAATATGCAATAAATTTTGTTGCACTTCACGATTGTGTCCCACTTGTTGTTGATTCTTCGCAAAAAAATTAGAAGTTATATCTGTATGTTTGAAGCCTGAAATGTGGCAAAAGGTTGAAAAGTTCAAGGGGGCCAAATACTTTCACAACACATTGTATATCCAAACTCTCACAAAATTGGATTGAGACGTATGTGCCAATGGTGCCATTGACTATAGAAATGCAGATGGAATCACACTGCTATAATTTTTGGCTGTATACGCCTTTTGGAGGCGGGAAGCAAGATGTACATGATTATGTGTTGCTGCCTGATTCAACTTGGTGTATGCGGATGAAAATGATGGATGTTAGACCACATTGTGACTCCACCTGCATCCTTAAAGTGAAAAGATCAGTTTGCGCATACGCCCAAATATCGTTTTGGAGAGGCTCAGATACAACCAATGACAGAGCCACTGATTGTAGGGCGAAACACTATGTAAATCCAGCCAAACACTTGTCTTTTAATCTATGAGTCATATGTGGCTTCTTCTTCGATATGCACTAAGCACAAAATGACAGCAGTCAGCAGGTCATGTGTTGTATTACCGCCATCACCGATCCGTGATGGAAGCTGTGAATCCACTTGGTAAGTACATGATCATTTAGGCCATTGATTGTCTTCTGCGATCATACTCTGCCCCCTTGTAAACCAAGAATAGACCTTGAGCCCTGCACAAAAAGGGGTTTCTTCTCAATGTAATATCTACAGTTAAAATTGCCTTTATAGGACATATATTTAATAATGGTAAATAGATGATGGATGAAAAAGTGAAGGTCTATTTACACCACATGATTATCATGAAAGAGAACTCCTGGGAAAGCTCATTTGATGAAAATCATTCAGTTTAAACATGCTGCTAAGAAATGAGCGTGCAGTGCAAAAGATCATTGTTCTCGGCAGTCTATGCGCACTGAACGATCTATTACTGATTGTTCTGTGCACATCTGAAGTGCAGTCTGCCTGTATATACAGGATAATAAACGAATGCCGACTGGCGAGCATGTTGGTGGTAGTTTAGCACTGTGCATCGTGCAATGTTGATTAATCTTTGCACTAGCATTGCAATAAATGATCAAATATATTAGCAACAATGAATAAGATGGTGTGCTGCTGGACCTAATAGTTATTGCTTTGCGAAAGAGCATTATGATGGTCATAACTGTGGTCGCCTGCTAGAGCTGTCCAATAGTTGCATATAGGATCGGTGACTTCTCCTAGGACTGTTGTGCACCATGTAGTAATCTGGTAAATTATTCTAATCTGGCAGTACAATATATTTGTGTAATTATCTATTTTTAGTATTTTTCTAAAACCTAAAATATGAACTTGTGCAGTAGAAGTGACAAAAAAAGCACAAACACTCAGTGGTATCACAAGTAGAGTGAATTTTTGCGGGTGTTGGGTTGTGCTATTTCTCTATTTTGTTTCCTTAGTAAATTGACAATGTTCTAATAATGAGACAGTTATCCCATGCAGTCTCTTTGTTTTTTGCTTTTACACTGACCACCTGAATAAATTCAGAGCGTCTGTTGTCAACTTTGTGTTCAGTCTCTGGTAACTCAAGTTATGACAGTATAACAGCACATTAAACTCAATGGGCTTTATGTATCAAATTTGTCTCTGGAAAAGGCGGCCATTGGTGACCATAAAGTGTACACACAGTGTAGATATTCTATTTATCAGGTTAAGGAACACTTTCTATAAAATATTACAATTAAATTATATATCAAATACATAATATAAACTCAATTCTGTTACAAAATTAAAGTGTAAGGTTTATATATAAATATGTAGGCTTAACAAGGGTGTGTGTCAATTATAGTGAACCTATAGAAAAAAGAGAAGACTGGGCGCAAATGGGAGCAGTACCACAAGATAGTATACAAAAGTGAAAAAACTATTTTTATTATTGTGCACATATACCGAAGGGAATTTTAAAACCAATTTTAAAAAGTAGGGCCCTTGGGAATGAACCACAGTATAATAAAATCACATGTATGAACAGTACTTAATTGCTGGCAGCCGTATATACAGTACAATAAACATATGGCAATAAAATAAGGTGAAAAAGCAAGACCAAATAGGTAAGTGATCTGAAGAGCTGGGTGTAGTGGTTGATCAGAAGGGTATACAAGGTGATAATAACAAGGGTGTACAAAATAACAATGGTAGGTTCAAAACACACAAGGGCGGTAATGAATACAAATCACAAACCTCACACCAATATTAACCAACCCTCAGGATGGGAAGGAATCCTATCAAGCTTATACATGTAGTGTGTTTGTAATATCCTGGATGGTGTAAAGAGATGGGCGAGAGAACAGAATTATAAATAAATAATATCCTGTAGGAGCCCCACTGATATTGTTACACCGGATCCGTATCAATGCTCTGTGTCAGGTTTCACTATCAGGAGCTTTTGTTGAGGACATGGAGGGAGAGAGCTATTGCAGGCCTGTCTTACCTTATCTAGATAAGATAT
Source organism: Allobates femoralis (assembly GCA_033576535.1). NCBI lineage: Eukaryota > Metazoa > Chordata > Amphibia > Anura > Aromobatidae > Allobates > Allobates femoralis. The sequence goes on along the minus strand of JARQOC010000005.1, from coordinate 137,424,926 downwards.
CTACTCCCATTTGTTTCTCTAAGCAGGCATCCTGCTGTGCTGTGACAGATTCTGTGTTTTATTTGACCTCTTGTGTTGCTGCAAACACAGAGAGCAAAGACGAGGATTTAGCCCCTCCTACTGATCTCCTGAGCAGTGATATGAATATGTGACATAAATATTCATCCTATGGGGAATGGACAGCAGAGAACTAAGTGGATCATTCACTGTGATTGACAGATAGAATGATTATTCATTATTTGAAGTTAGAGAGGATAGGAGGGAAATATAAATAAAATAAAAACATCAATGGAGATAGCTTAGGGTACCGTCACATCTTAGGTGATGTAGGGGCGTGGCCTATCGGCGCTGATATCGCCCCTGCGTCATCTAATGTAAAGGGGCGATGTCTGCGCTACATGTCACCTCTGAGTGGTTGCCTGGTTTCACATCAGTGCTCTGAAACCAGGCGAGCACTCGGGCGATGTGTATACATCGCCCCATGTAACAGGGGTATGGCGATCTGACAGACGATGGGAGCCATAGGCTCCCATGTTACAGCATCGCCGCTGGGGTTTTTAGACACCCCAGTGGCGATGCCGCCTGTCAGATCGCCAGTGCGTCGCCGGAGGTGTCGCTGCATGTAAACATGTGACGGCGACACTGGCGGGGCGCCAAAAACATGCACGCTCCCGCCCGTCGCCGCCAACATCTCCGGCGACGTCACCTGGTGTGACGTGGCCCTTAGAGCTTGGAATTAGAAATTGACAGCAGTTACATATGCATTTTTGACCTGACAGATTTCCTTTAGGGCTTTAGTCTGCACAATCTAAGTGGATCATACAAGTGTACTGCAATGAATTAGACCAGAATTGGATCAGAAGGGATCTGAAGGTAACTGGATACATACTCACTGTAAACAATGTTTCTGTTTCTCTCGGGTATCACCTCTATAATACTTCACTTCTACTAACTCCAGCTTCCATTGTGTGAGTAAATTTATTTACAATTCCAAGGTTCCATTAAAATAATTCCAAGCATAATAAGGTGCATATAGTTATACTCAGAGAGCCAGATGGTAAATGCCAAAAAGGATACTGGGTATTTATATTCATATATACCACCCAGTATCCTTTATCAGCGAGCCAAAGAATCCACTGACACTACAAAGCTCCTGGGCTTAAATGTGCATAGTATTCTGTATATTAGAGACAATGTCTCTCTTAAGGTACCGTCACATGCGGCAATTTTGCTAGCAATTTCACTGGCAGTTTGCTGGTTGCAGTGAAATCATGGACACATTGTTCCATTTGTACACAGCAACAAAATAGAACAATGTGTCCATGATTTCACTGCAACCAGCAAATTGCTTGCAAAATTGCCGCGTGTGACAGTACCTTTACTCTTAGCTATCTGCCTCCTATAACTGCCTTGAGTGTTATTGCAGAGCATTAGATGTATTACTCCTATTTGTTTCTTGCATAGGATGCACTGACCACTCTGTTAGTGTGCCCATGCATAATCTCAGGCTAACAACACATTGAAATAGCCCTTCTGATGAGGCTCCATGAGCCGAAAAGTCTGATGTGATAGTGAATTGAGACTGTTCTTGAATTAAATAAATATATTTTGATCACGAACATTACCCCTTAACTCTTATTGTGTGCCGAAGTTATAATGACTTGATATATTTTTTTCTTCTGAGCACCATCCGACATAGTGAGATGGGCTTATCTTCATGATTGTCATTCCTCAGGCAATCACTGATGTACATCACAAAGTAACAACAAAAGAAACATATATAGGGTCACAAATTTAAAAATGGAGCGTAAAAGGCCAGGTGATCACATGGTATAGCCATTAAAACAGTCGCTTAGAAATAATCCGACTATAAGGGTATGTGCCCACAGGTTGGTTTTGCAGCTAAATCTATGGTGATTTCAAGGATATCCAGAGTCCTTAACAGGAGATTTGCTGCGTTCTGGACCTGCGTTTTTTGTGCAGGTTTTGCTTGATTTTTGTGCATTTTTGCTGAGGATGGTTTGTTGTGTTTTTTCAGCGTTTTTGCCATTGTCTGCAGCATAAATGCAGAAAGGATAGGACATGCTCAATCTTTTGCATCCGCAGCAAAAACTGGGATATTTGTGATATTGGTTTTACTGGGAAGCCCAAACACACTAACAAATTAGCATGCATTTGCATAAAACCATAGCAAAAACACATGTGGAAAACGCAGCAAAAACACTGCAAAAACGCACTGTGGGCACATACCCTAATAATTTTAACAAAATGATTTCTAACACCAAATAAAAAATATTAGGAAAAATTTGAAAGGATTAGAAAAATTAATTACCGTATATACTCGCGTATAAGCCGAGTTTTTCAGCCCAAAATTTGGGCTGAAAAGTCCCCCCTCGGCTTATACGCGAGTATATACCGCCCGCCCGCCACCCGAATCAGTATACAGGCCCGCCCATCAAGATCCATGGCCCCCCTCCTTGCTCGGCAAACCTATAAAGTAAAATCCTTATACTTATCACTGTCCTCTCGCCGCCGTCCCGCCGCTGCCGACACCGCGATCCTGCATCTTCATTCAGCGTCTTCCGGCTTCCTGTGGTCGCAGGCAATGACGTCATTGTCAGCGCCGACCACAGGAAGCCGGAAGACGCTGAATGAAGATGGAGGATCGCGGTGTCTGCAGCGGCGGGACGGCGGCGAGAGGACAGTGATAAGTATAAGGATTTTACTGTACAGGTTTGCCGAGCAAGAGGGGGGCCTGTATACCCCTGGGGTTGGTGTTGTATATACCCCTGGGGCTGCTGCTGTATATACCCCTGGGGCTGCTGCTGTATATACCCCTGGGGCTGCTGCTGTATATACCCCTGGGGCTGGTGCTGTATATACCCCTGGGGCTGCTGCTGTATATACCCCTGGGGCTGGTGCTGTATATACCCCTGGGGCTGCTGCTGTATATACCCCTGGGGCTGGTGCTGTATATACCTCTGGGGCTGCTGCTGTATATACCCCTGGGGCTGGTGCTGTATATACCCCTGGGGCTGGTGCTGTATATACCACTGGGAAGGCTTCTGTAATACTGCTGGGGCCTGTATGTACCACTGGGGAGGCTGCTGTTTACCACACTGCTGGGGGCTGTATACTACCACTGGGGAGGCCTGTATACCACTGGGGGGGCCTGTATACCACACTGCTGGGGGCTGTATACCTGTGCTGGGGTCCACCCTCGGCTTATACATGAGTCAATAGGTTTTCCCAGATTTTGGGGGCAAAAGTAGGGGGGTCGGCTTATACACGGGTTAGCTTATACACGAGTATATACGGTAATAAAAGAAGGAAGGAAGGAATCAGAATAGAACTCATGGACTCGTAGTTAAGAGGGTTGTCTGGAGGTTTGTGTTAATGCCACAAGGCTAATCAAAGTCATGAACACAATAAACACGCGGGGTCACCCTGTTCTCTGTCACCATTTTAGGTAGTATACATCTATTGGAGGTGATCACTTCTGACACATTCTAGTACGTCTGGATGCCTGTCCTCCAGTAGACATATACTCCCAAAAAAGTGACAGAAAACATAGTGTCCCTGCCTGCACAATTAAAATCAATGATACCTTCGGCACAAACGTCAGAATCCCACTTTGTTCAAACGTAAGCCTCGATGGGACACTGAATGTGTAAGAGAACGCAATGTGAGAGCATAATTACCTCACTAATATATGACATCACTGTTTGGTTACTTAGCTGTAACATGGGTTAATGGGTGGCATAATTTCAGCAAATCACTGTGTGTGTTATTTCTGAAGGTACCTTTACACGCCGCTACAGAAGGTTAGAAACAACCGGGTGTCTCACGTGCACGAGCACGTACCAACGGTTGCAAAGGTTACCCGATACCGCCTTTACACGCCGCTACAAGGTGCTCTACAGAAGGTTTAATCTATCCCTGGAGGCACCACCGGGTGCCACAGGTTACCATCTGTAGAGCACCTTCCCTCATTTACACGCCGCTACAGAAGGTAATATGGGAGGACCTGGGGCAGCAGGGACAACACATAGGCGTGCCAGAATTGTGGATTACGAGACGCTCGTACGATGATTGGACAATGCAATAGCATCATGATTGGCCAGCCAGCGCAGGAAGGCTGGATAATACATGATGCTATTGCAATTGTATAGTGTGACTGGTCAGCTCCTTAAATATGCCGCCCTATGCAGCGACAACCAATTGGAACGCAGGAGCTTCCACCAATGATCGCTGAAGGGGGGCGGTTTCCCGGAGGCTGTGTCATGCCCCAGGGAGTTAACTAGGTGGCGAAACAACCTTACCGTACCTTACTTAGACGCCGCTACCATCGGGTTGAAACCAACCTGTTTTAGAGCACTGCTCTGAAACATGTGCCGAAAGTGACGGGTGGCTACAACCTAGTTTACACGCCGCTACCTCGGGTTGATTTGACGGTGCAAAATACATTTGTCTCCGAAACCCGGTTGTTTCTAACCTTCTGTAGCGGCGTGTAAAGGTACCTTAAGCAGTGACATCACTGTGTATATAAACCCTAAGTAGTGACATCACTGTGTATATAAACTTTAAGCAGTGACATCACTGTGTATATAAACCCTAAGCAGTGACATCATTGTGTATATAAACCCTAAGCAGTGACATCACTGTGTGTGTTATCTCTAAGCAGTGACATAACTGTGTATATAAACCCTAAGCAGTGACATCACTGTGTATATAAACCCTAAGCAGTGACATCACTGTGTATATAAACCCTAAGCAGTGACATCACTGTGTATATTAACCCTTGGCAGTGACATCACTGTGTATATATATCCTGCGCAGTGACATCACTTTGTAGAGTACTGATTACTTATTTTCTTATTCAAATCAGATAAATTTCACAGTCAGTAAAGAATGTCTAATATATAATTCTTGAGTTTTTTAATTTCTATAAATCCTGCACAGATTTATATAGTCACATGCACTGAAAGCTGAATTTCCCACCTGTCTTGAGCCCAGATATTGATGGATGTCACACTTATATAAAAGAACCAATATGTACGGTATACCAATCCACATAGGAAATATAAATAGGGAATAATCTTGGGATTCTTTCCACTGACATACTCTATTCTGGTGACAGTGTTAATGTGGTCTTTATCTGACCTTCCTTACCTATCGTGACCCAATAAGCAATCCTGGCAAAAGTTACAAAAAATGTTTATTTTTAATGGCGTACTGTGCTTAGTTTCTATCAAGCTGTATTTGAATTAGCCATTAAAGATAGCATGCGTGAGAAAAAAAAATCTTCATGGCTTTATGGTAACCTCAAAATCACTGGCATGGAACATGTGTTCTATTATACCGCTAGTAAGGTGTCAGATTTATACTGATATTTATGCTGCTCCTTGCTGGAGGGAGCATCCACTTTTAATAGTACAGTAATAAATTGGCTAAAGTGTCAGTAAAACAGAGCAGAAAATATTGCTTATTAGTTCTGACATATTTATAACTGAGCATATGTCTTCTTTTTTTTATTGTTACTCCTGCAACTATTTCAGGTTTTGGTACAAAAAAGATTTGATATCACAATGATTTTTCACCAGTTGTGTACAATTGAAAGCCGCAAATTAAAGCACAGGCCATGTTTGGGAGCTTACATTCCTCTGAGTACTTAAGTGCAGAAAAAGGTGAATGGACGGGATTGGCCATCACCCCATAAACACATTTATAGAGTTTAAGGCAAAATAGTTGTGTTGTAAGCGCCAGAAATCCACCAGCTAATTTACAGGAGTTACCAAATCATCAGCAAACCGTAGAGTAGATTATCAATATTATACTGAACAAAATATAAATGCAACACTTTTGCATTTGCTCCCATTTTTCATGACCTGAACTCAAAGACCTAAGACCCTTGCTATGTACATAGGAGGCCTTTAACATAAATAAATAATTAAATACTGTTCGAAAGTTTGGGGTCATTTAGAAATTTCCTTATTTTTGAAAGAAAAGCACATTTTTTTCAATGAAGCTAACATTAAATGAATCAGAAATACATACACTCTATACATTGTTAATTTGGTAAATGACTATTCTAGCTGCAAACGACTGTTTTTTAATGAAATATCTAAATAGGCCCATTTCCAATAACCACCACTCCAGTGTTTTTATGGTACATTGTGTTTGCTAACTGTGTAAAGGTACCGTCACACGCCGCAATGTCGGCTGGAAATCTGAAAGGCAATGCGTCGCCCCGCTGCAATCGCCGTGAAATTGCCTCACGGAGCGGTGTGTGATTGGGCGATTTCGCGGAGATAAATCGACCATCGCCCGTCGCCTCATTCCTGAACAGTGCTCAGTAATCAGGCGCAATTGTTGAGGTGATATTTCCGTGTTGTGGCATGTGACAGGGTGATAATGATGGAAAGAGCATTGTCTATGATTTCCCGTAGGCGTGCCTCAGCGTGCTGTAGTCCGCACCCCGTCTGAGATGATTGGTGTGGGCTACTGTGTTCCCATTGGCTGTCAGTTGACACCGCGCCATATTTGAAGAGCTGTCCGTTCAGCACCACACACATCTTCAGCTACACAACTGTCTGCAAACTCAGTGCAAACTCCGGTAGGCAATGGCGTCATGTATTAGCCAGCCTTCCAAAGCAGGCTGACCAACCGTAAGGCTGTTGCGTTGTCCAATGAGCGTGTATAGGGTGTGGTGTAAACCACTGTGCCACGCCTATCTCCTCGCCGCGATGAACAAGTACGCCCACATTGCCTTTGAGATTGCGGCGTGTGAAGTGGCGATGGAATGAGGCATGATTAGTTCCACTGTAGGTGAGGCGATTACCGGAGCGACACATCGCCTTAGCTTCAGGGCAAAATTGCGGCGTGTGATGCCGCCATCGGCGATCTGAGGTGACCATGACAAACGTGAGCGCGCACGTTAGATCTCCACACATCGCCAGCCAAGATTGCGGTGTGTGACGGTACCTTTAGAAGGCTAATGGATAAGTAGGAAACCCTAGAAAACCCTTGCACAAGTACATTAGCACAGCTGAAAATGGTTTGGCTGATTAGAGAAGCTATAAAATTGACCTTCCTTTGAGCTAGTTGAGAATCTGGAGCATTACATTTGTTTGTTCTATGAAACTCTCAAAATGGCCAGAAAAAGAGAAATTTCATTTGAAACTCGACAGTCTATTCTTGTTCTTAGAAATTAAGTCTATTCCATGCGAGAAATTGCCAAGAAACTGAAGATTTCCTACAGCGGTGTGTACTACTCCCTTCAGAGGAGAGCGCAAACAGGCTCTAACCAGATTAGAAAGAGAAATGGGAGGCCCCAATGCACAACTGAGCAACAAGACTGGAGATCACTTCCGACTACACAGCACTAAATTAACATGCTGCAGAGATGTAGAAGTCTGGCAACCCACACCACAGGTGAAATAACGCTGCAGTTGGGAGAAGTGGTGAGGAGAAGCACAGTGAAAAAGGAATTTCTAGAAATCTCATTCACTATGTTTGTACTGTACAACACGGCATTTTGGATGAAGCGGTAGTTGGCTAAAGCACACAGAAAACGTTGCAGCAACATTTTCTGTGTGCTACAGCAAACGCATGTGTTCAGATGCAACCGCACTTTTTAGTTGTGTTTGGCATTGCATTTGCATGCGTTTGCCTATAGGGAATAATGGGAGCATTAGCGCATGCGTTTGCAATTGTGTTTGTCTGCGTTTGCATGTGCTAACACAATGCAAGTGCAATGTAAGCCAAACGCAACCCCCCTTAGGCTCCTTTCACATCAACGGTTTGCTGATATTTCTGGCCGATCCGGCAGATGGCGCTGTACCTGCCTGATCTGCCGCCCAACGGGCAACTTGCAGCTCCAGTCAGTCAAGCCGCATGCATGCATTCTCTGTGGGGCTTGCAGTCGGGTGCAGCAAGTGCGATTTGCTGGATCCAGCAGATCCAGCACTTGGATCACGTGAAAAAAAATGCTGCTAGCTGCGTTCTTTTGACCTGCTGCAACTGCCGGATTTGCCGGATCATGGCAAAACCGCATTTGCCACAGCTGCCTGAAGCCCCATAGAGAATGAATGGGTGCTTGCCGCAGGTGTATCGCAAGTTGGCCATTTGGTGGCAGATGCGGTAAATCTGCCGAATCTGCAGCACTCAGCAAAAAATGCTGATAAGAAAGCAGCTTTAGATGTGAACCTGGCCTTAATATCTGGCGTGGAGATCAGCTGATCTCCCAGCGGCCGCTGCTGATCTCCCAGCCGCCGAGACCACTGATTGGGTGGCCGGGCACCATACTATGTGAACACATGCGGAGAATCCGCGCTGCGTTCACATCAGTATGACTGCGCTTGCATCTGCATGTCAGACGCATGCAGACATAAATGCTGGTGTGAAACTATGCTAAGGCTAGGGTCAGATTAACGTTTTCAGTGCTGCCCAAGGGGTCGAGCTGAAAACTTAGTTTTTGGCAGCATAAATATGGTGCTACTGCCATGGTAGCGCCACATTAACGCTGCCCATACTAACCTATAGAGGCCCTGCCCCTAACACAGCTCCGACGCCGGCATCTCGCGATATTATCTAACACGAGAAAAGACGCTTTCTGCAACGTCTTTTCTCGCGTTAGGAAATACCACAAGATTTCCATCTGATGACAGTGTCGGAGTCGCGTTAGGGGCGGGGCCTCCATAGGTTAGTATGGGTAGCGTTAACGCGGCGCTACCATGGCGGTAGCATTGCGTTTATGCTGCCAAAAACTAAGTTTTCAGTGCGACCACCCGGGCAGCGCTGAAGACATAATGTGACCCTAGCCTTAGGCAGACCAAAATGTACACCTCTTAATAAGTTTTTTCACATTTAACTCTGAGTCTAGGGTCACACATAGCAATCCGTTTTTGGAAGTGTTTTCCATGACCAATCCATTTTTTTTTGGGGTGCTTTTTGAGCCTCCTGTGCCCCTGAACGTTTTTTGGACTTAATCATTTTTGCCAAAAAGGCACCAAAAAACGGATCCATTTTTCCACAGGGCCCCATGTTAAAAAAACTGATCTGTTTTTAAACGGCACCCTAAAAACGTTCCCAACAATGTTTTTGGCTAAAAAACGCTCCTAGCAATGATTTTGGGTGCAGTAAAAAAACGGATAGGGTGTTTATTACATATAATCCATTTCTCCATCAGTTTTTGGACTTAGAAAAAAAATTTCAAAAACTGATGCCAAAAACAGACCAAGGGCTTATGTGTGACCCTAGCCTGACACTGTTCAGTTTAAGACTGGTTTATGAATCTCTAGGCTTAAAAAATCTGTGTCAAGGTTTGTAAGAATATTTGGATTTGCTTTATCCATGAAGGCCATATTTGGACAATATGGCAAGTAAGAAACAGGCATATTGAGAACAGAAATCCATACAAATTTCAATATTTTTCTAGTTTTAAGTGGCTGTCTGATTTCACATGGCCTTGAGGAGACTGTATGTGAATCGCAATGATAATGCTGATTTTTCATATTACATGGTAGTCCACTGAGATTACACATATATCTGTGCAATCCACTAATTTACAGTCCAATTAACTATTCTTACCTTAGCTTATAAATAGGGAATAGAGATGTGCGAACAGACCGATGTTCAGGTTCAGCGGATCCGTCTGGACTTTTTTTAAAGTCCAATTTCAGGGCCGGATTTGACCCAAACCTGAGCCCGAACCCTGAACCTGGAGTTTAAAGTTATAAAATGGTGGCTAGGGGATCTGAAGGGCTGTAAAACTAAGCAAAACAGTGATTAAACAATGTTAGTCTTACTGAGGACCACATGCTTGTACTTCCAAGCCACTCAATAACTTCCTTATCATTAACTGCACTGGCTACAACAGCCAACCACAGATGCTCACTGTCTGTGACTGTGTCTGTGATTGACTGTTGCCCGACTCACCCATTGGCAACAAACCTCCCAGGGATGTAAAAATAAATAAATAATTGTAAAAAAATCATGCAGGGCTTTGCTGAATTTTTGATTTGTATTTTGATTCTCATTGCAGATGAAGCAGACAGCTATGAGCTGCCACCCGCAGCTGCCTGGCTTTACCGCAGCTGACAATCAAAAATACAGGAGAGACCATTATTTTTTGTTTTTATAAATTATTAAAATAAATAATAAAAAATGCTTAGGCTTTGCCCTATTTTTGCCTGCCAGACAAGTTAAAAACCAGGCAGTTGGGGGCTGGTATTCTCAGCGTGGTGAGGACCATATTTATTGGGGCCTCCAGGCTACAGAAGAGCAGCCAGCAGCTGCCTCAGAAATTGACAAATTCATTAGAAGGGCCAATTCCTGGTGCTTTACCTGGCTCTTCCTGATGCCCTGGTATTGGGGTGATAGAAGGGGTTCATGATAGCTGACTATTGACAGCTGTTATTAACCTTAGATTGATAATATTCAGACTTCTAAGAGACCCGCACATTATCAATCCTGTGAGTAAATGGGTAAAAAACACATGCAGACAAAAGTCCTGTATTTGAAATAAAACACATAGGCAACCCTTATTTTCCCATTTATTAACCCCAAACATACCCTCTGATCGTAATCCACAATGATGACCCACGAAGCACACAATCCTGAGGGCATAAGGTCACTGAGGGTTCCTCGTAGCAATCAGTGAACTCTGGTGACCCTGCTGCCAGATTGCGGGACATGGCAGCACAGCTGTCTGGCAATATGGCATGTTCACAACTTGGGAAACTGCTGTAAACCTGCTGCCAGATTGCCTGACTGTTGTGCTGCCATGTCCCGCAATCTGGCAGCAGGTCCACCTGAGTTCACTTTGGGGAGCCCTCAGTGACTCAGTGAGTGACATTACCGCTCCCCGTAACAGTCAGTGTAATCCCAGAGACTGCAGCGATAGGACGCTTGATTCATTACTGCAGTCTCTGTATGTAGCAGACCCAGGATTGTGTGCTTCGCTGAATATTGCTGTGGACTACCATTGGAGGGTATGTTTAGGGTTAATAAATGGGAAAATGAGTGATGTCTGTGTGTTTTATTTCAAATACAAGATATTTCTCTGCGTATGTTTTTTAAAAATTATTCACAGGATTGATAATGTGTGAGTCTCATAGAAGCCTGAACATTATCATTCTAGGTGTTAATGAAAACCTGTCTAGTCCTTACTTTTGATTTCATAAAGCCTACATACTAATTCGATTTTGCTAATTGTTTAAATGGCCATAAAAGGATTGTGAAGAATCTATTAGGATAGTGTTCTTCAATCATTGACCCCTGTGATTTTTTGGCGGTCTAAACATGACTTCCAATGATGGTGGTGTTCAGGACAGCCAAAGGATCAAATACTTAATTAAGCTTAAGACATAAGGGGTTGAGAGAAATGACCCATAGAGTGTATTATTTTACATTACATAAGCTTGGTTTAGATCTAAAACATGGTTGCCATTTCCTGTTTCATCACACCGTACCCTGATATGTAAGATGGTGACTGGATCTATGACTACATCCTGTTTCTAATAAGTAGTTTCCGGAGGAAGCTGAATTCCATAGAAGTACTGAGCAATTACAGAACGACATATGACAGGACATACTCGATCAAGACCACGCACCCTGATGACCTCATGGATCCACCCATTGACTAGCCCATTAGCCAACCCACTAACCAATGAATACATCTGACTAGGGCTGGCCGAGCCCCTTACTGAGGTTTTATAAGTTCATGCCTGTTCAAATAAATTTCACTTGGGGCCACACTTTGAAGCTGACCAAGGAGAGTGTACATCTGACTCTGTGTGTCTGGTGTCATACTTTCACAATGGCACTTGGTCCATATCTATTTGGCCAGGAGCAGGCAATTTATTAATATTTCAAAATATTAGCCATATGAGTGGCAGCCATAAATATTGTTGGAACCAGTGAGGATATAGTATTAGTGAAATACAAGAAAATAAATACCACTAATGTTAGGGTAGCATATCTTCACTAGGCTCTACCATTATAATATTCAGTGCGACTCAGCCTTGTATATTATACTTAAAGGTGGCTTGCAAGGTAAAAACATTTGTATCCATTGTATTAGAATAAAACTTTAGGTTATAATTGGCTAAAAAAAAATTGAATCATTGTCATAAAATCATTATCTATTGGTCTTGGCAGTCACCAAAAAGTGCTTGTAAATGTCATGAGAAAAAGTACTTGGCGGTTCTGAGTAGGTAAATCCTACTTGACGTGGTTGTGAGTATTCACCCTGACAAATAAGGACACACTATGATGGGATTTCCACTTATCAGATTTTTCTAGACTTTCCCTGTAAACATTTTCAATGTATTCAGTTGAAAACCGAGTCAAACCAGATAGAGGAGATATTGATGAGTTTTGCCTACAGAATGTCCTCAACACTTTAGAAATAAAAGCCATACAGTTATTTTCTAAGTTTTTTCGCTGTACATAGGAATACAGAAGATTTTGCTTTGTACAGCAAGAAAATAGGTGCTATAGATCATGAAAATAGTCTTACACAGTAGCAGTGTCTTGTAGCTTAGAGCATATTCTATTGTTATTTTGCTTTTGTCTCCAATGTAGTTTAGCAGAATTTCTATCCCAAGTTTATCATATTTGTTCACCATACAGTGTTTTACTCTTTTGTTGCATATTCTTTACAGACACATTCAGCTTATCTTTACATTAGCAGCCATCATACCAAATGCACAACAATGCAGAACAAGTCTACATGGTGGGCCATTTATATGGATGCACCTAAATAAAATGGGAATGGTTGATGATATCAACTTCCTGTTTGTGGCACATTAGTGTATGGGTGGGGGACAATTTTTCCAGATGGGTGTTGACCATGGTGGCCATTTTGAAGTTGGCCATTTTGGATCCAACTTTATTTTCTTCAAAGGGAAGAGGGTCATGTCTCACGTCAAACCTATTGTGAATTTCATAAGAAAAACAATGGTGTGCTTGGTTTTAACATAACTTTATTCTTTCAAGAGTTATCTACAAGTTTATTACCGCTTATAAAATGTGTTCAAAGTGCTGCACATTGTGTTGGATTGTCAATGCAACCCTCTTTCACTCTTGACAACTTTTCCAGATGGGTGGTGACCATCTTCTCTCACTCTTGACAACTTGTCCAGATGGGTGGTGACCATGGCAGCCATTTTGAAGTTGGCCATTTTGGATTCAACTTTATTTTCTTCAATGGAAAGAGGGTCATGTCTCACATCAAACCTATTGAGAATTTCATAAGAAAAACAATGGTGTGCTTCGTTTTAATGTAACTTTATTCTTTCACAAGTTGTTTACAAGTTTATTACCCTTATAAAATGTGTTCAAAGTGCTGCCCATTGTGTTGGATTGTCAATGCAACCCTCTTCTCCCACTCTTGACACCGCAGAAGAAAAGCTAGCTCAGGCTTCCAGTATCCATTTTTTCAGATGCTGTACATCTCGTATCTTCACAGCATTGACAATTGCTTTCAGATGAGTGCTGAGGCAACCTTTTTTGTGAATGGTGAAGTTAAGAAACAAAACCACTGCTATTGCTCTGACACTAACCCACAGCGGATAGATCCCTCTAAGACTGTTGGAACACCAAAACTGATGGTATGGTGTGATATATGGGGTACAAAGATAGTGGGGCCATTCTTCATCAATGGAACCCTCAATGCCACTAGATATCTGAATCATGTAGCAATTTCAGATATCCAGTGGGATTGAGGTTTCCATTGATGAAGAATGGCCCCACTATCTTTGTACACCATATATCACACCATACCATCAATTTTCTTGGAGGGATCTATCCACTGTGGGTTAGTATCAGAGCAATAGTGGTGGTTTCATTTGTTAACTTTACCATTCACAAAAAAGTTTGCCTCATCACTCATCTGAAGGCAATTGTCTATGCTGTGACGATATGAAATATGCAGCGTCTGAAACAAAGGATACTGGAACCTGTGAGAGAAGAGGGTTGCATTGTCAATCCAACACAATGGGCAGCACTTTGAACACATTTTATAAGTGGTCATAAACTTGTAAATAACTCATGAAATAATAAAGTTACGTTAAAACCAAGCACACCATTGTTTTTCTTACGAAATTCTCAATGAGTTTGATGTGTCACGTGACCCTCTTTCCATTGAAAAAAATAAAGTTGGATCCAAAATGGCTGACTTCAAAATGGCCACTATGGTCACCACCCATCTGGAAAGGTTTTCCATATGCTAATGTGCCACAAACAGGAAGTTGACATCACCAACCATTCCCATTTTATTTAGGTGCATCCATATAAATGGCTCACCCTCTAAATTCACATTTATGACCCTATTTCTGTTATTTTCATACCCAAAATGTCACATTATGGAGAACCAAGAAGTAAAATTTCCATCAGTTCTCTTGAGTTTCAGTCCTTGGCATATTATTGTAGGGCCATTGGACCTCTATCTGTCATTTAGCTGTGCATCAATGCTTCTATATGTCTCTGAAACATTTTCTATGCAGCTGGTTCTACTGAGAATCCCACTTATCTACAACTGGCACTGAGCAATAATGACTTTACGTTTCTTTCTATTAAATTGCGTATGTCGTAGAGGATAAAAAAAGGTACAACAAACATTGATTTTACTTAGTCATATAACTGGCCAAATCATACTTTTGGGAATACTGTATAAACAGTGGGGAAAATAAATATTTGATACACTGCCGATTTTGCAAGTTTTCCCACCTACAGAGAATGGAGAGCTGTGAGTGAAGCCAGCGGGTGCATGATCATTTCGTTTGCCAAAGGGATACTATACACAGGCGGCGCATAGCGTTACATGCCGGTAACGCTATGCGCTGAGCCTGAGATTTTCTAAGTTTGAGCGCATCCAGCAGGCTGACGGCTGACACTGGTCAGACCCTAGCCTAAGAGCACTGAAGATGCATCGTGGCTGGGTCTTCCAGCATGACAATGACCTGAAACACACCGCCAGGGCAACTCACACGTGGCTCTGTAAGAAGCATTTCAAGGTACTGGAGTGGCCTAGCCAATCTCCAGACCTGAATTCAATAGAAAATCTTTGAGGGAGCTGTAACTCAATGTTGCCCAGTGACAGCCCTAATACCTGAAAGATCTGGAGAAGATTTATATGGAGAATTGTGCCAAAATCCCTGCTGCAGTGTGTGCAAACCTAGTCAAGAACTAACAAAGGAAATGTCTGACCTCTGTAGTTGCAAACAAAGGTTTCTGTACCAAATATTGCGTTGTTTTTCTATTGTATCAAATACTTATTTCATGCACTAAAATGCAAATTAATTATGTAAAAATCATACAATGTGATTTTCTGGATTTTTCTTAGATTCTGTCTGTCACAGTTGACGTGTATCTATGATAAAATTTACAGACCTCTCCATTGTAGCTGGGAAAACCTGCAAAATTGGCAGTGTATCAATACTTATTTTCCCCAATGTAGTTAATGGGGTTGTCTCATAAGGACAACTCTCTTCTATATGCCCAACTAGGTTAAATAGACATCATAAACGAGGTGCCTGGTATTAGAGGCTCTCACTGTGGTAGATCTAGCAATTACATTTGTTAAATGGCTGGACAACCATTCGAATAGCCAGCATATAATTCTACATTTTTTCTGCATTAGCTTCTGTATTAGAAATGTATAGAAAGCAGGAAATTCCGCTTGACCAAAACAACTAGTCATGTGAGTTTCTAAAGCCGTACCCAATTTCTGTTAGGGTACCTTTACACGCCGCAACTTTTGGCGGCGAACGGAGGCAACCTAATGTGCGCGTGCACATTCTTCATGGTTGCCTCCGAACGCCGAAGGCGCTATTACACGCCACAATTTCACCCTCAACCTAAGGCGATGTGTCGCCTCGGAAGTCGCCACACCAACAGCGGAACCAATCTGGTGGAGTTCCCTCGCCGCTTCACACGCCGCAATCCCCAAAGGAATGTGGGCGTACATGGTTAGCGCCGCAAGAACATAGGCATAACAGACTGGTGTATTCCGCGCCCCTAACACGCTGATTAGACAATGCAATAGCGTTATGATTGGGCAGCCTGCGCAGGAAGGCTGGCTAATACATGACGCCATTGCCATTGTGTAGTGTGAATAGACAACTGTTAAAATATGGCGCCCTGTGAAGGGACAGCCAATGGAAACACAGTAGCAACCACCGATCATCGCTGACGGGGCGCAGTCTCCAGCATGCTGCGACACGCCTCCGGGAAATCAGTAGGCGAAGCTGATTCCTTCATGACTGCCTCTGATTTTGGAGCAGTGCTGTGAAATTGGAACCAGGCGCAACGTTTTTGATCGCCGCCAGATTCCCCAATTACACGCCGCAATTTCGAGGCAATTTCACGGTGATGGTGACGGGGCCACAGATTGCCTTTCAGATTTCTCACCGCGGTTGCGGAGTGTAAAGGTACCCTTAGCGGTCCAAAAATAGGAATCCCTACTGAGTAGAGATGAGCAAATATATTGAAGTGAAATTGAATTCCCCTAGAATTTTACAAAAATCTGCATTAACCAAAATGCAGATTTGTTTGTAATCTGCTTTTGAGTGGATTCAGCAAATTGGTGGCTTCTGAACCATAATGGTTCAAAAGGTTGAAAGCAAAAAAATCTTTATACTCATATCAACGCTTACCTCTCCGGATCCTCTGCCACTCACCACCACTCATCCGGTCCTCACAGTATCTTCTGCTTTCACGCCAATCATGATGACATCCTTGGGTGTCTAAAACTGTTTTAGACTTCTGACTGTCATGATGATTGGTAGGGTTGTGTCCATGCAAACAGGAAGGTCAAGGAAAACGTTGTAACGCCGTGATGCTCTTGATCTCCTGTGCTTTTACACAGAACTCTGCTGAGGATCATGATAGCCAAAGGTCCAGCATAGTGTGAGAGGCCCAAAGATTCCCATGTGAGCGGCAGGGATCACATGATGCTGCAAGGACTGGATGGGTGAGGGGTGAGTGAGTGGTGAAGGGACTGGAGAGGTGAGCAGAGTGTGAGAATAGGTTTTTTTTTTGTTATGTATTCCATTTGTTATGTTCTTGGGTCTTCAGATACCTCATAGTATAATAAGAGGCATTACATTTCTGGGCTTTAACTTCGCCACAAATCAAATTTCCCAAGAAAATCTGCACAAATAGGCAAACTAAAATTTTGCCTGATTTGTTTATGGGCCTTTTCATATCTGCATTTCTGTCCTGTTTGGCATGCAGTCCGTTTTTGACAGTATATGTGCCAAAAACACATTGCAAACGCATCCAAAAATGCACCCATTGATTTCAATAGAAAACGCAAAGAAAACGCATGTAAAAACGCACGTTATTTGCAGAAAATGCAAAAGACATGCGTTTTTGCAATTGCAGATCAAAACATGTCCTGCAATGTTTTGGGCTGCACACTCAAAAACGCATGCGTTTTGCGTTTTCTGAAAATGACATGCGTTTTTATTGCGTTTTCCATTTAAATCAATGGGTGGGGTTTTGGATGCGTTTCTTTGTGGTTCTATGCGTTTTTCCAGTGCAAAAACGCATAGAAACACAAACGCAACCTCCATTAGATGGGAACTTAGCCTATCTCTACTACTGAGGGCTTTTATATTAACTCAGTTTGACAGACATTGGTCTTGGTAACTCTGCTTTATGTTAGGATTATATGTAGATTCAGTGTCATATTCAGAGTTGGACTGACCTAGAAGGGAATATGTGAATGTACAGCTTGGACTCTTGTTGAAGTAGGCCCCCATCCCCCTATATGAGAAGTAGTTTAGTAGTGATAACGTTTCGCTGACCAAAAGCGTTACTGACCATTCACAGTAATGCTTTGTTCAACGTTATTATGAGTTTCAGTGTCTAGGAATAGTGGGTGGGAGGGGGGTGGGTGCTGGGGAGAGGTCTGTGGTCAAATAATGCAGATGTCAATGTTTTTTTTTCCTTCACGCACTTAGTGTGGGTGGTCCAGTCTGTCAGCCTACCAGCACGCACAGAGCAAAGTGCACCTTTTGCACCCAAGGGCTTGTGCCATTGGCTGGGTATGTCACATGTCCTTGCCATATAAGAACCAGCCATAATCTCTCCTTGCGTCATGAAAGGGGCGGGGCTAAAATCGGATCATACCGGTAGCCCGCCCCTTTCATGACGCTGCCAGGCTCTCAGCACTGCTGCAAGCTGAGAGGGGGCGTGCATAATTAATAAGCGGGCAGAGGGAGCAGCAGACAGTCCCGCCTTTGGACACTTACAGAAACAGAAACTCACATAAGACGTAAATATAACCTGTATTCTCTACTTTAATACATCATTTTCTTCAGCAAAAGGGATAGCTAGAAAAGATAAGAGGGGGTACAGGGGCAGGTATAACGACACGGAGGGGTCAGTTTGTGGGGTCATGCGCGCAGCTCTGAGGAGCCCCGCGCTTTTGTACATTACAGATTATAGCAGGATAAGCCCACCTGAGTGGGTGTAAGGTCTCTAGGGGGACTAGGGGGTCTAGGCACCCCCTAGAGACATTAATCAAACATTTATTTATTAAATTAATCGTTTTAATATTCATAGAACAGTTTGCTCATCCCTGCGGCAACAGGGATGAGCAAACTATCCGGTAACCGGATTGCTCAGGATTACACATCCTGAGCAATCCGGTCACCGGATTGCGGCTTCAGCAATCCGGCTCCTGGATTGCTGAAGGTATGAAGACAATTGCT
Organism: Allobates femoralis; assembly: GCA_033576535.1. Taxonomy (NCBI): domain Eukaryota; kingdom Metazoa; phylum Chordata; class Amphibia; order Anura; family Aromobatidae; genus Allobates; species Allobates femoralis. Next base: position 137,406,201 of record JARQOC010000005.1, on the reverse strand, counting down.
TTCACCGCATCCAGATCCGGATTAAGGTTTAAAGTGTGACCCTAGCCACTATTCCGGTGATCTACATGCTGGAGCACACATTAACCAGTATTCGGAGTCAGGTGGTGGGCTAAGATGAAGGGGAGGAAGTAGAGGAGGAGGCGTATCTAGCCCTTGTGCCCTATGAATACCTGTCCCTGCAGCCTAAAAGTGCTATACTAAGCATCCCTGTCTGGTCTTTTATGGCTGCCTACAAGCTGCATAATTCTTTTTATAAACTTACATTTTCTCTGGTGGCGAGGCGTTCCCTGGGGGTCTTTGTCGGGTAGGCAGGGTCTCCTTGGGCGTGCTGCCCCCGCCTCGGTGAAAAATTGACGCCCTGATGGGCGTTATGCTGGTGGCAGAGCGCGGGCATGTTTGTATTTCTCCGCCTCTGGCCGCATCACTGTGACGCGGCGAGTCACGTGATGCCTGTATCATGTCACTTTCGGTGACGTAGGGCTGTGTGCACTCAGCGTCATACAGCAAGCGCCGGTCGACCGGGAGTGACGCGGCCCGGCATCATGTGACCCGCCGCGTCACAGTGATGTGGCCAGAGGCGAGGAAATACAAACATGCCCGTGCTCTGCCACCAGCATTACACCCATTAGGGCATAGTTTTAGCACTGAAGTGGGGGCAGCGTGCCCATGGAGGCCCTGCCTATCCGACAAAGACCTCCAGGAAAGTCCCAGCCGCCAGAGAACAGGTAAGTTTATAAAAAGGATTATGCAGCTTGTAGGCAGCAATAAAAGACCAGACAGGGATGCTTAGTATCTCACTTTTAGGTTGCAGGGACAGGTATTCATAGTGTACAAGGGCTAGATTAGATGACAGGTTACCTTTAAGTTTATGTAGCCTTACTGCATTGTCACCCCTGGTGACATGCTGTTCTAGGGGGAGCGATCAATGCTGCTGAAAGTGAGTGAAGACCAAGCCTCCTGTGACGTCACATTTGAGACTTCTCTCAAATGAAATGGCACAGGAAGTGCATTAAAAAAAAACCTTTAGAAATTAGATGAATAGGGAATGGTAGTGGGAGTTGTATAATAAAGAAAATTACAAACGTAGTTGGCGGTAAAGATAGATAGTTAGCAAGTACATTTTAGGTGTTGAAATACTCCTTTATACAAACTAACAGTTTATTATTAGTGATGAGCGAGTAGTAAAATATTTGTAATAGCTATACTGGTAAGGAGTACTTCGTAATACTCGTGCCCTCATCTGAATAGTGAGTCTAATGTTAGTCAAATAGAGATAGGCTCCGCCCACACACTTCCGGCCATAAAATGAGCATTTCCATGACAGGGCGGGAGGGTGGTCTTTTTTGTGTTTTCACTGCATAAAACACCATGCAGTTTTTCCCAGAGAGACCCTAACATTCAATCTACTCTTACTGCAGGGAGCTGTCAATTTGCATCAGCGATCGACACATCACTCAAGAGCACCAGCGTTACTCGCTGAGTAACGAGTATCACGACTACCGTACTATCTGTGCGAGTAACGAATAGTAACGATTTCCCTTGATTATCACTATCATTATATAGAAACATCAGTAAATTTATGAATGAGGATAATTTAATATTTACATGTTGATGAGCAGTGTCCCCAGAGTCAATGTTACTGGTGGGCCCCTTGCATCCCAGTCTGACTCTAATATATTATGATATTGAGTCTGACTTGCTTAGCTCTGTTCGGAATATTGAATCAACAAGATGCTAGCAATCTTTTGCAGAGATTTTGATCTATGTTGCCATCAAAACATCAGATGTTGCACATTATTCAGCTGCACGCACATATTACAAGCAAGCATTCAAGACTATTCAGGCCTCTTCAACAGGTATAGTATAAAAAAGTATTCAAAGAAACACATTATACTGAAAGTAGTCATTACAGGATAATAATCTTAATAGGATGTGTCCAATCTGCAAAAATCCTTGGCCAACTTTTCCACTCGCCAGATTTCCAGCCCCACAGCCTACATGAAGCATAACACCACACAGGGTAGGATCTGATGCTGCATGATACCATGTGACCCCAGCTCTCGACCAGAGCTCACAGAGATGCCTGAGAGCTGAGAAAACGCGCCGAAGACGCACCAAATTAGAGAAGGAGGGACCTGGACAAAACAGGAGGAGGGGTAACAGCGGTCATGCGTTTAGGTCCCAGGAGGAGAGTATACCTTCCAGACCTAAACTAATATCTTCTGAATTGTTTATTTTGGTGTCCCGGGGTGTAGGATAATAAGAGCCACCTTCACTAAATGCAGCAAAGGTGCTGCTAAAGGTGGCTCTTTTAGCTTAGTAGGCCCTGGGAAGGGGGGAGTTGACAGGTTCCCTAGTATTTGCTAATTTATACCTTACTCAGATAAACTGTTGATATTAAGTTGATATTAAGTGCAGCAAAAAGTTGTTTTTAACAGTTCATATTGAAGTTACTTGCCCAAAACCCATGTTTGTATTATTGCCAATTTCTCAAGGATGCTTTGCCCCTTACCATAGAACATTTGGGTAGGTGTAATATATAATAAGTCAGTGAAAATAGGGAAATATGTTTCCCATTTTTAAATAGAGAATGTTGTAATTAATTTGTCATTCCTGTAATGCTAGGACGACACAACGACTTTGTCCGCAACAATCATCGCACAAGTGAAATTCACTTGGTGCCACTGCTACATCGACTCAACGCTATAGAAATGGGCTCACAAGATGACACCTACACTTCCCATGACCCATCCTCTGTGTCTAGCTAATGCACCATATCACTTCTCCCCTGTGTCTTAAAACTACTGGAACAGCATGTCCATCTTGAACTGCCCTCCCACCTCTCCTCCTGCTCCCTCTTTGATCAGTTGCAATCTGGCTTATGACTGCACTATTCTACTGAAACTGCCCTAACTAAAGTCACCAATGACTTCCTGCCAAAGCCAAGAGACACTACTCTGTCCTCCTCCCTTTGGACCTGGTGTCTGCCTTTGACACTGTGGACCATTCCCTCCAACAGATTCTCTCACCTCTTGACATCACAGATTGGCCCTTTTTTGGAACTCTTCATACCTAACTGACCGAACTTTCAGCGTCTCCCACTATTACACCACATCCTCATCTTGCTCCCTATCTATCCCCGAAAGTTCAGTTCTTGGATCCTTGCTCTTCACCATCTACACCATCCCACCACTTTCAGTATTACCTCTATGCTGATGACACACAGGTCTACCTCTCTAGACCTGATATCACCTCTTTACTAACCACTATCCCACAATGTGTCTGCTATTTCATCCTTTTTCTATGCTCGATTTCTAAAACTCAACATGGACAAAATGAAATTAATTTCTTTCCTACTTCTCACTCAACCCCCTCTCAACAAACCTATCCATCAAAGTTGATGGCTGCTCACTCTCCCCAGTCCTGGATGCTCGCAGCCTTGGGATAACCCTTGACTCTGTAAAAGAGAAGAAAATGCGGCACTTACCAGGTTGCTGACCGTGTCAGGAATTTATTCCATTCTTATAGGTATATAAAGCAGGAAGGGAGAGGGTGCAGAGGAGGGGTCCTCCATTCTTTAAAAACACCAGTGCATGCCCTCATCATCTCTTGCCTGGACTGCTGCATCCTCCTGCTCTCTGGCCTTCCCTCTCTCTTGCACCCCTACAATCTATCCTAAACACTAATGCCTGATAAATGCCCGGCCTGTTCTCTCTGCCAATCCCTTCACTGGCTTCCCATTGCCCAAAGACTACAGTTTAAAACTCTAACTATGACATTCAAAGCCATCCGCAACTTGTTTCCTCTGTACATCTATGACATGGTCTCCCAGTACTTACCTGCATGTAACCTCCGATCCTCACAAGATCTCTTTTTCTCCTCCCCTCATATTTCCTCTTCCCACAACCACATAAGAGATTTCTCCCGTGCATCCTCCATACTCTAGAACTCTCTACCTCAACAACCCCTTTTCACATGTAAAGTGCCATGGAATAAATAGTGCTATAATAATATAATAATAATAAATCATTTTTGTAACATTTTCATAGGACAGTGCCTAGTATTGAACAAATTTCATCAAGAGCTGCTTCAAAAAAGAGACATGGGGCATGTCCACACATCTGCGCTCAAAGTATTTAGCGTTTCTGCGCTAAATACTTAGGTTTTACGAGAGAAGCACAGGTGCGTGTGTGCCGGCACTTCCTTGAAACGCAGCCCCTGGTTACCCGATGTGTATCGTGGTAACCAGTTCATACAGCAGGCTGCCTAGTGACCACTTATGCTGAGCGCACAAGGAAACGCTGCTGGTTTCCCTGTGCGCTCGGCATAAGCAGTCACTAGGCAGCCTGCTGTATGAACTGGTTACCACGATACACATCGGGTAACCAGGGGCTGTGTTTCAAGGAAGCGCCGGCACAAATGCACCTGCGCTTCTCTCGCAAAACCTAAGTATTTAGCGCAGAACCGCTAAAGCTGCCTTCACATTTGCGGACCCCTCCGCAGCGTTCTGCAGAGGGGTCCGCAATGTGACCGCAGCGGCCGCGAGCTCCTATCTTTATAATGGGAGCGCATGGTTCGGCGCTTGACCGCGCATGACTTTGCGCACCCATTCACTGCCATATGTGATCTGTGCGCACAGAACGCTGCGAAGGGGTCCGCAAATGTGAACCCAGCCTAAATACTTAGAGCGCAGGTGTGTGGACATGCCCATGGACTTTTCCGCCAGACATTTTTCAAATCCTCTAATTACAAACACTGAACAAACCGAACATAAGAACAAGTCAAGTTTCAAAAGAAATGAAAAAGAGGAGTCTTTCAAGTGTGTTTGAAGCAATTTCTTAAGGTTTTCTTTTGAGTGACCCCCATCTAAAATACTCCCATATAGACATTTACATGAAGACATGTCAGTCTGATAAGCAGATGACCTTATGCAGGTCGTCAAACTGTCACCACATTTCTAAATTTGGACTTTATCGAATCCTCAGCTTCTTCTCTAACTTGCAAAGAAATATTTTTTTGTCTGCATCTTGTACACAATTCACAACAACAGCACACTAATACACTACATATTATAATCTAGGATGGCTGTGCAATTAACAAAATTAGCAGTAAAATATATAGAGAGAAAGATACGGTAAGCATTGATAAGGAAAAAAATGATCATACAGGTAATAAAATAACATCCACATTAATTGGCTCACAATGTCATTTATTTGATGAGTGACCCACCATGTAATACATCACACAACTCAAGACTTCCACAGTAAGAACCAATAATCTTGAGTCTGGAGCAGGGGAACTCCCGATATGACATTCATATAAGCTAATGGTCTACATAGACAGGTGGCTTTCTCATGATGATATACTGTATTTTTATAATGTACAAAAGGTTACTGCAGTCAAAGGCTGCGTTCACACATTTGCGTATTTTGCTGCGCTTTTTTGCGCGCGCTTTTTGCTGCGTTTTTCGGCCGCGCAAAAAAGCGCAGCAAAATACGCAGGGGCTTTCACACACTGCGCTTTCTTTCCCCCAGAAAGCGCAGTGATGTCACAGAGGGGAGGAAGAATCCTGCTTCCTCCTCCCCTCTGTGACATGTGTGACCGCCCCATTAGACTTCACAGTGTATTAATATACACTGTGAAATCTAAATTAAACAAAAGCAAGTGTGTGAAAAATAAAAAAGAATGAATACTTACCTTCCGACGCCTTCTGCCGCTGTGCGATCCCCGGTTCCAAGTCAGATCTCTTCTGACAGGACCTGTGATGACGTCAGAGGGGGGCGTTCCCGGGGCGGTCCCATCGCTGATTGGCCGCTCGCGGTCATGTAATATCACATGACCGCAAGTGCCCGGGAACGCCCCCCCTCTGACGTCACCACAGGTCTTGTCAGAAGAGATCTGACTTAGAACCGGGGATCGCACAGCGGCAGAAGGCGTCGGAGAGGTGAAGTATTGATTCTTTTTTATTTTTCACACACTTGCTTTTGTTTAATTTAGATTTCACAGTGTATATTAATACACTGTGAAGTCTAATGGGCGGCCACAGCTGTCACAGAGGGGAGGAGGAAGCAGGATTCTTCCTCCCCTCTGGGAGAATACGCAGAAGTAGCTGCGTAAACAATTGACATATCAATTGTTTACGCAGCTGCGTTTTCTCCCGGAAAACGCACTGCGTATTTTTACGCAATGTCTGCACTGCAAAGTGAATTTCCCATTCACTTTGCAGGCAGACAAAAGGCACATTGCGTATTTTGAAAAGCGCGCGTAAAAAAACGCGGCAAAATACGCAATGTGTGAACGCAGCCTAATACTGAATAGAAAAACAAGAGAATTGACTACTTGTATGCAAACATGCTCCAATACACAACAAGGAAGCCACCAAATGTCAAGTGATAATTCAATACAACCCTCCGGCACCATACCAAGTACGCTTTTGGTGCTGGCACTAGGTAGTTAATGCCAAGAACCATAAATGTACCATGCCGGGATGGAACAGAGTCAGGAGCTGAGCCTGAACCTGCGGTAATAGTTATTTGAGCCATTTAACCACTCAGATGCTGATGTCATGTATGAGAAGGGGCTCCAAATGTGACCAAATTGAAAGTTCTACTATGCAATAGGTTACCTGGGGTTTAATAATTGTCCCCACATCTGATATCTTTGTGAGGCCCTGAGAGAGCATGATACCAATGATCAGATGATCCCCTAGTGGAATTAGGGTGTAAACGAAACACAACAAGAACCCTATCACTTTAATATAATGCTTAAGCATGTAATAAATATCCACTTGTATAAAAATGTGCATAAATAGCATTACTGCAATCTGTAATGATACGCACTATAAAACTACCACTTTATCCTGCACAGTGAATGTTCTTAAAAATACAAAAAAAATGACTCCAGAATCGTACTATAAAACCAAACTGTTACCAATAAAAAGCAACAAAAAACAAACCCACACAGAGTCCCATCAATAGAAAAATAAAAAGTTAAAACCAATATTCTTTTTACGCTCCTATAGGTATGGGAACCATACACCAGCACTACATGGAGTGGCCCTGAGCTGAGCCCTGTATGAGGAGGGAGAGTACCCATTTTATTACATGGCAACCATAACTGATTCAATCAGAAATAGCTCCAATCACATCATTTTAGCCTGTTAAATGCTGCTGTCAGGTACGAGAGTGGTATTTCAAAGGCCTCCAACATGGCCGCTCTAACTCCACAGCACATCATCCCCCTTCGCAATAGGGTGCTGATGGGTTGTCATGATAGTGCTGGGCCTTCTCAAAGCCTTCATCTCTGGCATGATATTACTCATATGTAGCCTAGCCTATGACTTGGTAAGGTTGACTTCACCTGTCCAGTAATCATCCCTTAGAACAGATCCTGCAGAGATCCGTTGGCAAAAAAGTCCTGCAAACACAACTTTTTTGTCCGCTGTTGAATAACCGATTTCTGCAGGATCCATTTTTTTTTAACATTGGAATCTATGGAGAACTAATCAGTTAACGAATGGCTGTTTAGCCATTCATTTTTCTTTCATTTGTAAAGGATCTAATTTTTTGCTTACAGGATCTGTTTCAAATGGAGGATAAATAGCACTCAGTTAACAAGTCAATTCTCCATAGACTCCCATGTTAAAAGTAAGGATCCGCAGAAATTAGTTATTTAACAACGGACAAAAAAGTTGTATTTTCACAACTTTTTATCCAACAGATCTCTGCAGGATCTGTTCTAATGGATGATTACTGGACAAGAGAAGTCAGCCTAATTATACAATAGACCACAAGATGATCAAGAGATTACAGGCTGAACTGCCCAAAGGGAACTAATAAAAGGTTAAAAGCGTTATATACCGTATATACTCGTGTATAAGCCGACCCGTGTATAAGCCGACCCCCCTACTTTTGCCCCCAAAACCTGGGAAAACCTATTGACTCGTGTACAAGCCGAGGGTGGACTCCAGCACAGGTATACAGCCCCCAGCAGTGTGGTATACAGGCCCCCCAATGGTAGTATACAGCAGCCTCCCCAGTGGTAGTATAAAGCAGCAGCCCCAGTGGTATATACAGCAGCAGCTCCAGTAGTTAGTATACAGCAGCCCCAGAGGTATATACAGCCCCAGTGGTAGTATACAGCATCCCCATAGGTATATACAGCCCCGGTGGTAGTATACAGCATCCCCAGAGGTAGTATACAGCAGCCCCAGAGGTAGTATACAGCAGCCCCAAAGGTATATACAGCAGCACCAGTGGTAGTATACAGCAGCCCCAGAGGTAGTATACAGCCCCAGTGGTAGTATACAGCAGCCCCAGAGGTAGTATACAGCAGCCTCAGAGGTATATACAGCCCCATTGGTAGTATACAGCAGCCCCAGAGGTATATACAGCCCCAGTGGTAGCATCCAGCAGCCCCAGTGGTATATACAGCCCCAGTGTAGTATCCAGCAGCCCCAGTGGTAGTATACAGCCCCAGTGTAGTATCCAGCAGCCCCAGTGGTATATACAGCCCCAGTGTAGTATCCAGCAGCCCCAGAGGTATATACAGCCCCAGTGTAGTATCCAGCAGCCCCAGTGGTAGTATACAGCCCCAGTGTAGTATCCAGCAGCCCCAGTGGTATATACAGCCCCAGTGTAGTATCCAGCAGCCCCAGAGGTATATACAGCCCCAGTGGTAGTATACAGCCCCAGTGTAGTATCCAGCAGCCCCAGTAGTAATAAACAGCCCCCCCTCCTTATCATGTCCCCCCCAGGCTGCGGCAGCTGTCAAAATAACAAACACTTTATACATCACCTTCCGGCGCAGCTCCTCCGCTCCTCCGCTCCTCTGCTCCTCCGCTCGCCGGCTTCTTCTTCCTTGTTGTGCCGGCTTCTGTGACCGCGCGCAGGAAATGACGTCATCTCCTGCGCCTGGTCACATGACACCGGCACAACAAGGAAGAAGCCGGCGAGCGGAGGAGCGGAGGAGCGGAGGAGCTGCGCTGGAAGGTGATGTATAAAGTGTTTGTTATTTTGACAGCTGCCGCAGCCTGGGGGGTACATGATAAGGAGGGGGGCTGTTTATTACCACTGGGGGACCCATATTAAGGTGGGGGGCTGTGTAGTGCAATATGCACGGCATCCCCCCGCCGCTGATGGACGGGGGGATGCCGTGCATATTCATTGCACTAATGAGGCGGCCCCATGTGACCGCCTGCGGTCACCGCGGCCCCCTCCTGCCTCCTCCAGCCCCGGTCACAGCCCCCCCCCACAGCATACCGTATGACCCGTGTATAAGCCGAGGGGGGGACTTTTCAGCCCAATTTTTGGGCTGAAAAACTCGGCTTATACACGAGTATATACGGTGTATATATATATATATATATATATATATATATATATATATATATAATTTTTTTTTTTTTTTAAATAGCCCAACATTATCCAAAATGTATAGGGCAAGATGGGAAGAGCAATTATCTTGTTTCATGTTGTCGTGTCTGTAATTGCCAAATCTGATAACCAGTTAAAAGTTTATCCTATAATGCAGATGCCAAAATGAAAAAAAATAAAATAAAATACCAAACAAAACTGGCTTTTGGTTCCTGAATCTACTCCCAAAATTGTAATAAAAAGAAATCAAAACAAATGAACCCCATATACATAAAAACATCTGCTCGACATGCAAAAAACAAGCCCTTATATACAGGTAGCTCCATACGGATCTCAGAAAATAGCGACACAAACCAGATTTTTTTATTTTGCAAAGTTCTATTTTTTGACTATTAACATATGAATTACCGTATATACTTGCGTATAAGCCGAGTTTTTCAGCCCAAAAATTGGGCTGAAAAGTACCCCCCTCGGCTTATACGCGAGTCAGTGCGGGGGCTGCTGCATACAGCGGTATAAAGCAGCCCCCGCATCCCCAGTAATGCAGGGCCCCCCCCCCTCATGCTCCGGTCACCTGTAAAGCAAGTTATACTTATCAGTGTCCCGCTGCCGTCCGCGCCCGCATCTGCCGACATCGCGATCCTCCATCTTCATGCATCTTCTTCCTGCTTCTGTGCGCGTCGCAGGCAATGACGTCATTACCGGCGACGCGCACAGGAAACAGGAAAAAGTCGCATGAAGACGGAGGATCGGGATGTCGGCAGATGCGGGCGCGGACGGCAGCGGGCACTGATAAGTATAATTTGCTTTACAGGTGACCGGAGCATGAGGGGGGGGCCCTGCATTACTGGGGCTGCCTGTATACTACCACTGGGGCTGCTGTATATAGGGGCCCTGCATTACTGGGGCTGCAATACCACTGGGGCTGCTGTATATAGGGGCTGCAATACCACTGGGGCTGCAATACCACTGGGGCTGCTGTATATAGGGGCCCTGCATTACTGGGGCTGCAATACCACTGGGGCTGCTGTATATAGGGGCTGCAATACCACTGGGGCTGCAATACCACTGGGGCTGCTGTATATAGGGGCCCTGCATTACTGGGGCTGCAATACCACTGGGGCTGCTGTATATAGGGGCTGCAATACCACTGGGGCTGCAATACCACTGGGGCTGCTGTATATAGGGGCCCTGCATTACTGGGGCTGCAATACCACTGGGGCTGCTGTATATAGGGGCTGCAATACCACTGGGGCTGCAATACCACTGGGGCTGCTGTATATAGGGGCCCTGCATTACTGGGGCTGCAATACCACTGGGGCTGCTGTATATAGGGGCTGCAATACCACTGGGGCTGCAATACCACTGGGGCTGCTGTATATAGGGGCTGCAATACCACTGGGGCTGCAATACCACTGGGGCTGCTGTATATTGGGGCTGCTGTATACACCACTGGGGCTGCAATACCACTGGGGCTGCTGTATATAGGGGCTGCAATACCACTGGGGCTGCTGTATATACCACTGGGGCCTGCTGTATATCATACTGCTGGGGCCTGTATACCACTGCTGGGGGCTGTATACCTGTGCTGGGGTCCACCCTCGGCTTATACGCGAGTCAATAGATTTTCCCAGGTTTTGGGGGCAAAAGTAGGGGGGTCGGCTTATACACGGGTCGGCTTATACACGAGTATATACGGTAATCTTGTAAGTTTCATATCACTGTAATCATATTTACCTGTATAATTATTTTTTACAGAGATATTTTTAGCACACAGTGAAAACCATAAAAATGAAACTTCTCAAAACAAACAGTGGAATTAGCTTTTTTTCACCACTTTCCTCCCCTTTTCAGTACATTAGATTACAAAGTGACGCAGTCAGTTAAAGGTAAAACTTGTTTTGCAAAACAAATGCCTTCGTGTGGCTGTGTTGATGCAAAAGCAAAAAGGGATACCTCTTATGGCCACTTTACACGTCCCGATATCGGCGTCCAACTCCGACCAAAATTCACGTGGTTCGTGCGTTGGCCCCAATATCGTTCGTGCGCTGTATGGTTTAAATGTCCAATACGATACACGAACGATGCCAAAATGATATCGGGGATCAAATGAGCCTGCTCTCCAACGGTCCGATATTGGTTGGATGTTGTGGCCGGATCGGGCTGTGTAAAAGCCCAACAACGATGTGGAGTACAACTTCCCCTATTCTCTCCCATGTTAAATGGTCGTTCCTGGGTCGGCCCTACAAGGGGGCGTACACATCAAATGGAGCGTTGCCTGCCGATATTGCGCTGTGTAAATCTCCTATGCGATCTTGGAATTCTGCCCAGAAAAAGTGCGCTCCCGCGGCGTTGTATCCAATATCGGACCGACGTTGGGACGTGTAAAGTGGCCATTAGAAGTAGGGAGGAAAAAAAACAAAACTGGGGAAAAAAGGCTAATCCTCAAAGTAGTTAAATGAGGTTTTTTATTAAGTAGTTATGAATGAAAAAACTGCAAAAACTTAGTATTGCCAGAGCAGTAAACACTAAAGGGAATCAACCTCCAGGATTTAACCACCTGTAAATCAGTGCAGCAGGTGATTGACGTGTGCAGCATGACATCACAATTTGGGTTTTTTTTTCATTCCTCCCCTGTGGGCTTGTCTTTCTGTTGTAAGCTGTACCCCAGCTCCCCCTTCTTCCTGGATGAGTCTGGTTGCGAGAGAGTGGGGAGGGGTTCAACTTACTGCAGAAAGACAAGCCCACAGGGGAGGAATAAAAAAAAAACAAACAGTGATGTCCAGCTGCACACGTCAATCACCTGCTGCACTGATTTATCGGTGGTTAAATCTTGGTGATTGGTTCCCTTTAACAATGTAAAACAAAAATAGAAAAAAAACCTAAAATGTGAAGAAGTATCTTTTTACATGTACTCCAAAATGACACCATTTAAATAGAACATGATGACCCTCAAAAGCTTTATCGCTATAAGGTTAAAATGAAGGATATCCATAGAGCAATAGTTACCCTGGGGATTCTGTAGTTGATCAAAGTAATAATAATGCATTTCTGTGGGAATTTCAAGCACCCTTCTCATTCATTGATGCCTCAGAGGAGCAGCGAGCATTGTATTCTCTAAAGTCAGGCACAGGCTGCTGTTCTACAATGCAGAGGGAGCACAGAAATCTTAAAATTCCCCATAGGATCATAAGATATTATCAGACTGATCCTACCTGTAAAGGGATTTTCCTGATCTCTGGGGCTTGGAGGCATAGGCTGGACACTCATATAAAGGATTGCTGTTCCTTCTCTTATAAAAGCAAAGTGGTGTCTTTCTCCTATCTTGCATTGCACTCGCATTTGTGCAGGTCTGATGCTAAGCACCCATTGTTACTTAAGTAGAGGTGGTTATACTGGTTTTTTACATTACTATGATTAATTTTACTGAAAATCAGGTGATGGGGATATCTCTAACTTTGCTATTGATGTTTTAAATTCTACTACACACTTGCCATACAAGAAAGCAAATGCCATAATAGTGACCATCTGACATATCCTGGACTGCATCCATTTCATCACTGTATAGAAAAGTGTAGTCCACTATGCTTTTCAATACTGAGGTACATAGTAATACCTCATTTAGATGACGGATTTCAGGTACCCATTATAGACTATGGGGCTATTCATATGTCACAGACTTGAGGACCGGGGGGGGGGTGGATGCTGTCAGCCTGACTTGAGGACCGGGGGGGGGGGGTGCTGTCATCCTGACTTCCTGACTTGAGGACCGGGGGGGGGGGGGTGCTGTCATCCTGACTTGAGGACCGGGGGGGGGGGGTGCTGTCAGCCTGACTTGAGGACCGGGGAGGGGGGGGGGTTTGGTGCTGTCAGCCTTTACCTCATCCCGGACCTCCAGCGTCATGTGCTATCGCCGCGGCGGCCGACTCCCGACTCCCGCGGCCCGTTTCTGTAGGGGGCGGCCCGAAATGTGGACTATACCACCAGCCCAGGGGGCACCTGCCCCCCTGCCACCTGGGCCAGCCCGCCCCTGTGTGTAATGGATGTGTCCAACCGTACAGGGACATGGTCTGATCATACCACATGTCCTGTATTCAGATAATCTTATAAATGTGGCCCTGCTTTGTACTATGTAATGGATGTGTCTGACTTTACAGGGACATGGTCTGACCATACCACATCTCCTGGGCGGGGGAGGATGTGATAGAGTATACAGACAGGACAGCATGGGATCACAGTTGATTCTTTTTTTTGTGAGGTAAAGCAAATTTCTCTACCTGTTGGTAACAAATGTCTTACCTCAAAGAAAGTATTATTTGTGATCTTGTGCTGTAATGTCTGTATACTCTTACATCCTCCCCTGCCCAGGAGATGTGGTATGATCAGCCTATGTCCCTGTACAGTCAGACACATCCATTACACAGTACATAGCAGGGACTCATTTATCAGCACAGTAACAATTTTATTAAAGGGAACCTGTCACCCCAAATCACCCTTGTAAGCCGTGATGCCGTGACGCGTCATTTCCGGGCGGCCGGGGCACTGTTGTCTGACGCGCACCGGCCGACTTCAGCATGCGATCTGCGCATGCGCTGAAGTTGGCCAGTGCGCGTTCACAGAGAGAGGCAGGTGCGCGTCAGACAACAGCGCCCCGGCCGCCCGGAAATGACGCGTCACGGCATCACATGACCGTGACGTCGCGGGCGCGAGAATCTGAATCGTGCCCGTGCTAGAAAGTTTGAAAAAACGCCCATTAGGGCGCAATACAGCGGCACAGGGGAACCACCTAGCAGACAAGGAGGCTTGGGAACGCCCCACTGCCATGGATTTAGTAAGTTTACAAACGACTTTATTGCACTTTCATATTTCACTAAAACCTCACAAAGGGATGTGTAGGACTGTATTGTAATGCTTCAGGGACATGTATTTAGAGCTTACAAGGGTGATTTGGGGTGACAGGTTCCCTTTAAGCACATCCAATTTAGGGAATTATTATGATTATTATTCAAAGATTTATTAATTAAAATGAAATCTTAAATTGGCTTTTCAAAACCACTTTAAGTCTATGACTCCTTTAAAATCACGTAGAGCACATAGATGTTATCAGCGTGTAGTAGGTGTCCTATCAGTGATTAACATTACATGGAATAGTACAAGCTATGGAAATGATTTCTTTTTACATGTCTAAATAACTGATAAGACACTGATAGTAAAAACTGACCAACTGACCAAACACTGTTGAAACTCAAAAGAAAAACACTGATGTTTTAATTCATTAGGCCACATTCACACGTTGAGTCTTTGGTAAGTATTTTACCTCAGGATTTGTAGCCAAAACCAGGAGTGGAATGATCAGAGGAAAAGTATAATAGAAACACGTCACCTCTTCTGTATTTATCACCCACTCCTGGTTTTGGCTACAAAAACTGATGTGAAGAACTCACCAAATCCTCAATGTGTGCACATGGCCTTAAGTAAAAGTATATCACTTGTTGATATTTCTTTCACAATGTCCATCATATACACCAGGGAAACCTCCTGACTTATACCTGGGATGAAAACCAAAAGTAAGAAGATGACAGTCCCTTATACTCATGTACTTTATTTAGAATTTGAGAGTCTTAAGTGCTTGATACCTTTTAATGGCTAACAGAAAAGATGGTTACAAATAGCAAACATTCGAAACTCTAAGGTCTTTATGCAGTAATTTTAGAAATTATAGCAGTAGTTTACCTATGACATTAGTCAGCAAATATATTGAGTAATTCCTATTTATACTATATGTGCATACCATACACTGACAACTAAAATCAAATGTGAAATATAATCGTTCTGAGTCGATAACGGAAAATCCTTTTTATGGGACTTCCATCATTAAGCTGGATAGAGGTGGCTACGAAGAGTGTCTCTGCCTTTGATGGACACATTAAGTCCACCCAGTACACAGACATGTAAAGCTTAATGTACTTTGTATTTGTGCTGCTGGAAAATTAAATGATATTGGTTTCCCATGCAGATTACAGTAGGGATACTTTGTGATTAGCTTATTTTGTTAGACTCTTCTAACAAAAATTGTTGTCAAAGGGAGTCACTCGCCTTTAGAGTATTTATTCCATACAAAAAAAGAAAAGGAGATAGTTACAACAATACATGGCAGAAGTAAGAGGAGTTATGGATGGCTTTGGCTCACCTGCTGGCTATGCTCTGCCTGCAATGTTGTCTGAAAGGCATTAGGTGATAATTCATTGCATCCAGCAGTAGCTTTTGGCACACTGGGTCAGACCTCATGAATTCTACTGACTGTACCCTCTCGACCAACTCTGGAGCTGGGATGAGAGCAAAACGAAGTCTCTTCATCAGATCTGGGGCATACTGCATGCGTGTTTCCCTGTCATGTTCCAGCCAAAGTACAGACATCTGAAAGAGAGCAAGTTCAGACTCCACTGGAGGTGGTAAGGAGTCCAGCATGGAACGCATCTCTTCAAAGTTGAGTAGCAACACATCCTCTACCAAATACTTATTTGCCAGCTTCTTTGTCTCCTCTAGGCCATGAAGGGCCGCAATTTTACACACCTGCTTATAGTTCTGGACTGAAATCTGATCGTTAAGAAATTGTACACAAAGCTTTGTCACCTGAGGAATATGCAAGATCTTGCTGACTGATAATACCTCCTCAACTGTATCTAAAGATAAGGTAACATTGGCTGTGTAAAGGTACTCCAAGACCAATCTGAGCCCGATTGAGGAACATCCTTGCAAAACCAGGTTGTTGATGGCCCTAGGGCTGACAAGCATCTTCTCATCTGGAGAAGAGGAGGGTGTCCCAGGCTCATCTGACTGCTGCTGTGGTTCCTTTGCACCAGTTGAAAGGCCATCCTGACTAGGATGACTGGAGAACAGAGATCTGAAATACTGAGAACAGGATGCAAGTACAGCTTTGTGGCAGTGGAACTGCTGTCCTTGGGCAGTCAAGGTCACATCACAAAAGAGCTGCTTCCTCCACAGGAGGTTCAAGCCGTGGAGCAGATTGTCACTATGACTCGGGTCAAAGGTGGAAGTCCTGTCCCCCGATCTGGACATGGTGGGACTCTTGTGTGAATTTCTGCAGATACCTACAAAGAATGAAAATCCATTTTAAAACTTTGCTTTCAGACAAGTAAACTATAACACTAAGGGGAGGTTCACACTAGCATTCAGAGTTCTGTTTGTCTGTTATTATTGACAGACACAAACAATGCCAATAAATAAACAATGCCATTGACTAAAATAGGGCCTGTTTAGTTTCCACTTGAGTATCCATCATTTTAACTGAAAAAAGACAACATGCCACACTTTTTCTAATGGTAAAATGAGGTGAAAGCTACTAATGGATTCTCCAATGCAAGTGTGAACGTCACCTAAAGTATTTTTAAAGGCTTTATTACTTAAGCACTGAAATTCAAAGAATGATATTCACTTCTGTAATAAAACCTAAAAGTTATTGATTGTAAAGCACAAATACACAAACTTCCAAAGGCACAAAGACACAGAAGCTTTATCCTAAGATGCCTAATTCATGAGACTATTTTCCTTTATGTTATCTTTGCATCTGAACCAACCAACAGAAAAGTGAAATACGGATAATAAGGATGAGCATTGTTGTGATAATGAAATATCCATCAGGGAATTGTATTCCTACATAAACGATACTATTGAAATCTGATTTCTCTAGATGTCTCCATTTTAATTACCTGTAGAACATTCTTCATTTATTTAAAAAATTGTATTTCAGAATTTCTCATAGTTCCTATAAAAGAACAGGTGTGATCATATCTGCTCAGTGTAATACATGGAAAATATGAATTTTTGAACTACTTCTTTTGAAAAATGTTTAAATAATGTGCACAAATCTAAGCAAAAGCAAAACCTAATATTTAAATGGAATAATAGATTATAGGAAGACTCATTTTAGAAACTATATACATAGTGAATTTAATAACAAAACAGAGTAACTATATCATATGGATTTGCACAGGACCACACATCTACACATCTGCACTTTATTGGTATCTTTTATTATTTACTAAACTTTTTAAAAGTTTTATTTTGTGGTAACGTTTATGGACAGGATCTGCTGTGATATAAACAGTGCAATACAGTATGAGACTGAAGCTCTTAGTAATTGAATCTACAGTTGTTTTAGCAGATATCCCAGGTAGTGTCACTGTACATCCAGAAGTCATCAGAGTCCCTCCCATTCTGTCTGAGCACATAGTAATGAAGCTGGGCTGCCCAGAGACACATCTGACACCTTGTTACTTTTGCTGAACACCATGTGCCTTGCTGATACTGAATGCACCTCAGTCACCTATCTGTAAACCTCACTGCCAGCTATAGTGGCCCAGTAACAAGAAGAGCACTAGGAAGATCCAGCTTTTATTCTGGTATCAAAAATAATAAAAAAAAAGGCTGAAATGTATTTTTCTCAATTTGCAAAATCCATAAAGTTCAATATTGCACTATGCCAGTTATAATTATTGACTTATTTGCACTAATTCTAATTATGTACAAAGCAATAATTGCACAGCTACAAAAAGATGAAGCCAGAATGATACAAGCCACTCTGTACAATTCTATGGCTGTCCATGATTCAGCTCATACAATGATCCCCAGTCAAATATTACACAGAAAATTATACTTAATGAACATCAAAGAAAAAGTAGAAGATAATTATGAAAGGAAAGGAGGAATTGATGAAACATTTGCTGGCAGCAAGTATAAGAATCACTAGCACCATGATCATTATCCTCAGGAGCTCATCCCATCTCCAGGATCTTAGAGCCCCTCTGGATAGGATGACAGTGTGTGCAGCACATTGCAGCCAAATACCATTGTTATATTAGAAATCTCCAGCATAGTCCATAGCAGTGTACAGGGAATTCACTCACAGTGATCACTGCCTTTACTTAGGTTACAATACAGATGGATGAGCCTTCCTATGAACTATGTTTCTAAGTATTTTTAAGACATCCCAATTGCTTGGAGGACTATGAAGAACACATAGTGATGTGCTTTGGTCCCCCAGAGCCGGCAGTGAAGGGGTTAGGGGCACTGAGTGTCCCAGGCTCCAGCAGCATGTGCGGAGATAATGGCAGGATGCAGGAGGCTCTCCCTCCAGCTGCACCTGGTCACTCTCCCCTCCCTCCCATCCTCCTATTCTCTTCCCTGTGTTCAGAGTTTACTGTCAACAATTGTAAACCTCCCATATAGTCAGTCCCATCCACCCAGGCCACGAACTTACCTGCTCCAAAGTATAGGAAGACTTTCTCTTCCCCCCACAAGGACCTCACTCCTTCCCTGTGTGTCAGGTCTGCGGCTCCTTGTGATCCCACAAACTCCAGGCAGTCAGTCAGTGCACTCAGGAAAGAACAAGGATCATTTGATCATGGTGAATTAGAGGAGAGGAATGATAGTAGAAGTGTGTGAGGAGAAGGAGAGAGGGAGAAGAGGAGACAGGCAGCGCAGAG